>JAUYWG010000044.1:12598568-12662927 GCA_034779775.1 Enteromius afrohamiltoni
TCATTTTATATGTTTAATTTTTTTATATTTAAACATAACTTGTTTATTTAAAATGTATTTATATATATATATATATATATACATAAAAAGTAATATTAATTCATTCATTTTATATGTTTAATTTTTTTATATTTAAACATAACTTGTTTATTTAAAATGTATTTATATATATATATATATATATACATAAAAAGTAATATTAATTCATTCATTTTATATGTTTAATTTTTTTATATTTAAACATAACTTGTTTATTTAAAATGTATTTATATATATATATATATACATAAAAAGTAATATTAATTCATTCATTTTATATGTTTAATTTTTTTATATTTAAACATAACTTGTTTATTTAAAATGTATTTATATATATAAATATTAGTTTATAATATACTTTTTTTTAAAATATATAGACATGTACATTTTTGTGTGTTTATATATACTTATGTATACACATTATTGTATTAATGCAAACAAAAACTTTTATTTTGTATACGGTTAATCATTTGACAGCACTAACACACACCCACTAATATGTACATGCTTATATTTTGTAATTGAATTTATTTTATTAAATGCACAACAGGAAGTTGTTTGCATTTGATCTTGATGCAAAACGTCTGTCCACCATGAGCACTCTTCTCCTTCGTGCCGGGGTCACGTGTCATCAGCTGGCCAATCAGGATTTTCTGAAAGTAGATCCACAGAGCTCAGAGTACAAGGAAGTGGAGTACATTCTTCTGGACCCCTCCTGCAGCGGATCAGGTAATTGTGTATAAAGGAATAATTGCATAAGCAGTACTCATAGAATTGGCTGTTTAGACATGTGCTGTTTCAGGGATGGTTTGTCTGCGGGATGAGGCCTCAGAGCCGCAGGATGAGGGGCGTCTGCAGGCGCTGGCAACATTTCAGCTGCACTGTCTCAAGCATGCGCTGCAGTTCCCTCAGGTACAGCGCGTCGTCTATTCCACCTGCTCCATTCACTCACAGGAGAATGAGGAGGTCGTGATGGCCTGCTTACAGCAGAACCCTGCATTCAGGTCAGAAACTCAGTCCAGATCAGTTTCACAATAAGAGGACATCATTTGAACATATTTTGTTCGTCTTTGCTTCTAGACTAGTCCATCTTCTTCCCAACTGGCCTGAGAGGGGTCATGAGCCTTTCACCGAGTGCCTTCGTGCCAGCACAGTAAAAACACGTACTCATGGCTTCTTTGTGGCCTTGCTGGAGAGACGCCCCCAACAGACACCTGAGGAAACCTTCCCAGTCACGTAAGTCTGATGACTACTACTATGTGCGAGACCATCTTGAAGAAGTTAATTTTTTTAACCTAGCTATGCTACTAAAGTAAAAAAAATAGAAATACATTAAGTTTTGAGCATCTGAAGCGTGTAGCTCATATTGTACCCAATAATAAAAAGAAACTGAATACTTTGCATGAAGAAAAAGACCATTTAGAAATTTCAAATTATTTGACTGTGATCAAACACAGTTCCATTATTTTAATACAGATGTAAAATGTTTTTAATTATATCAGCAAAGCTTGGGATTGGTTTTTGGAAATTGGAAGTTTCTTTACTAAGGCTGCATTTATTTGATTTAAAATTGTTATTGTATTGTGGTGGTGTAGTATTTAAAAAACTGTAGTATTGTGAATAATTAATAACTGTTTCTATGTGAATGTAAAAAAAAAAAGGAAAAAAAAGGCAATTTATTCCTGTTCTTCAAAGCTGACAGGAATAAATAATTTTCCCAGTAGTCCCTATTTAAAAAAACAAAAGGTCCAGGGGGCGTGTTTGGATCCAGGGGGTGGAGACTGGTTGGTTCAGGTATATGTAAGGTGGGAAGAGCCAACCTCGACCTCAGGCTATTGTGTTCTGCAGTGAGGACCATCTCAAATTTTCAGCATTGTTACTCCAGTCTCAGGTGTCACATGATCCTTCAAAAAATGTTTTGTTGATATGCTTTTAAATAAACATTTTTGATTATTAATGTTGAAAACAGTTGTTGAAAATGTTATTTATAAATATAGAGTACACATTTATATTGCATTTTTTAATTGCCCTGACCATTTTACAATTAAAATAGTCCTAAATATTATTTTAATATTTTTTTCTAACTGTTACCATGTTTTTTTTGTCATCACAGCACAACATTGCCGTCTGGTGGTGATGAAACGCAGGACACACATCAATCTAGTCTATCTGATGAGGAACAAAGAAACACAGTGACCACAAACGAGCAACCGACAAATCTGGTCTTAAAGAAGAAGAAGAAGAAGAGGAGAAACAGAAAGAAGCACAACAAGCAAGAACCCTGAAGATATAGAAGACAAGAAAATAACCTCTTCTCAGCTGTATTATTACTGGAAAACTGACTCCTGCATTTTTTGAAATGTGATGAATGATACAAATACTTTCAAGTCAGTCCTCAGATTCAATATTTCAAAATGTGTGAATTACCCATCATGCATTGAACGCCACTGATGAGCATAATGAAGATCCACAGCAAATCAACTTTACATTTTTATTGGAAACCAGCATGTCATTATCAGAGCATTTATGCAGACACAACACAATCCGTGTGCTGCTTCATTCAGAACTCCATTCACGCTTTGAGGGTTAGTGGGTATGGTCATTTACACACAAACTGAGCGTTCGCTAACGGCAACGTCTGAAAAACACACAACTAGGTACAACTGCTCTCAAACATTCACAGCTTGAGAAATCCAGCTCTCAACACACATCTCATTTTCTCAACAGTCTACACGTCTTACTTGTATTTGGTACGGCTTTCTAATAAACAGAAAGCCTGGGCTCATGCCTCAGGTCTAAGCATGAGGACACTTCAAATATCTAATTACAAATTATATTAAGACCCATGTAAGGGGGACCCGAGATGGCTACATCGTCATAAACGCAACTGCTGTCCCCACTGCAGCAGATTTTTCAGGTCAAAGAATTAAGGGTTAACCAAATAAAAATACATCAAACCTCTAAAATGTATGGTGTTTTTGTGCTTCCATATTTGTGCATTGAAGTACTAATTAAATCCAGTGTTCTGTGGATATACAACATTGTACATCGACTGAAAACAAATGATACTGCACAGCTCTTTCACTTAACAGACCTGAGAACATGACTTCAAATCTTCAGGTATCGGCGGTCTACATAATGTCTTGACTGCATTTCCCAACAGATGCTGATTCAGGAACCTTCTAAAGACATGCCGGTTCAATCGCAGGTCGAGTATTTGCTATATCTCGGTATTTTAAAACACATCACAAGCATGCACAAACCATAGAGTTGATACAAAGCCAGGAATGGTTTCATTCAAAAGTTCAGTAATGGTTTTCATGCACATTAAAGAAAAAGGTCACTAACAAGTTTACGCCTCTCTAGGTTAAATCAAATCTAAATGAGCAAAATGGTTTTAAAACAACATTAAGCAATGCAAAATGCCACATTCTCTTCACACATTTTTGGGGCACTTTAGAGTTGGTTTTTTTTGCACTTGTTTCATTTGAGCGCTCAGTCAAATGTGTCCAAATAATATTCAAACGCAAGTATGCACTAATACGGAGTTTGAAATTGGACTCTTTAGTCAGTATTAAAAAATATTTGAGATCGTATTCTTTTGAAACTCATTACTATGAAAGAACAGGCATCCATTTCAGAGTACAAATCTGACATCATCCATAATATGTAACCAGAAGCAAAACGCACTAAGGCACACAGCAATGAATGTATGAAAGAAAAAAAAGAGCTACAGTCAAATGATGAATCAGATGGCAGATGAAATGGCTATAGAATTGTGGTTGTGCCTACATGTTTGCATTAAGTGCTGATTTTAATTACAAAATCATATATTAACAGATTGAATGAGGCGAACTGCAGTAAAACATTTCAGCCACATTTAAAATGGAGAGGTAGTAAAACAGGGCATGGTGTGACAGAGGTGCGTCGCACTAAAAACATCAGCTTTGGTTTTAGACGGACGTCCAATGTGTGATTAACAGATGCAGGATAACAGACACATGAACAGTGCTTCTCTTACAGGAACATGCAGAAAAAGCCATGTAAAATTTGTTTATTATGTAGCTCACTCAGGCAAAAATAAACCTTTCTAAACGAAACTGGTAAAATATTCACGTTTTGAAGGCTTAACAAATAAAGATATTGCTAAGCATGATGAAAAAGCATGACAGCTCTACACTAATCGCAAGAAGAAAAAAAATAAAAAATGGTGTAGTCACTGGATCTAAAATAAAGAGCATTTCACTACTCAAAACAAAGAGTCAAAAATAAGACCTTTCAACAGGCCTGGACTCAATTCATGTGAAAGTCCAGATTTGAAAGTCTCTTTTTCTTTCAAGTATAATTTGCTCCTTTTCGCCATCCTTCCCCAAAACCAGAAGTCCTCATCAGACATTTACAGACTCCATTCGCGAGGTCGTGATGAGTCTCGGTGGGCGCAACCAACATCAGAGACAGGGCCGCCCGGTACTCTTAAATCTACACGCCATGAGCCTTGATCCTACACGCCGGACCAGCCCTGGCAGTCTGGAGGGTTGTAGAGATGAGGTCTGACTGAGCCTTGTTGTGTTTGGACCAGCAGCAGTAGCAGCAGTGTCTGGGGCGGGTGGGTCAGCCGGAAGAGTAGTTGCAGAGTCCAGACGACAATAATGAAAGGGAAAGGCTCACATCAGCTACATTACTTCTTCCTTGGGTGCTGTCTGCGTGCTTGTAATCGTCGAGCCCCAGAGGTCTTGGAGCCTGTTCCGATAGAAAAGGCGGCGGCTGGTGAAGCACCTAAAGAAAATTAGAACATTTGTAAAATGGAGGGAACTATTACAAAATATTAGTTGAAAAACTAGAAGTGACTGTATTTTACCAAACGGTGAGGCACCCATTGCTCCAAATCCTGGGGTTCCAGGACTGCCAAATGGCGCTGACATTCCTCCAGATGCCTGGCCAAAAGCAGGAGTTGATGTTCCTAACACAACATTAGACAGACAAGGAGTGTGTAAGATCACTGCTTTACTCCAAATCACTAAATAACTCGTCTGCTAACCAAGTCTAAACAGAACCAACCATGGTGATGTAATACAAAACTAGATTATACTAGAATCTTGTATAAGTTAAGTGTCCTTTTAGAATTATTGACATGCTATTGGTTTTGATTTTTTATTTTACAATAAATATTATTTTTGTATTTCTAATAATAATAATAAATCTTATTTTAGTGATTTTAATTAAAAATAAGTTAATATTCCTATTTTTACACAAAGAAACACTGTACACATAATATGAACTATGATCTTGGTATGAGCCGTCAGAGGGAATTACATAGATTTTTTCAAAATTAAACAAATAACATCCTACTTTGTGCTAAATACATTTCAGGTAAATTGCAAAAGTGCAAAAAAATAAAATAAAAAACAGATCAGGACTACATGTAATTTTTTTAACCTTGTGCCTGTCAGGAGGATGACATGAGAACAGTGCAAGAATCGCAGCAAAAAGCAGCTCTTGCGGTCAAACAAATCAGGATCACAAAAGGCAATTTAGAGCTAATTTTGAACAGTTTACAGTATACATGTTTTTAAAGGTTACCGCTGGGTGGAGCATCTGGTGGGAGAAAAGGAAGCAAAGGCCACCCAGTAATCAAGATCAAAGAGAACTGGCACAGAAACTGCATACACACTGGTTTTGTCTGGTCTTGTCATGATGTATTCAAACACAAATATGAACCAGATATAAATAACTTAACTACTTGATTACAATAGCAATGATTATGTTGTTTATTAGTGTAGTTTCACCACAGTTAATAACAATAAAAAAAAACCTTACCAAAAGCAGGCTTGTTATCAGTGCTGTTGGCTCCAAAGGAAAACCCTGGTGTTTGAGCTGCAGGTGCAGGGGTTCCAAATGGTGTAGCTGAGGCCCCAAAGTTAAACCCTCCAGTGGCAGGAGGCGCCGGAGTACTCGGAGCAGGGTTCTGAGTTGCTGTTGACGCCCCTCCGAAAGTGAATGTAGGAGCCGGGGCAGGGAGAGGAGCCACAGTCTGTGTGGAGGCCCCAAAGACGGGAGCCGCAGAAGGGGTGGTGGTGTTTCCAAAAGAGAAGCCAGCTTCACCAAACGTAGGCTGAGTGTTAGTCCCAAAAGCAGGTGCTGCTGTGCTGGCAGCAGCTCCGAACATAAATGGTGATGTGCCACTACTTCCACTGCCGCTGCCACCACCAAACGTGAAAGGCTTTGGAGCAGCAGGGGGCTGCTGTGTGGATGCTGGGAAGGTTGATGATGCTGTGAAGGTTGAGCTCCCAAAAGTGGTTTGCGTTGTGGGCGTCTCTGACGATGTAGTGGTACTGCTGGTCATGCCGAACCCACCAAATGAAGTGGAGGTGGAGTTCTGGTTTGCTGACAGCTGGCCAAAAGAGAATGTGCTTTGGGCCTGTGAGGTGGATGCAGGTTTTGCTGCTCCAAACTGAAAAGCGGAGGTGGTGCTGCTAGCATTAACAGTGTTGGTGTTCAGCGTAGGGGCGGCCGTTGTGGTCGATGCGGCTCCAAACTGGAACGTGGTGTTGATGGCAGGAGCTGATGTGGTTGTTGCGGTCCAGCTTCCATACAGAGCTTGGGAAGGAGTTTGCGTGGTTGGGGCGGCAGAGGATGTGGACACTGTCGCTGGCTGGGTACTGGTTAATCCACCGAATAACATGCTGCTGTTCTGTGAAACTGAACCAGCAGGGGTTGATGTCGTTGGTGTGGCTGTCTGCCCGAAGGCACTAATGCCACTACCTGTGCCAAATAAAGGCTTGAAAGTGGGCTGGGTGGGTTTGACCTCTGCTGTGGAAGCAGGTGTGGTGCTTGCTGCGCCGAAAATGGGCTTAAACCCAGATGGAAGGGGCTTGCTAATGCTATTGACTGATGCGACTGTGGTCGTAGGCGCAGCAACTGCAGATTTAGGAGGCTCAGAGGCAGGAGTGGCCACAGGTTTAATCAAACTAAACAGGCTGCCTCCTCCACCCAACGAAGGCTTAGCTGATGAGTATTGAAGAGGTTGGGCCAGGATTTGAGCGAAGGCAGAGGGCATGGAAGAAGGTGGCTTGGAAGCAGGTGTTGATATGGAGGATAGGGTAGAGAATGAGGGCTGCAGAGCAGTAGGGCCTGACTCAGATTTGACAACTCCACTGCTCGGGTTTGTGGGGGCAACAACAGGAGTAGAAAGACTGGGCACAAACACTGCTGGAGCTGTACAGATTGACAAAGCATACAAGGTCATGTTAAAATGCATGGGGAAAAAAAAAATCATTTTCAAAGACATTTTTTAAAAGAAATAATTTCTACAAACCTGCAGTGGTAGAGCCCATTAGAGTGGGAGCATTGAGAAGCGGATTATTCTTCATGTTTTTCAGGGACTCCAGGAGAGGATTTGAGATGCCTGAAGATGGAGCTGTTGGGACAGCTGGGGTGGTAGAGATAGAGGGGGCTGAGGTGAGAGTCAGGGGTGCAGTACTAGCCACACTGGGCGCAGTAATGGTGAGGTCTATAGTAGGAGCGGGAGTTGTAGTAGTGGCTGGTGTGGTCTCAGGCACAGGTTTGGGGAGAGAAATCAGAGAGGGTCCAGCACTCACGGCAGGTGCAGACCCAGACGAAGAAGCTGGAGCTGGTTGAGAGAAAAGGGTTAAAGAGGGAGCTGGAGTTGGGGTGGGTTCGGAAACTGGAGGGGTGATCTCTGGCTCTGGTAAATAAACAATAAACAAAATTTAACACAGAATTAGCTGCAAGCATATTGTATTTGTAGCCAATTCAGGTGAGAGTGAAGGAAACATACCAGGCTCCTCCAGGACCTTCTGTATCTGGCTGAGAACTGCTTTTTTCTCCATATCGAGATCTTTCACTGTGATTGTATAGCCAAGTTCGGGAGGTGGTGGCTGCAGACACAGTTATAGTAATGAATATCCACCGTGCAAATGTGTGGTGGAAAGGTGCATCAAAAGCAAAGTTCTTACCAAAGAAATCTGATCTCCTCTGTTTGTGGTCACCAGCTGGATTTTGCGCTTACGTTTGCCACTGCCACCTCCAGAGTCAGATGTCGATGTTGCAACAGGTGCCTCAGATTTTGGAGTAACTTTAGCTGGTAGAAAACATTTAATCTTTCAATTTTAATTTATACCAATAATCAATACTGTATTATACAAATGTTCACTGATTAAGTTAATAAATCAAAATGCATTTTATGAACAAGGTAACACGTTTCCTCACTTGTAGCAGGTGCAGGGTCAGTTGCCACCTTATCCATTTTCACAAAGGATGTAGAACTTGGTGAGGTAGCCTCTTCTTCCCTATGGAAAGCAAAAGTTTACGAATAAAAGTAATTAAGAATGTCTTAGTCAGACCCTGTATTATCTGTGTTCATTTAACATTGATGCAGCAGTGTTTACGCAATATGAACAGCACAACAGAACGAACCATGAGTCTCGAACCCTTAAAATAAACTAATTTTAACTCAATCTGCTTTTTTGCAGTGACAGTAAAAACAAGGAATACAGCCTTGTAGAAACTTTTCAAAATGTCTTTTGGAGATCAATGAATGGTAGTGAATATTTTAAGGTTTTTACCTTGCTTTCTTGGCAGCTCGCTCTGGAGTCTGACACCGAGATCCTCCTGGGCTTGTGAAAGGAGAAAGACTGAGACTGGATGCTGCTCTTCTCTGGAAAAACACATTTTAAGTAATTGAGTCACTGAATGCAAACCACAACAGCACAGAAAACGAAACAAATCAATACTCTAACTACGTTTCCCTCACTAACTTGCGTTTCCCTAATCTGCAAATGAAAATGCAAATTGATGCAAAATGGTCAAATTGAATACCTGTGGATAACCCTGTGAAGAGCTGTAAGAACTGCGAATGGGATTTCGGACAGATCCAGGGACCCCGCTGGGAACAGGAGCACCACTTACAGAGCTGATAGAGGAGGTCCGAGATCGCTTCATATTATATTCTTCAATAAGAGAAGAGTTCATCCCCCTCTTTAGACTGCCCGGTCTGAGGAGGAAAGGACACACAATCGGAGATAAGGCAATAAAAGTTGTTTAACATATATAGAGGAAGGTATTACAGTGGAAGGTGTATGGTCGCCTACTTCGGAACAAGCTGAGATGGAGCTCCATTTGCAAGAAGTGGCTCAAATGCTGACTGAGAACTTCCACTGCTGTCATGTCGCCTGATGAGAACAAGACAATTACTCTGGGAAACTACAAAAACCAACAGCAAACCTACATACCATGTAGAGTTACAAACTAACATTTATTTGGACACTTTCTGCCCATCTCATACCTCCTTTTGCTCTTCTGGCCAAAGGAAGCATTCCTGTCCTCATCATCAACTTCCCTCTTCCTGCTCTCTCGGAGCACACTCAGAACAGCTTCTCTGGAGCAGGGGTCTGTCTGGGCTCCAATCCCCGGAGATTTGACTGCTCCAGGGGAGTTCAGGTGATTGAAGCTAGAAACAACGTAGCAGTTACACATTAACAAAGCACATTTCCCTTGCCAACGGCCTCCAATTTAATCCTGCAGCAGGGTTTTAGGAGAGAAACAATCCCCAAACAGGATTTAATTAGACTACAGGCAAATACAAAAGCTATTTTAATACTAGTGCACTTAATCCACTCTTTAGAAATTAAAATAAACTTACAATGATGACCGAGCAGGGTCTGGTCTGGCGATCTTCACCATGACCGGACTGTGAACAGCAGGTGAATTGCGCTGGGTGAGGACATTCTTCTTACGTAAACCATCCCAGTTCGCAGGTGGCATCACTCCAACTGGGGATGTCCCTGTCTGCTGAAGGGGGTAATGTCTTTGGGGGGTGATGGTGAACCGACTTGCAGTGCCCACAGGGTCCCTAATGGCATTGAAACACAACAGGTTAATGCTTCAAAAGAGCTTAAACACCTTCACAACACGCTAAATTAATAACATTCCTACGTTGAAAACAGCTGATCTACTCAGTAATATTTTATAATTAAACGAAAATGGAAGTAACACTTTCATTAAGCAAGGATGAAAAACCCATTTAAATAAATGCTGTTCGTTTCAACGCCCTAAACATAAAATCCTGACGTTTTTTTATTCCCACAAAATATTAAGCAACAAAAATCATGTTCTCAACCGTAACAATATTTCTTGACCACCAAACCAACATATTAGACAGCTTTTTGAATGATCAGGTGACACTGAAAATTCAGCTTTGCCTTTGCTTTAACCTTGACTAAAGAAAATAAACTGTTTCTAATTCCAAGTCGTAGCAGACATAAAGACATTATCGATGCACGTGCGAGCGCAAAGCTGCCACAACGCTGTTTTGTTATGTGGAAAGGTTTATGCAACCCTACACGTGTAGTGTCAGGCGTCCAAACTTCTGTAGGAGGAGCAGTGCGCCTGACCAGGTCCAGGAACTCCCACATTTTCAAATCGTGGAGGGAAAACGGTGACAACATACACGTTAGAACAACCGAAAACGTCAAACGTGTGCAAACACGATCCTCACAGACGCTACATGTGTTTTATTAGAGCGTAAATGGAAGAATCTCGCATTAAAACACGTGAGCTTAGAGAAAGCGACAAGACAAAGCATTTGGTGTTTACCCGAATGACAGTCTTCTGTTAGGAGTGTGCACAGCATAATTAGGCCGGGCGAGTCTATCCCGGAGCTGATCTCTGGGGTGCATGAAAGCCCCCGAACCTCCAGCGGGCCTCACCGCTGCGGAGGGGCTATCTTCAGTCTTGGCGAGGTAACTTCCCATGAGTATATCCCGAGGGCTGAACACCGTGTCGCTGAGCGTGTGGTCTCTTCTATAAAACGATCCCGCAAAGTGTCTATCGCTGGGTGACGCGAAGGAATTCCTAGCATCACTTTTACGTAACTTGTTTCTGCCGGCGGCCGGGACTGCGCTCAAAGTCCTGCCCGGTAACCAGCGCAGCAGAGCCGACGGGACGCTCAGTCCACGGCGAGGATTGAGGCCTAGTCTCTCGAAGAGCTGCAACTCCTCCGCTTTGTGAAAATAAACTACATAAGACACGACACAGATAAAAAGTATGTATAAATAAGCTGGTATGTAGCTTAACACGAATAAAAGGAGGAACAAGGAGAACACCGCAGCGGAGAAAACGACTAGCCGCCGTTTATCTTCAGGAGACATGGCGGCACCGCGCCGCCGAGGGAAGATATCCCATAATTCCCCGCGTCCGCGCGCGTTGTTTACGTCTCGATGATGTTCGTGACCGCACGCGTGCAAATTAGATTGATTACAGTGTTTTACTGCCCACTAGCGTTACAATGTAAAGCGACACGTGTATTTCTGTATTTCTACATATATTTAAATATGTATTTCAAAAGATTTTAGTTACTCACAAGTTTTAGTTTACTCACAAATTTCACCTCTGATAAAAATAAAAAATAAAAACTCTGCAAAAATAATTAGAAAGAAAAGCGAAATTTTCTCGAAAAATATTACTATTATTTATTTTTTAAACATTATTTTTCAAAATGAAATAAACTCTTCATTTAACATCTGAAGGATTATGTGACTCTGAAGAATGAAGTAATGAAGCTGATAATTAAGCTTTGCCATCATAGGAATACAAATGGCGTTTGAAAAAATATATTTAACTAATTAAAATATTTTTAATATATTTTAAGTTTTCCTTACATCTTATTTATACTTTCCTTCTTCTGACATGTGAATTGATGAATAAAAGCATGTTACTTTAGTTTTACTGTTTTAGTGTAAACCGTATGGTGAGACTATATATTATCCTATAATTCAGTGACAACTAGATGGCGCAAATCGATCAAAATACAACCTCAGTAGCCTACACATGGCCACGTCTGACGTTTACAGTTGTTCGTCTCTCGGACGCTTTTATAAAAAAAAATAGCAATATAACAAGCGACTCATCTTAAGAAGGAAGTAACGTGTTCTTATAACACATAATTTTAAATACTGACCAGAACAGCATAAGCTAGAACAAGGAAGGACACAAGAAATAGTTCAAGTAACGTTAGCCTATAGAGAAAAAAAACTATTTAAAAAAGAATTAAAAAAAACTGACACAAGAAAGCTTAAACACATGGGGTCATAAAACACAACCTAATCCATTCAATTCTATGGGATAATTGGTTACATTTACAATTTTACTCTAATTGTACATTTTATTCTCCAAAAACTTATTTGAAACCTTAAAAGGTAGACACTTTACTTGCATTTAAAGTGCTTTCTATGGACATAAAATCACTTTCGTTCGTCTTTGACCCAGAAACCAAAAAATTCCTCAGAAATTCACTCATTTATGAACTAGGCCTGCTGAATGGCATTTCAGTCTGCCCAAATTCATCACAGCTAGCTAGGCCTGTAGTGAGTTAGCGCTTTAGCTGTAATGTGTGCTAACCACAATGTGTTTGTTACGTTCTCTTTACCACAAATTGTTTAATTTTTGTACTTGTAGAACCATAGTAGTAAAATGCTATTCTTTTACCCTAAACTTAAGACAAAAATATGAATGCCTAATCAATGTTTACATGAACACTATATGAGATTCTTAAACAACGGATACATGTTAAGGCCTAGTATATAACTAAACCCAGCACACTTTCCAATCTATAAACTCCACGTGTGTTTGAAAATCCAAATTAGATTCTCTCAGATGGCTTGGAAAAGTGATGCACCTGGCAGCGTACAGAGGCCTTTCTTAAAGCATGGCACCTTGCCACGGCAGATTAAAAAGTGGATGGGTAACGTCTGCACTGCAGGTGGCCTGTTGTTGATATCAGCTTAGCATTTGGATAAGCAGCACAGCGGTAACCCAGCTGCTCCAACGTTTTAAAAGGGCAGGTGTGCTACCCAAAGTCTAAAATTCTCATTTCCATTCAGCATGCTTCAGCCGTTTGTTTCGGACAGTGCGTGTGTGGCTGTTTGCCAGGAGGAGGGTCTGAATCTATTGCTCTGAGCGCTTTCATCATGCTTGTATCCACACAGATTGGCCAGAGCTCATTCAGGGCACCCCCTCACTTCTCTTCATTGGCCTTATTCTGTTATGAGCTGAGTGCAGATGGTGCAGACCTTCTGCTGGTCTAATAGTTTTAACCTGGCCGGGCTCAGATTAATGGCCCAGCTTGAACCAGGAAGTGCAGAGGCCAATTACGTGCTGAAAAACATGCCCCTTCTGCAAATCTGCATCAAACGCACAAGCCTCCCCTTTAATCTCATTCCGAGGTGCTATTTAATCAAATACGCTCATCCTCTTGATCCTCCATTGTTCATATGTGAGTTTGATGGTCAAAGAGCTTTTTACTATTTTGAGGGCAGTCTAGTCATTGAAAGAGAGAGAGCAAAGGAGTAGCCTTTAGTTTTTCTTGTCACTAATTTCCTGTATTAGACTGGTTTTGGCTTTGTTACTAACATCAACCTTCTTCCCGGTCCCCCTCCCAAACCATCTGCCGCTGTGTGGGCTATATAATTACCCCAAGCAAGCCCCTTCCCCCCGGACCACAGCCTCTGGGTTTCCTGATTAGATGTACCCCACCTTATTTGACCCTGTGTTACCCTCCTGGTCTCCTGGAAACACAAATGTTGTATGTAGGTTAGACTTGGACAGCAATACAGCATTTTCAATGAGCAGGAATCACCAATACTTCACCTGACTTACTATAGTGGACACACATGACCTTATTTATAACATGATATGTTACTTGCTTTCTGGATATTTTGATAATTGCGAAAATAAAAAAAATCTTTGTATTTTTACCAAGCAGTATATGCGAACAATTTAGTTTGCCTTTAATTTAATTATATATTATATATTAATACACAAATATATGTAATAAAATATAATCACATATATATACAGTAATGTGCAAAAGTCTTAGGCTACTAGTATTTTCACCAACATAAAAAAATGTCTTAAGTGGATTATTTCTATCTTTTGCGGCAGTGTGTCAGTTGGAAATATCAGTTTACATTTCCAAACATTATGTTTGTCATTAATTGTAATAATGCAGTGAGATTATTGTCTGCACAAAGGAGTCTGACAACAGCTAGTGCTCCACACAGAGATCTGATCAGATCATCATCCAGTCTGTCTGGAATCACAAACTGAGACACACTCAATCCAGAAGAACTGTGTCAATGTCTCCAAAGATGAAGAAAAAAACCTACCTGGAAAGCTACAGTACTGTTCAAAGTTTTAGACAGTCGAGTAAAAATGCTGTAGAATGAGGATGCTTTCAAAAATAATGCCATAAATAGATTTAATTTATCAATTAACTTCTATTAACTAAATCAAATAAATATTTGGTATTACAGCTTTTGGTAAAACAGCTTCTGTTCCGAGGTACACTAGCCCATAGTTTTTCAGTTAGGAGACGTTGGCACAGTTCTTCTGGATTGAGTCTGTCTCAGTTGGTTCTGTTACTTCACGTGATTCCAGACAGACTGGAATGAGTCATATTGGGAACATTTTCTCATGTGAATCAGAGTTAAAAGAGTGTTGAGAATAGATTTTGGCATTTAAATGCATGAGTGTATGATTTATATGTATAAATCTTTTTTTTTTTAGTGCGACATATAATGCCATTTAATCTTAGGGTATTGCTCTATATTGGCTTTGGTGGTTTGCTTTGGGTAAGAATGTGTATTTTCTCTACAGAGGACAGTCTCTCCTCATCTCTCTCTCTCACATAGCCACTCACTCACTTTCTGTCCGGGATGGATATTGTATTTATTTTTAGACACAGTGGGTTTGGCCAGAAAGAAGCTTAGTATACATCATGTGGCTGAGGCAGGCAGCTTTGAGGGGAGGTCGAGAGAGACAGAAACACAGACCTCCACCCTATTCCACAAATAAGCTGCTTTAAATGTACCCCCCAAAACACCCTACCCGATCTCAAGAGCTTGCTATAAATAGTACGCAGAATAAAAAAACGAAAACTAGTGGTATAGATATGCAAAAATGCACTTTGGCGTGTTTATGCTACGCAATGGGGATTAGGGTTGTGGAGTAATTGCGTGTCAAATGCACGCCAACAAATTTTGCATCATATGCGAAACACGTGCGTGTCCCATACACGCCAAAATCCTTTTTTTCTCGTATCAATGTTTTTTTATTTAGCATTTTCGTTTAAAAGCATTTTTATTGGCTGTTATTTCTCATTATACCTTAAAGACACCGCATTCCCATGACTCTGTTGCGAAAAAAAAGAGAATACAGTGGTAATAAACATATAAAATATCTATCTAGCTATCATTTGTTTTAAATAAAAATAATTTAAACATAGTATACATTGTAATTTTAGTGTGAGCGTGTGTGTTTGTATCAGAAATTAGGTGAAATTCACCCTGCAGTTAAGAAAAATATATAATGAATTACATAACATCATTAGACAGTTAAAATTGTATATTCATGCCAGTACAATGCGTTTTTTGTCATGCAATGTTCTGGTAATTTCTGAATAAAAAAAACGTGTATAAATCTGCTTAAATCTTTGTTAAATCTGCTTTTTGTGTCTTTTTTTAATGGAAAGCAGTCTCTATCAGTAATGTGAAGCTGTGAAGCGCTGTAATAGATGTTACAGGGTGTTAATTCCCATCGGGAGCCTGAATAAAACAATGGATTCATAGTATTAGTTCTGCCTGGGAGGGAAATACACAATGTTTGTCACTCACACGGCTGCTCCTAGTATCATGGTTATGAGAGCCTGCCCACCATCTGCTGCTGTAAACAATGTTTCCTGGCTCTGCCACCCTCTCTCACACACACTCACTGCATGCAGAGACAGCGTACAAGGTTCAGCAGAGACAGGCCTTTGGGAACAGTTGAACTGTGCTCTCAAAATTCATATCCTAAATATTTGCAGAAACACAATTCACTTGGCATAAATAAATCAGTGATGCTTTAAATTGATGAAAATATTTTTTTACTTTTTACAGTGATAAAAAATACTGATATTTTAAATATATTCTGTTCTTTTCAACTATTATTAGAATGATTTCTGATGGATCATGACACTGTAGACTGCAATGGCAATTTTCAGAATTAAAAATAGAATTCTTACCATTACCAACAGTGAATAATAAACTCTTAAAAAGACAAATGGAAAAAGGACATGCATAAAATGAGAGCTTTATTGATATCAGATTAAAATATACTGATTCCAAATTTATCTCACACACTTTTCTTGAAAAAAAAAAACAAAACAAAAAAACATTGAAATTATTAAAAAATAATAATAATGTTGGAATAAGTGGAGCGGTCCCACAGAACGATAAATACACACATGTAAGATTGAGTGCTAAAACAATACGTGATGACTGATCATAAATACATACTCAAAATAAGACATTATACGTTAACACCCATAACACCTAATTCATAGTAAAATCAACTTGTTCTGCACAAGACAATTCAACTGAACCAAAAGACACACAACGATGCATCTAAAGGTCTGTTCACACCAAGAACAACAACTATAATGATAACCAGCCAATGCTAATTTCTGTTCATTATAAGCAAGCACTGCATTAAAGGGTTAGTTCACCCTAAAAATGACGATTCTGTCATTAATTACTCACCCTCATGTCGTTCTGAACCTGTAAGACCTTTGTTGATTTTCAGAGTACAAACTAAGATATTTTTGTGAAATCTGAGAGCTATCTGACCCTCCATAGACAGCAAGGATATTACCACAACCAATCCACAGAAACGTAGCGAGGACATCATTAAAAAAAATAACCGAAGCTTCCTTCGTGAAGAAAACAGCAATAATGTAACTTCTCCCCGAGTTACCATCTTTTGGAGAGTACCCCAGAATGTAATGTGCTGTTTACATTCAGTAGACAGGAATCATTGTTGCTATGTTACTATTTTGTTCTTTGCACACAAAAAGTATTCCCATAGCTTAGTAAAGCTGCAGTTCAACCCTTGGTGCACTGATTGCGGTAATATCTTTGCTGTCTATGGTTAGGGTTAACAATACCATACTCTGTATGGTCAAAAAAGGTCTTGCAGGTTCTCACAACTTTAAATGCTCATGCTTGTTAAAGTCTGATTGGCTGTCAGCGTTTTCATCGCTCGTCAGCTGAAACGAAAATCATTATTGTTCTTCTGCGCCGTTATCACCACAGTTGTGGACGCTACTATTCTCACAGAAAAACTTTATGTTTATCATTCCTGTTATTGGTGTGTACAGGCCTTAAATCAGGAAATCGAACTCAGTTTGGTCATCGTAGGTGATGAAAGAGTCTTTGGTTGCTCCAAGGCTTTTTATTTTTTATAGCCGCATCTGGATTACCTCATTCAGCGGCCACATTTACTAGCTGTCGATCGCTTTCTTCCCCAAAACACGTGGTGAGAAAGCCTGGTTTACCACTTGATTTGTGATTTAAAGAGGGAAATAATGAGACCGAAGGGGACATCACGGGCTGTGAGAACGCCTCAGTTCCCTTTCAAAGCCGACAGCTGCTTTTCTCAGCTGCGTCTGGGGCAAAAGACTTGGCCCTGGCTAATGTACGCGACCTGTGCCCTATAAATGGCATACGAATGCCTCATTTACTCCATAATCACATTCAAACGGAGACACATCACAATCTGGAGAGGAAGTGTACGTACAAACCTCTATCAAACGTTGCTACTTGCGTTATACGAGGTCAAAGTAAGACCACTGTGGCTGCTACGGTTCACCACTAACGTAACGAACAGATCAATAAATACACGTATAAATAAACAACATGCAAGTGACCGGAGGAAACAAAGACACAAAAGAAAAGGGAAACAATTGTGTTTTCGCCTCAGATGAGTTAAAAGGTGCTAAACGGGTTCGTCTTTCACCCTTCTTTACCATGGATCCAGCCATTAGTTAAACCTGAGTGTGGGACAAAACTGTGACCTTGGCCAACCCCCGAGGAAAGCAAACGTGGATCTGTGCCGGGAATCGCTCGCACGCACTCCCTTGAATTGAATAGGAAAATACTCACATAATAGAAACACTTGGTGTCTAGCTGGCACACATTCGTTCGTATATACACACACACACCGAGGAAATGGGTAGCGCTGCTGCTATGAACCTTGCACCCTCACGGTTTAGAGGTGCGTGTCAGGTAGACAGATTTCCAGGGAGGAGGTTACAGCCAGATAATGAAGCTAATTATTCATATGCTGCATGTCTCTTTCCAGCGTTATGGGTCGTGGAGAGTCCAGGGGTTTCAGTCCCACCCGTTGTCCTTGATCATGTGGGCCAGCTCGATGATGAATTTGCCCTCCTTGTACTTCTGACTGCTTTCGAAGGCATGCTCCTAATGGAAGAGAAGAGGAGGGAGGGAGAGAGAAAAAGAGAAACTAATGTGTGGTCAATTCAAAAATAATAGTACTGAATAGTACTAAAAATGTAAAACAGGAAATGATATCCTTAAGTGGATTCCAAAATCCCTCATGATTTCCGTCATGTGTCTTCTGTTATAGAAGATATATCCTTCTATATTTTTTTCTTATATGTACATATATATATATTTATGATATGGAAAGATTATTTAAGGTTGCCAAATATGAAAATGTAAGCATTAATTTATTATTTAAAAACTATAATATTATTTTCAATTATATTATTTTATTTTATTGTTACTTTTATTATTATATTAAGCATATTTCGGTATACTAAGTTTTAATATTATTTAAGATTTTTAAGTTTTACAACCATATATTATATTATATTATATTATACTGTTTATGGTCAGTAAGATTTCAAATTGTCAAATTTTTCTAATTCTCAAAAAAGCTGCATTTATTTGATCACAAATACAAAAAAAAATTTTAAGCAATAAACAGTTGTCAATTTTAATGTATTTTAAAATTTAATTTAGACCTTTAAATAGTTTTTATACACAATTTCTTAATATCAGTGTGTAAAACAGCTGTGCTGCTTAATATTTTTCTTGAAACACTGATGCTTTTTTCAGGATCCTTTGATGAGCAGAAGTTGAAAAGAACAGCATTTATTTGAACCAGAAATCATTATAAATATACTGTCATTTTTAATCAATTTGAATAAAAGAATACACATCCTTTAAAAAAATCATATTGTGGACACACTTCCAAACATTTATGTAAATGTTGTGTTTTACCTGATTGTCATGATTGCCAGCTGGAGTGCACTCAGGGGGCACTCCACTCCAGATTGTTATGTTAGTGCCACCCCTGTCTGTGTTTCTCCGTCTTGGCGTAAGGACTCTTATTGTGAAATGTTTGTTACCTATTGTCTCTGTGCTAATCTGTCCCCCAGCTCCCATTAGTTACAATGACAATTCATTGGCTCCTCCCTCTTGTTAACTTGTTGTCTCATCTTTAAAAACTGTAGCCTAGCTGCTGAGTATTGTGAGTTAATCTCCTATAAATCACCCTAGTGATTGTTCTGTCTTGATTTCTGTGTGGTTTCACTGTGTACCGACCTCTGCCCTGATATTGGATTTACCGCCCTGTCTTGCCCCTTTTGATTTTGTTTTTTGGAAGGAGGTCATGTCTGTGTGTGAAAAAGCCACTTTAAAGCCAAATTATCTCTCTGTGTGATTGTGCGTTTGAGGTAAATGTGTGTAGTCTGATCCAGAACTTACATATTTCCAGCCCAGAGTGGTTTTACAGTTCTCACAGTATATATCGGCCACCGCATGAAGACCGGTCAGCAGTACCCTCTCCTCAGCCGGCCCGCAGCCTACATTCACCCTGATTGATGAAAAGAGTATGTCAAAATTAGTCCTGACCTTTCTGACCTTCTTGTGATGGATGGTTAAGACAAACCACAGGACTTACACCGAGTTGAAGAGGTAGGCCCTGCCTTGACTCCCTTGAAAAGACTGCAAAAAAAAAAAAAAAAGACAGGAAAAATTACATTTCAAAATCGCCCAAAAAATCCACATCATAATAAACACACTGAATTGGCTTACATGTGTTTCACATATTTACGTCAGAGTAATTCAACATCATTTACTTGTATTGTGACTGCACAATCAGGTAATCTCTTGGAAAAATCTATTCCCTTCGCTGCTCCATTCATGACCTTGGCAGATAGGATTTCCCAGACATGATGTGAAACAGGGGCAGGGTCATAATTACGGGTGTTTGAAAGCGGTTTGGCCATATGGGCGTGGATCAAAAGATCATTAGGGTGGTTTCATTTTGGCTGATCTATACTGGATAGTAATAAGGGTGTTCTTTCTCTTTAAACCTAAATAATCTACCGTACAAGACCTGATTGAAACCATGGCAAGAAGGGGTAAACACTTGTAATAAACACATTATAAACTAGTGTGTTAATTAGTTTTCTGTGAATCAGATAAAAGTGCCTGTTTCAATCAATCAATTCAAAATGGATTAAATAATTCATTTAGATTCAGATTTAACAATTCATATTCAGTTATTTAACAGATCCACAATGATTTAAAATTAAAATATAAATGATAATTTTCCTTAAACAAATGTTCAAATAAAACATTGAATCTTTTCATTTTTAATCTATTATTTTACCTAAATTATTTTGTATTTATGAGCTGCCAATAGTAACACATTTATTAATAACATACGGATTAAATAGGTTTTATCAATATAAAAAAAAGTTTACAATTTTTAAAAACAAATAAGATATACATGAAAACTCAAGTATATTTAAATAAATATACTGCAAATAGTATAAATAGCATATTATATTATTACATTATACACACATCTTTCAATGTTTGGAGTTGGTAACATTTTAACATTTCTATATTTAGTTTTTAAAATATAGTGAAAACAGTAATATTGTGAAATATGGTGTATATTTTAAAACATAAAATGTTAAAGCCGCATGTTCAAAAAATTAACAGTGATTCATTCAACGATTTAAAATTAATTTATAAATGTAATTCTTTACTACCTCCACAAATATCCTACTACTTTTGACTTGCATGAAACATTTAATCTATAACTGTTGCATTGAAAAGTGTTTTCACTTCAATTTGTTTGTATTTAAGAGCTGCCACAGTAACTCTTAAAAATGTATTTAAATTTACTGAATATGTGGCGTTTTTATAGTTTCAAATACTAGCTACACAAATGCTGCATCACCATTTTTCCCGCTTTAACAAGTTTTACTACCTGATGGTTAAATCAAAAACACAAGCCTCCTATTGTGCAAAACCCTATTAACCTACTTTTAAACTACTACAATTATCATGTTCCACTCTGACCTTTATGTGGTTCGGAGGGATTCGAACTAATTGAAATCTAATTATCATTTCAACCTCAACTCCTCCCCAGAACCGCCTGCAGTGCTCTCGCTCCCCCTGCAACACAAGGAAGCCTCGGCAGGCCGGATACCGCTGGCTTTATTTTGCAAACACAGTATGTGGACAACTAATGAATGAAGCAAAAACAATCTGGCCTAATCTGCACAATCTGTAAACACACACACGGCGCATCAAAAACCCTGTCTGAGACCAAAACCCTGTGCGCAGACTTTAGTGTAGCATTATGGGTATTCTACAGAGACGTGATTACTCTTACTTCTGTGGCACACACAAGCACAAACGATGACCTGCTTCTCTTGATCCTTGATTGTGTGACATGTACGTCAGGAAGCGGAGTGTCTTACTGACCCACATTCTGCCCGCATATACAATCCATGGGCATGCACAAGGTTCACATTATGAATTAAAGGTGCTATTAATAATATCTGACACATATTTCTCCATGCGCACACACACACCTCATAAAAAGGCCCCATATGGTGTTTAAAAAGTGTGCCATTGGAGGTGTGCGCATGTAGTACAACTAAAGTGGGCTTATATGATTTCACTAATGAAGTCATAAACTCAGTTTTTATGTATGGGACCGTTTATCCAAAATCCACTCAGCAATTTACAATTACACTACTGTTTAAACGTCTGAGGTCAGATTTTTAATTATATGTGAAAAATTTAAGCAATTTATGCTCACCAAGGATTTAATTATTTGATTGGATATACAGTAAAAAACATTGATATTATGAAATATTGCAGATTAAAATAACTGAATATATTTTCAAATGTAATGTATTGCTGTCATAGAACTGCAGAATATTTAGCATCCTCACTCCAGTCTTCAGTGTCACGTGATCTTTCAGAAATCATGCTGATTTGTCTACTCCTCACAGCCACATTCTCATCCAATTTAATATGGAGTCTAACCCCAATAAGGACTATGGTTAAGATAAAAGAGCCTAAAAGACACATTACCTTTGAGATGAGCTCATCATGGTTGGCCAGGTGTGCTCGGCAGTGAATGCAGCTGTAGGTGCGATGGCAGTTGGGCAGGTAGGCCTGGAAGGTTTTGGAGCGTGTCATGGCAACCGTGGCGGGAGAGACAGCGCGGGGGCGGAGCAGGAAGGGCCGGTCAACCCAGGATGACTCGCAGGAGAAACAGTGAAGCACACAGGTGAGGGCCGTGGTGAAGCTTCTGGAGAGAGGAGAACACACACATTTGCAAAAATACACCACCAGTGAAAGTTTGGGGTAAGATATATATTTTTTAATTTATATTTTATTTATCATGTACCAAAATATTTCTATTTCAAATAGAACCCCCGAAGAAAAACAATATATATACAAAAACAAATATATATATATATATATATATGTAGTCAAGTGCTGTCAAATAATTAATTGCGATTAATAGCATCTAAAACAAATGTTTTATTTACATAATATTTGTGTGCATATTTATGTATAAATAAAGACAAATACACGCATGTATATATTTAAAAAAAAATGGTTGTTTATATATTAAATATATTTATATAAAAAATATAAGAATGTGAAAATATAATGTAATAACATAAATATTTTTACAATATATACTGTATGTGTGCATTTAATATATATAAGTGCTTTTAAACGATTAATCACAATTACTCGCATTCAAAATAAAGTTTTCATTTACATTATGTATATGTACTGTGTATACCTAAATACACCACTGCCATAATCACATTAACACATAACCACTGAGATGTACACGTCATAACATAACATGTTGATTTTACACATTGTAAAGGAACAGTTCACCCAAAAATGAAAATTGTGTCATCATTTACTCACCCTCAAGTAGTTTCAAACCTGTATGAATTTCTTGGTTCTGCTAAACACAAAGGAGGATATTATGAAGAAAGTTTGTAACCAGTCTGTTTTGGTCACTATTGACTTGCATAGTAGGAAAAAAAAATACAGTGGAAGTCAGTTATGACCAGAACAGCCTGCTTACAAACTTTGTCGTACAAAAGAAATTCACACAGGTTTGGATCTACTTGAGGGTGAAAGAATTATGACAGAATCTTCATTTTTGTATGAACGATTCCTTAAACTTAAACAAAATAGCTATGAAAAAAAATATAAAGTGCAGTGGCCCCTCAAAAACAAGCTTGACATGTTGTAGCTATATAAATAAATGTACAAAGACATGAAGAATGAATTCTACAGTGTGGTCCTACATCTTTGGTGTCATAAATGGCGCAGATTGATGCGAAATGATGTTGAATGCGGAGTGTACGTCAGCAAGACACACAGACAGTGAACGGCAGCAGACGTCATTCACAAGAACACGGTGCAAATGCAGGCAAACAAGCATGAATCAGAGCATCTGTGAGCTGTTGTCTGTCAGCTAACTGTGATTGTGTGGTCCTGCGTTCATCCTGCCCTCGGGTTAGACGGGGGCTCCGCTGTATGAGAGGCGGCTTTTTAATGCACAGAGCTGGAGACCTGCCAATGACGTGGGCTCAAACACACAGAGACAGACAGCCTATGATTTCAACGCTCCTCTTTGTTTGATGGACACATCCCTAATAAAATGTGTTACACTTAAACAAAACAAATCTATACGTTATCACAAAATGACTCCTGGGATGTAATTAATGTGCTACATTTTAAGGCATATGACCCAAATTTAAGCCATTATTCATATATACACAAATTTTTGCTACACTATATTTTAAGTCATATGAACTGCTTTATAGTGCTTTGTTGAGACTGACATCCTCTGGTCACTATTTTGCTTGTATTTTATGGAAAAGAGCAGCTCGGACATCATTCTAAACATCTCCTTTTCAGTCATGTATGGAATGAAATGAAAACGAGTTGATGATGCATTTGGCATCTAACTGGATGAACTACATCTCCAAGTCCCACATTTTAGTTGTGATTTTCTGAATTCAGCGAATAAGTTGGCAATCTGACTTGTTGTGTGCCCTCTTTGACGTCATCGTAGCAAGTTGGCAGCTTTTCGCCTGTTGAGGCAGCAGCTTTGGATGAGATTTAAGGCAGAACTAATTACTAAAAGAATCCGCAGGCATCTTATTTAATTACCCAGAAGCGCGGACAGCTATTCGTGAGATCGAAAAAGGGCCTTGGGAGTGACATCATCAGATATTTGAATTCCAACCACATCTCTGCAAACCGACATTAATTATCACATAAACAAAAGCATTTGCTGCATCTGACTCAGCAAAGTCAGCAATAAACCCTGTTGAGGTCATACAGCGCATTTTTAGAAAGGAACAAATGTTCCAGTGTAGAATACAAATGGTTACACTTAACAATAATGTTTCAGTTGTTGATGTTACACTGGCTAACACATGCTAGCAATAAATAATACCCATAAGGCACTTGTTAATCTTAGTTAACTAATGCACGAACACAAAAAACATATTGTAAGGGTTACCATATAAATAAAGCTAGCGTGGCTGTGAGAAACACTCAAAGAAGAAATTCTTTTTTAGATATCACATGAACTCAGTGACTCAGCAAATTGAATTAGACGATTTATAAAAGGCTGCAAGTAAGGTTTCCTGGGAAGCCTTTGCGATTCTGTGATTGTATTTGCTTTGGCACAGACGTGATCAAACAGGCCGTACAAAAATACAGCCGGAGAGTATTCTAGTCACTGGCGTGAGGCTTGAAATTGGACTCTCCTTGGCATAATTAAGCACCATTGTGTTCGCTCTGCCATTAGGAACGCTGTATAATTTAGCCAAATGATACAGCATCATCATTTCCTCATGTGACTTGTAACACAATCATACAGAATCAACAAAGGACAGATACGTCGCTGGTATACGGCTAATTGGAGGTAAAATAATTACGTGCGGAATTCATTCAGAGCTCGACAGATAAGATGAGATGAAGATAAACGGTTGTCGCCAATATAATTACCGGGGCCATAATCACAAAAAACGGTGCCCACTTCGTCTCCGTCTGCTTTCTGTGTTTACCATTTCAAATTAGTCTGCAGCAGACCAAACACACGTATAAGGAAGAGATCTCATTCATCAATTGTCCATGACCACACCGTTGACGACTCAGCAAACAAAACTAACACAAGACTGCTGTAACAAAACCAAGACTGCAATTATTGTGAGAAATGCATTTCCTTAAAGGAATAGTTTACCCTCAGGTCATCCAAGATGTAAATAAGCTTGTTCCTTCGTCGGGAACAGATTTCGAAAAATACTTGCTCAAGTCGTCAAAAAAGGTTTAGAAGTAATGGTTTAAAGTGAAATGATGGCGTTTTTATTTGTTCTCATTCTAACACCACCAATGCTACATTTCACCAAATAAAAGAAACACACTTGTTTAAATAATGTGTAGTCTGAGGGTGAGTACATTCTCGGTGATGTTTCGTTTACGGTGGTTAGAGCATGAGTAATACTAACCTAAAGACAGGTGTGTTGGTTCTTGTTAATCCATGCAAATATCGAGAAAACTAGATAAAGTTTCCCCAATAAACTTGGAAAAACAAAGGCTGTGATACTGTAAATCAATATCACACCCGTCCAAAAGTATTACACTTACACAAATCAGATAAACCCCTGTTTTTAATAAAAATACCTGTTATGTAACAATAACACATGGTGTAGCAGGTACATCAGCACGAAATCTGCTTTTAATAAATGGCTTTGTTTGTTAAACTACAGCATAATAAAAGGTCTCGCACATTTTAAGCAGCAAGAGGGCATCTAAACAGACAAGGACCCCTGGACAGGTGGCGAACCCTCCTTGTCCCCCCCCAGTCCCTCACATAATACACAGCAGGCAGCTCCCATAATAGCACCTTTTTTGCTGTCCTTTGAAAACTGTCAGCTCAAATTAAAAAGCCCCTGCTGCGTACACACATATGCTGTGATGTTTAGCTCTAACTAAATTGTCGCTTACACATCTGATGGATTAACACTTTACTTGAGTCCCTGTTAACATAATTACAATGCACAAGTAAAAAAAAAAATCAAGCTCTTTAAAAGGATTCATACTGATTGGTAAATGCACACTGGAAATAACGTTTGAATATTTTAAAGTTAGGGAAAAAATACAATCATAAAAAGTTTTTTTGATCTCTAAATTAACATACAGGCTTTGAAAAGGTTCAGTCATCCACAAGTATAATATCCCGGTCCATATTCTGATGGCACAAACAGACAGAAATACCTATGAATGTGCAAAGCTACTTAAGGGCAAGAGTGTTGGAAACGGAGTGGGTCAGATGGAGAGACAGAGTGATGGATCCAGGTCAGACGAGTATGTGTGGGTGTCAGTGAACCAGCTTCTATGTAGGCCATAGTAGATGCCACCAGACTGAGAGTGCAGATGGCAGCACCAGCTCAGCACCTCTGGCCATCACGTCTTTGAAAACACCCACAGCTAAACCAATTCAGAAAAGCCAGCTTTAAAATGACAACATGCTTGAGTGTCACTCACAAACAGTATGCATTATTAACACTGCAAAATATTTAATAGTCACACTTTCATTTTAAGCGTCCTAGCCCTCTAGGATTGCATATTATGCATAGCAGGTTTCATAAACATAAGCAACTTATGCAAGAATCAATGAAATATCAA
The DNA here is from genome assembly GCA_034779775.1 of Enteromius afrohamiltoni. Classification (NCBI taxonomy): domain Eukaryota; kingdom Metazoa; phylum Chordata; class Actinopteri; order Cypriniformes; family Cyprinidae; genus Enteromius; species Enteromius afrohamiltoni. The sequence goes on from JAUYWG010000044.1 coordinate 12,625,517, forward strand.
AAACATGCACGTTAATGTTTAATAGTCTGTTATGCAATATGAGTGGACATGTTCTTTTTCATGCAAAACAGCATATATTTGCAAATTAAAACGGATTTATTTAATTCAATTTAAATAATCATAGTTAAATTAATATAAAAACATCCTGACAACATACAATTTGTTTGCATGTCCCACGACACATTCATAAAATATTTTTTCTTTTCCTAACGTACCAACATTTGCTGATAGTGGCATGTAATCATTTAACAGTCTATAATTAATAATTGCTGACATTTAACTATGTACAATTCTGTATATCACGTTTTACGCATCTATAATCGTTAGTGAGATTTAATCTAGAACTAAAATATAAGTTGACAGTAATTACAAGGTTGTTTTTAGTAAGCTGTCATATACTGCAAGACATTAAATAACAGACGAACTTCCTATAAAAAGGTATCACTACAAGCATTATAGTTGGACGGATGTTACCTTTGAATGGAAAGGTATCGTGCAAGTCCAACTTTCTCTCTCTTTAAAACTGGAACTTCATGAAAAACAGCAGGCGATCATTCTTCATAACACAAAGTTTCCAGGTATCTTCATCAGCCACGCACCTCGAGCGCAGCGCTCTGTAAATACAACACCGTTGCTCGTCGGGCCTCGCCATACAAGCTCCCAGTTTGATTGACAGCCAGGCCAGCAAATAGATGAGACGAAACGGCCTAGCAACAATACGCTGATTGGCCAGCCTAAAAAGTGGACTGACCAATGAGCGAGCGCAGAGGCTATGCAGGCGAAAAACCAAAACATTGTTATCTTTGTGTCGTGTCAGCTGGATAAGTAATAAAAACTAAAAGCAAAAGTAATTCTTAAATAACTTTAAACTTAGAAAACGTATTTACAATAAATGTTACAGCCGTCACGTTGTATTTAGTAGGATGTTAAAGATATACCAAAGTCATCAGACAGATCCCATAACTAAATAGCGCCTCTCTGTGTCTATTTTACTGGCTATTTTATGTAAAAACCAGAACAAACCTTAATAGACTGATATCTAAAACCACAACAGTAACAGATTGATATTATAACATGCTTTCTAAGAAACTAGTGTTTTATGAGATCTTATTTTATTTACTATTTAAAAATAATTTATAAAATCAACCTCTACGGTCCACAGCAAAGAGAAAATCCAGAGTGGACACTATTTGCATTCACATATCAACAGAAAATTAAGTTTAAAATAATATTATAGTTTTAGAATGAAACTGTGCACTGTTTTTATTTTACACTGCAACTTTTTATTTACTGTAAACACAACATTGCTTAATCTGATTGCTTGTATTTACAGCCACAATAACAACTGTAGAATGTGGTTAATAAAAGAACTGGCACAGAAATAAAAGAAGCATTGAGACACAAAATGCCCTTGTCCTCAGCTATTACAGATGCTTTTAAGTGCAGAGTGTTTTTGTTACTGTGGAGTTGAACTAGTTGTGTTGGCACGCAGAATGCCTCTCAGCACCCTGAAGTTTGCCAATGGCTGGTTCTCTTTCGGAGGGTAGCATGGTCCACGATCGGTCACGTAGGCATAAGGGAAGCGTAACACCCAGAGTCCATCAGGGGGCAGCACAACCTCAGGCTGCTCCGGATGGAAGATAGGACAGGGAGGGGGACCTGGCTGGACCTATGAGAGAAGACAAGCACAGTACAGTATAGTTTAATGGAGAAAATGTAAGTGTAATCATTTTAAATACTTCAATTTGACAATTCAATTGACTGCTGTATGACTTTTTATTGTATTGTACCTGTGGGTTTAGCACAATCTCAAGGGGAGCATCAGGGATGACGATGAAAAGACGAGCCAGCTGAGCGTAGTGTGGCTTTATCCCTCGTCCCTGAGCTGGTGAGGGAATGTATAAAGGCATATCAGAATTCAAGCATCTGGTTGCAGGTTCCTTTGGTCCACCTTGCCCAAGCACTTTGACTACTTTATCAGGGCCAGAACAAAGGAAGCGGCGCCCTCTGCTGTCCTCATACTCGAAACCAACGAAAGCACGAGCTACATCATCTCTCCTGCGCCCTCGTCCGATTCCTCCAGCGCTGCCTCGCTTTCCAGTAGATGCTTTATTCGGAGCTGGCCAGGAGGCTGGGCTCCCATCCAGAGGTTCAAGTGATCCTACATCTTCCTCCGATCGGCTCCGAATGACAACATCCCAGGGCAAGAGGAAAGCAGAGCCTGGGAGGAATCCAGGTTGCTCTAAACCAGTGAGGCTGTTGTAGGCCTTAGCTGGACCAAGTTTAACAAGAGACCAACTTGAGAACTTTGGCAACAGTCCCTTTGGGCATCCAGAATGAAGCATGCCGGGGAGATACTCCACTGTGGAGGGCTGTCTGTCCACCAAGCTTGGCCTCTTCTCTTGACCTTCTGCTCCATCACCATATGTTCCAAGGCTGTCAGTTGACTGGCCCAAGCTAAGAGCGAGACTCAGACTTGTGCTTTCACCAGGTGTGTGGGTGCTAGTCTCTTTCTCCTTAAGACGATCAGCTTCTCCTGATGGAGGAACCTCTCCAGGTCTGGGCACCTCATCACTGGCAGGAGCGGGGTCGGATGTGCTGGCTTGGAACACTGGGAAATTGATCCTCTCCAATTTCCCACAGCATTTCTCCTCAAGCATCTGACAATGAAAGACAGAATGGTGAAGAACAGATTTGAAGCTTGTGTAGTGAATCTTTACAGTAGAACCACCTGACTGCTACTGACTTGATAGAAATCATAGTTGGCAGCCTGGATGTCAAATGGGTCTTCTCTTGGAGACTGCTTCCTACCACAGTTACATGAACTTGTAGAGCGGCCTCTACTATTGTGGTATAGAATAGGTGGGTTGTGGTCCATTTCTGGCTTCTCTCCTGCAATGTGAAGAAAATTGGTAACTGAGGTAGAGAAAGTATGTTCTACAAAATACCAAGAGAAATATTTTTGGCTTTCTCAATAGCTGTTTTCATCACCCTGTTTTTACATGCATTTTGACGTATCACATCACAAATGAGTGATGGAAAGCGGGCCATAAGCGACGTCCTGTCACGTCCAAAGACGTTTAGTTCCTTCTTGGCAGGACCTAGATGTACTGGAGTCTGTGAACCAGGCACTGCAGCCTTTGCAAGAATTTACAGATGCTCTTTCAGGTGAAAGTTATGTAAGTGTTTCATATGAAACATGTACTTCACTTGATGAACACCAGATTTAAAGACAAACTACATCAGAGCCAGGGTGATGTCTGAAAGTGAAGCAATTGTGCCAAAGGTAAATGTTTATATGACAGTAGTACGTGACAAAATAATGCATTATAATAAATTTGATTACAGTATTTACTTTATTTCTCTATTTTAGGAGCAAGACCCAAGTAATCAAGATCACCATGGCATGGGTCAGATGTCACCTTAAAGAAGGCCAAAAAGTCCCTGGGCAGTTTCTTCACGACATCCCCAACTCCATCATCTATGGAACCATTGCACAGTGTGGAAGTTGAACTGAACAACTACATGATGTGTCCCACCATAGACAGTGAGATGGACCCTCTTACTTGGTGGCAAGTCCATTTCCCACACCTGAGTAAGCTAGCCAGGAACTATCTCTGTATTCCAGCAAGCAGTTCACCTTCAGAGAAACTTTTCAGTACATCATGAAATGTTGTGACATGCCAATGCACATATATGCTAATTTTCCTGGCAAGAAACCTGGAATAAAATAGCTTTGACAGTCGAGCACATATGGTATGGTATTGTGCCAAAACAGGTTTACATGTTATTACTTGATCTTTATATGCTAATTTTAATTATTTATGTGGATGTTGACAATATGTTTTCACTACATACCAAAAAAAATGGGCAAGGCATCTCTTGTTTTGCTCAAGATGCTCTTGTTTTAAGACACGCTTGATGAGTGTATGGCTACATGTAAATAAAAAGTAATGTTTGAAACATGAAGGGTTTGCTTCTTAGTTTTTAATATAAAACTGTTATATTTTTTGGCAAACATAAAAGCCCTTTCACTCCAAAAGTGAAGTCTCAGGCTGAAGGGAAAGTAAATTCATATGTTTACAATAGAATGTAGAAGTGCAATCAATACCAAGGTAATGGGTTCGATTCCCAGGAAATATATAGCTCTTTACCTGGCTTCGGAAGCAGATGAAACTTGTGTACACAGTGCTGATCCGTAAGGCTGCGCTCCTCACAGAGCTGATGCCCGTTACTCCAGAACTTGTAACAATCCTCATGCAGCTGTAAGGCGTATCTTTGAAAGGCGACTCCTCTGGCATGCTGACTGTACACCCGCAGTGCCTGCGCCAGTTGATTCTTGTGCACTGTGGTGGTGTAATTATGGGGAAGGTTTGACTGGTACGCACTGTGAGCCAGTGGCAAAGCTTTCTGACACCTGTTTTCAGAGAACTTCGCATCTGCGTCAAGAAACCCCTCCAGCACTTTGAGCTGACCCTGTACCTTGAGGGAGATCTCGGCTGCGTCATCCTCGCCGTTCTCTATCATGACCTGATAAAGTTTGTACGCAGCATGCACCCATTTGGAATAAGTAGGCAACTCGAAGTGTGATGGCTGCGGATTGCGACCTACGCTGTCATCAAAACCTTTCTTGGTCAATACGAGCTCGACATGCTGCCAAAGGAACTCTTTTAAAGTGCAGTCAACCAACTGCCCTCCTGAAGAAAGACTGCTTTCTACATTGAAAGAGGGTTGTCTATTGGAGTGCCTCATCTGCTGGTACCGCCTTTGCCTGGGGACAGGCGTGCCTCCTTCACTTTCTCGAAGGACACAGTTGGACCGCAGGTGCCCCAGAAGAGAGCCAATGGGGTCCTCATCTGGCCCTGGCACTACATATACAAAAGCTTGATTGGCAGGGACTGTAAAGAGACAATTACTACTCTGATTGGTCAATACACGACTTTTCCTGAATATCCTATATATCTGATCTTCCAGAGCATGCTGCAGTCGCCTCCTTGGGGAGTGTTTTTTAGGTTTATCCCCTCCAGAGCCATCAGTCCCATTCCCACTGGTGCCAGAGGTGGTCACTCTGAGCGCTCCGTTCATCTGGAACACGAATAGCAAACGTGGAGGGCAGGGTCGACAGTTTAACTTCCACTCTTTAGACACTGGCGAATCTTTAATCGAGGCGCGCAGCAGTGGAAGCGCTTTCTGACGTAGTGCGTCCAAAGCGCGAAACATTCTATCGTAAGTGACGTCGAACGAACATGTGGGGTGAACCAGCAGAAGAACATGGCAAAGCGAGAAGAGATACAGCAGCTGCAAACAGTGATCTTTCTCCGCTGTTTTCCAACACTCATGCGCTTCCGCGTGACCCAAACCCGCCGTCAATGACTCGCACGCGCGAATAAGCTGGCGGTTGTCAAACACAGATGTTAATACAAGATACAGCACGCGGTTTTCTTGATTGTAATAAGCACGAATCGATGCTCCCCCGCTCGAGCTGTCAGTATCGTCGCTCCCGAAGAGAGAGAATACGTGTTTATCCGCTAAGGTGTTTATGAGAGAGTCTTTGATTGATCCCAGTTGCATTGCGCTTTTCCCAAATATGCCCAGTACGCAAACGCCTTCATCTTTGTCCACGGTGTCTTCTATTATTTCTGATTGTAACAGTGCTCCGATATTCATGGGCACCGCCATTTTTGCTGGAAAGAAACAACAAGGGGGCGGGGCTTTGATGAACGCATTTCTCTGAGCGCAGAAGAAAGAGTCCGGGTGGATACATAAATATGAAAGTTTACGTCCGGATAAAAAACATGCAAAATGTGTTGTGTAAATAGTAATTGTTAAAAAAAAAAGATTCTATAGAAATAGAGTATTTGCATTGTTAGAAAACTATAAAAAATTCGTTGTTGGCAATTAAAACAATAATACATATATATATATATATATATATATATATATATATAAACACACACATACAGCTCAAAAAATAATAGGAACACTAAAATAACACATCCTAGATCTGAGTGAATGAAATATTCTTATTAAATACTTTGTTCTTTACATAATTGAATGTGCTGACAACAAAAATCACACAAATATTATCAATGGAAATCAACCCCCAGTTCTACAGACAAGACTTAAGCTAGTCCCAGACTAAATTTCATTTTTGGGCTGTCTCAGATGAAAATATCTTGCTCTGATATATCTTAAAATAATGTCATTGTTCTGTGTTAAGACGCACACCTGTAATATTTTCTAATAAGGCATGTCTGTAAAAGTTGCTCAAATCTCCTAATTTAACTAATGCCTAGTCCTGGCGTGAGCTTAACCCTGTTTGTGAAACCGTATATGGCCCAAATGTATTAACCCATGGAAATGTATTAACACACTCAAAATTGAAGTGGAAAAACACTCTACAGGCTGATCCAAATTTGACATCCTTAAAACATCTAAAAATGAGGCTCAGTAGTGAGTGTGGCCTCCACGTGAACTAAAACTGAGGCCTTGGCAGCTAAGGAAATCCAGTTTTAGTTGAAATACTAAAATTACTGATACTAAAATTTAATAGAAATAAAAAATAAAAAAAACACATAAAATTACTACAGCGAAAACTGAAAATATACAAATGCAAGCCAATTCAAAAGTTTGATGAATACTATAAAAAAATAAATAGATAATGAAGAAGAAATGTTCTTTGCAATAAGTTTAAGCATGAAAACGACTCTAATTTTACATAAAAAGCACATAAATGACTAAATCTTTATACAAATCAATTCTTTAGTGGTATATAAATAATACTAAAATAATGCACATTTAAAAGCCAGAAATTAAAATCTTTACTTTGTCTTTTATTTACATGCACTGTAAAAAATAAAAATATAACACCACACACATTTTCTGTAGGTACAATATTTATTAAACTGCAATATTTATTTGCATACAATTAAAAGTGGCTTTAAAGAAATATTGCAAAAGACCCTCAAAATAAAACATTAAGACATTGTAACAAGTAATTGGGTGTTACACCTCAAGCCCACCAGTAAACAGAAATAAAACACATCCTGAGTCTCACAATAACACGACTGGTTAGGTCAAGCTGTGCTTTATGTTTTACCACACACATAAGGCCAACTGAATTTACAGATCAATAACTGACTTGTCTCACACCTGTACAGGTTTCAATACAATACTATATTTTAAAGCCGAGTTAGTTTGCACATTCCAGTCATATTCCGTAACAGTCATTTAGTTCTACAATTAACCATATCTATAAACATGCCCAAGCTGATGTGCATTTAAATTTTCATACAGTGAGCATTTGCTGTAAAGCCTGTGAGCATGTTTTGAAAAGGGGGTTCTGATATAAAAGCAGCAGGAAGCACATTTTACATGCAACAATTATATAAAATAACATAGCAGCAAGTGACATCAAATACTGTACGGTCACTAAAATAGTTACTTTAGTAACACGACAGTATGAGAACCAAAGCTATTAGCACAGTCACAGTAAACATGGAAAAACAAGCCAAAAAGAAAAAAAAAAAAACAACAACACAAGACTGGCCATGCAACGAAAATAAAACAAGTCAATTTCTTTTAGACAGTCTTGAGTGGTGATAGTCCTTTTGTTAAAGCATCCTGTAAACAAATACGTATGAAGATTAATGATAATGATTTATATTGTTAAATATTTTGATAAAAATGAAGCTAGCGGTTTTAAAACAAACTTTGCGATTCTTTTTGGGTTAAAGCGGTTTACCTACCAGGTACTGGTTTCCTAAACCTCTGGTCACGCTTGGATCCAGGCTTGAATCGACCACATCATTCTCTTTGTTACATAGCGGTGTGCCACCAGGACTCCTAAGAATATAACAAATGATAAGTATTAAGCTAGATGTGATGTTTGCAGGCTCTGATTCCAACAATACAAAGTTAAGAGGATCTTACCTCAATAAGTTGATTTTTCGAAGCTGAACCCGAAGATTTACTGGATTTTTGGTTGGCGTCCTACAGACACTCCTACAGAGAAGAGCACAAATAATTCATAGCAAAAACAAATGCATTGCTTTGAAGCTAGATAAATAAATTTATTCATGTGGAATTTTACCTGCTTGCTCTAGACTTCAAGGGGAGGTCAGAATTAGAACGTCGTAAACGAACTTTCTGCAAGTCTGCAAGTGTGACCAATGGTGATCTTCTTCTCTCTGGAGACACCTGTGAATAAATGTGTCATCATAAATATTGACCTAACGCAGGGAATGCATTCAGGAAATAATCTTTAACTCACCTGAATCTTTTGGCCTACAGTCACTTTCCTTAATCGTACAGCTTGAAGATCTCGAAGAGTTACAGCAGCAAGGACATTCTGCTTTTCCTGTCAAAGGACAGGGGGAAAATTAGTGCAAACTCTAAAATAGTGCAAACCATCATAACTTGTTTTCTTAACAAGCAAAGTGAAGTTACCTTTAGAGAGCTAGTTTGTGCAGGTTTAGGGGGAAGTGAGGCCACTTTTGGAGCAGCAAGTGTCAACAGAATTTGAGGAGGAGGAAGAGGGGGAGGTGGGGGAGGGGGTGGGGGTGGTGGAGGTGGAGAGTGCTGAACACCAACAGGCATTTCACATTGACCGCCTACAGTCTTGGCTTCTTGATACAGCTATCAGGTGAAATTTTATGCACATTGTAAGCACTGGTAATAATGAAAATATGAAATGAAAATAATTTAAGAGAATCTTTTTCAGTACAGCTGAGAAATTCCAACCTTCAAAGTAGAATGCAATAGTGTTATTTCCCTTTGCAGGTCCTCTACTTTTTGGTGAAGAGACTCCACTCTTTCTGAATAGCCTCTCCAGAAAAAGACGAAATTCAAGAGTCCAGAACAGATCTAAATAAATAAATAAGCAGGTCAGACACTAAAAAGCTCTATTGGATTCAAAAAAAAAAAAAAAAAAAACGTACTTGATTAATTGTCTTTCTGCCTTTTTGCATAACACTTCCAAATGCAGAAAACAGAGCTCCAATACTTAGTGGTGAAGATAGCCGTTTAGTGGTTTGTACACTTGTCTCCTCTATAGGGTCCATTTTTAACTTGCTATCTGGACTGGGTGGAAATATTACCAGAAAGTAAAGCAAGTATACATAACAGTTAGCTCATAAGCCTTTACTTAAAAGTCTTAAAGGGATAGTTTACCCATTTTTTCAGAAATGCCTCAGTTTTAATAATACAATGGATCCCAATAAATGGGCACCAAAACCGTTTGTTCACCAACATTATTCTTCAAATATCTTCTTTTCTGTTTTACAACAAAAAGTCATACAGATTTGGATCAACACGAGATTGAACAAACGATTAAAGAACTGTAATTTTGAGTTAACTATCCCTTTAAGTCTCAAAAATAAAGATAAAAAGGTGTTTTTTTTTAGCATTTTTTAAATACTGCACAACATATATTATTACAGCAAATAACGTTATTATTTTCTCTTGAGGAATAACCTTATATGAAAATATCAAGCATACGTGGTTCAACAATCCTAAACTATACTGTAAGTGTATATGAAAGCACTGTCTACACAGGCGTTGTTTTTGTAGAAAAGTAACGTTAATTTAGTCGCTCACATAGGGGCCGTTGGTATGACAGGAGTCCCAAGTGACTTCTTGCTCTTTATTGCCCAGCGTCGACTGCTGCCATTTCTCTTTCTCCGCCGCTGAAAGGCACTGCCGAGGCCCTATGAAAGGATTTGCACGTCATTTAATGATTCATGATTGACCGATTTAAGTAGCTAATAGTAATAACATACCCGGAATCCAAGCATACCCGAAGTTGCAGACAGCTGTATGTCTGATTTTGAAAATAGTTCCTTATTGTTTACCCTCCAATAGGATTGCAGCTGAAGCGCCATGGGGCGGGATTTAACTTTTGATTGGTTAAGGAAAACGGAAAGGGTTTGCATCCGCAGCGGAAAGCTTTCAACCAATCACTGCGGTGGTTTGTCTGTTACCATAGCATCAGCGTAAACACACAGCACGCTGTTTGATCGTAAGCAAGTACACTGAATAAAGAAACATATCTAGGAGTAATATTTCAATATTTATTTAGTCAAATATAACGTTAGGCCTTTATTTTATTTTATTTTTTTGTTTGTTTGGAGACATACTGTCAGCAGCATTTTCTGTGCTCAGGCTGTTACTATAATGGCTGGAAAAGTCCTCTGTGAGGCAGCAAAACTGTACAACATCCTAAATCAATACAATCGTCTACCAAGGCTAGCAGACAGCAATTATCTTTGTTTGATTGGTAAGTTATTTCTTATATACTGAATACTGACTGTACATTGAACTTACTAATTCAAACAACAGCAAATCAAAGTGAAAGTACTATAATAGTCTTATTTCTTCAGATGCTCGTGCAGCAGAATCATATAACTTCAGCCACATCGTTACTGCTAGAAATGCAAAATGGGTATGTTTCTGGGGTCTTTTCCCCCTTCGTCTTTATGGTTTTTATATTCTGTTTTGCTACACTGCAAAATATCAAATCACCACTGGTAATTTCCTTTTTAAAGGATTCTGATGGAAAGTTTATTATACCCTTGGATGTTGAGGTTGAAAGTATGAGATACATAATTGTTTATGACAGTAGTACACATTCACTGTCAGATTCAGGTAAGGCGCTACTAACATGTTATGAACTCTGCTAAAACTGTTAGTACACCTGTGAAAACATCCTAACTGTATGTTTTTCTTAAAGGTCCAGCTATAGACTGTGCAGACAGCATAGAAAAATCAAGCCAATTTCCTGTTCAGATTCTTAGCGGGGGCTATGAGAAGTTTTCTGCACTCTACCCTTTCCTAAGAACGCAAAAGATTCTTTACAATATTAGGGTATTATTCTTAACGGATCAAATATTTAGTGTTTGCTGTTTGTAAACATATTTAATAGTCATAAATACTTGTGTTTATAGGAATTGGAGAGCTTGAATCCCTATCCTGTGGAAATCTTGCCAGGCAAGCTTTATATGGGGGATTACAGGCAGGCCACAAATCTTCAAATCCTTAAAGATCTGAAGCTGAACGCACTTGTCAATGTTTCTGATGAATGCAGTCTTGTGTGAGCCAACCAACCATTTCATGTTTATATATGTAATCATGCCATGTCTTAGTATGACCGGAAAACCCAAATAAATCTATTGAACAACTTTTGCAAACTAGGTTTAAAAAGGCAAACTGCACTGTCTTACACATCCGAATTGCAGATTCTGCAGAGGCAGATTTGATCACTTCATTTGAGAGAATGTGTGTTTTTATTGGTAAGTGGATAAACAATAACTAAAAAATCTAAAAAAAAAAAAAAAAAAGTTTAGTTCTGATGATTGTGGGTGTTTAATTTCAGGTTCACATCTCAATAAATCTTCTTCTGTTTTGGTATTCTCTACTCTTGGAGTAAGCCGATGCTGTGCTGTAACAATGGCATATCTTATATATAACCTCAAATACACTCTAAAGGTAATGTTTTTACTTTTTGCATTTATGTTACTGACAGATCTTTTTTTAAATATTTCTCACCTGTCATTTCTGAATATTTTAGGAGGCGTGGAATCATATTCACCAGTGCAAAGCCAACACGAGGCCAAATCGAGGCTTTGTCCAGCAACTTTCTGACTGGGAGCTTCAGACTTTAGGGAAGAGAGTCACAGATATATCCGAACCCAACTACTGACAATAACAACATTGAACAGAAACATCACTCGCACATTCATATTCAATGACTTTTCTGATTCACTGATTACACAGAATTATAGGTTTTTAATAAGTAAACAAACCAGAGGCAATATAACAACGTGCAGAATAGTTTTAAGATGTGAAAATAATTGTAAATATATGCTGCTAAAAATACATTTTCATCCATCTTACATAACACCGAATGTTGTAAATTTAATAAACCTTTTCCAAATTTGCTGCCGAAGTATTATTCCTATGACATAACAAAGAGGTTCTGTCTACAGTTTCAACACTGACCCTGAAGTTATTCACAGTTGGTGTATTCCGTCTTTCTGGGCGTCTGTGGGAAGTCAGTCAGTAGGCTACAGTGTCATGACGTATCTGTCTTGTTTTGAAAGCGCCCATTGGTTAGATTCAGGGAGGGGCGTTTCCATATGCGGCGGGATTGGCCTTTGATTGGCTACGCTTGTTGTGAAGCTGCATTCAGATGACGGACGGCTGTCAAAGATTGCGAAGCGCCCCGACAACGGTGGACCAGACCGTTACTCTCCTGACTCTTATCTGGGAACACTACCTTTCATCAAATACACTGTCTGGAAATGTTATTTAACCCGACTGGTTTAAACGAATGTTTACAAGAATGGGAGGATCTGGAAAAAGACTATCAACAAGTTCAGGTGAGGAGTCTTTCTTTCTCGACTGCTAACGTTAGTCCGATAGCACGACAGCTCTGGTCTATGAGACCTTGCTCTTCTATCTTAAAATGTTTTTTTATATACATTATAATTGTTTTTATTTACAAATATATCGAAGTATCGCCACGGATAGCTGCTTGTATCGATACGCTTCAGCTTTTTGAGCACTAGCTGCTTAGCAATTTAATCCTTTACAACTCACTGTATAACAATGGTACAATAATAATAATAATAATAAAAATATTTGCAGCGTGTTATTAATAAATAGCACATGCAGTTCCCACAGATATAACGTGTAATTATAATATATGGTATTTTTTAGCATTGCATTTGTATGGGTCTATGACAAACAGTGATATACAATATCATGATTAGAAAAATGATCAAAACACATATGCCAAGTCAGTTATATATAAGAAACACACACATACACATATATGCATACATATATAATATAAATTATGAGAGACAAAAAATGTTGGTTAGTCCACAAAAATGGTAAATAGTTATAATAAACCTTTAAATGCACCAAAAATATCTAAATGACAAATTTTTAATGTTTATATTTATCAAACAGGAGTCGCATCGACTTTACAAACAAAAGCTAGAAGAAGTTTCGAAACTGCAGGACAGCTGTTCGTCTTCTATTGCACGGCAGAGAAAAAAGATTAAGGATCTTAACGAATCTCTGCATGAGTAAGTCGTGAGTTATATTTGCTTTGGCTACAAATACTGTAAATGTTACTGATCTATGTCTTTTTTTTCTTTCATAGATGCAGAGCGATAGTGAATCCAGAAGATGTAAATAAAATAGACGAGATCCAAGATTCTATAAAGGAAAGATCAAATGTCTTCTTTGAGATGGAGGCCTTCCTGCCAAAGAAAAATGAGTAAGGCAAAGGAGCGCTAGCTAAGGTCACCTCTGTCACACCCACTTTTAAAATACACATTATCAGCATTTACTATTCAAAGCAGGTCAGACAGCTCTGTATTTGCCTGTTTCTAATGCAGTGGTAGACTAAAGGTGTGGTATAGAGTCAATTATAATGGATAGTGGTGTTGTGTGAATTTGCAGTTTAATTTGTTCAAACACCTAATGCTAACACGAAATACCTAACACTGTTTTATCTGTAGGTTATACCTCAGTCTTGTTCTTGGAAATGTTAACGTTACACTCCTTAACAAGCAGTCCAAGTAAGTTCTCCGTTTAACACCACAACAGACTTGTGATCATCATCTTGAAACATTGTGGTGTCATGAAATGAAGTCTTGTTAATGAGTCACCGTGAGTCATGTGATTTGTCTGACGTTTGCCTCTTTCTGAATTGCACAGGTTTGCCTATAAAGATGAGTATGAGAAGTTCAAACTATACTTGACTGTGCTGCTCCTGTTGTTCTCATTCACCTGTCGTTTTCTGGTCACCTACAGGTACATGTTTCGTGCAACCAAATATGACTATGACTTTTCTTGTAGAAACAGCCATTTAGTCGTTGATTCATATGTCAAGCTGCATGTGAAAACATTTTTTTTGTATTTCTCTCTCTTTGTGTTTCAACAGGGTTCTAGATGCACTTTTCAACTTCCTGTTGGTGTGGTATTATTGTACATTGACAATAAGAGAGAGCATCCTCATTAATAATGGGTCCAAGTATGAATAATCATATGATTATAATCTTAAAGATAAGATACAGATCCATGGAAACTTTCCACAATTCTCGCATAAAATATTTTGTCAAATGTTCTTTTCACTGGTCTTTGTTTTTTACAGTGTATGTAGTATTCTTGACTATACTTGGCTTGTGTTCCAGGATCAAGGGCTGGTGGGTGTTTCAACACTATGTCTCAACATTTCTCTCTGGAGTAATGCTGACCTGGTATGACAAATACATTTGTATTTGTGGCATATTACAACATTACATCTTTGGTACTTTAATAAATTGTATCAAATTAATCAGATTAATCTTTTTTGATTAAATGTTCAAAATGAAGTGTTTTTAAATAGGATAGCACACTTTATAGTTAGTTTAAGGAATAGTAGAACAGAAAAAGACAGTTTAGAGATAGTTTGTGTGAATATGTGTGTGTGTCTCACAGGCCAGATGGTGAACTCTACCAGATGTTCAGAAATCAGTTCCTGTCCTACTCCATGTATATAAGTAAGAAATGCTGCCTTACAGCGTTAGTAACACTTTCAGCGTAATAATGATTTATTAGTTGTTTATTTATACATCATTTAATTTTCTTGTTGTGTTAGATTTTGTTCAGTTTCTCCAGTACTATTACCAGAGTGGCTGCTTATATCGACTCAGAGCTCTTGGAGAAAGACACAACATGGACCTTACAGTTGGTGGGTAGTGTGTTTTTTCCTTATTCTGTTGCAGATTTATTCACTAACACAGGTTTTCACATGTGCTTTATGATCAGAGGGGTTTCAATCCTGGATGTGGAGGGGTCTGACCTTTCTCCTGCCTTTCTTTTTTTTGGGCCATGTAAGTTTGATCCCGTGTTTGTTAATCTTGTTTTGTAATAAATGTAATCATGATCTTGCATGGGCAAACAGCTTGCTTCCTGATTTGTGGCCAATGTAATCATTGTAAAAATGACTTATTATAATTGAACTGTGCTTAATTTATAGTACCAGACAAAACTGATTTTACTTAATACTGACATGAAATGTTTACGGGGTATTTAGAAAAGTTCTGATGTGATTCAGTTGTTACTATGCTGTTCGTCTAACCATATTTTTATGTTAATCCAGTTTTTCCAGCTTTATAATGGAATTACACTGTTCCAAATGGCCCAACTTCCAGAATGGAAAGAGTGGCAGGTCAGTTTTTAAATAAATTTTAAAAACCAACACGAAATTGCTAAATATAACAGTAAAATAAATATGTAGAATAACTATTGAAAATGTTGTTTAAATCCAAAAGTATTAGTATATATTTTTTCATCAGGTAAAAATTGTTTGTAATTCAAATATATTTTTTTTTAGGTTCTCATGTGTGGCTCTACTTTCCTTGTTTTGTTCATGGGAAATTTCTTCACCACTCTTGTTGTTGTTTACCACAAATACATGGATCAGGACAAAGCCAAAGCTTTATAAATGACGGGCACAAATGCACTGATGAACTCTTACTAAAGCAATTTGTGCTTTATATATATGGGTTTTATATGTCAGTATGTTATTATTTTGTTGCTTGTATGTTGTCAATAAGTGTTTTTTTCTATTTGTGGTTCAAACCGACTAAGTTATGATTTTTGTAAATGATTTTGTAAATATTAAATATTTTGCTTTTATTTTATTAAAGCACTAAATATCATGGTGTTTGCGCTCGTCATGATATCAGAATCAGTATATGATAACAGTCTGTTAATGTTTTTTGTTTTAGCAACCCAAGTTAATGAATCTCAAATATAGAAGCTAGACAGTAAAGGAAATCATTTGCTATCAGTGTGGCATTGTTCCACAGTGTCAACACATGACTTTACCATCACAGGTCTAAGAAGCATGTGCAGTAAATCAAATGCTGTGAAACAATTTGAACAAATTTTCCAAGAATTGATTGAGGAAGCCCTGTCAAACCTAAATGGGAAATGGAAATATCCCTTAAGTGCCTTCATTAGGTCCAAGGTTTCTGACTACTGTAAAAGACAACATTAACTAGAATTTCCAGTAAAGGACTCGCCTTATTGAGCATACTAGTTTTTAAATTATCATGCTGTCTTATATGAGCTAAACTCTCAAGTCATAGCGTTTCTAAATGCCAAATAATACAATAACTCGACGGTCACAGACAGGCGCCCTTCAGTTCTAACTGAGGGAGAAAAATCAGAATAAAAAAAAAACACATCAGAATAAAAATTAAATATTTGCAAAGAACACTTTAACGCATTCTAAACATTACAACAAAGCGAAAAAGTGTACTCTGTTAAAAGTTTAAACTGCTAATTTATCCCGGAGGATACAATACGGGAGGGATATTTGAACTTGCGCTGGCAACCCGTCTGTTCAATGTGACGTAAGCTCGTGCTGTACCCCTCGCTCCAGCTAACCGGAGGTAACGCTACGTGTTTTTAGTCTGTGTTCTGGTGTGTAACTGTTGAATTATATTCATATTCATTCCTGTTAGTTTATTGTTAATTCCTTTGGGAAGTCATAAACAGAAAGTGAGCATTTTGTGTGTATACGCGTGTGTCTGCCTTTACAAAAAGTACTACTATGGCGATGGTAGCATAGTGATAGTATCAGATGGTACATAATGTGACTTTGCTATGTGACACTGAATGATTCATATATTCATATACAACGGACATCAGAATATTGAAACAACGACATATTAAATGTCCAAAAACATGTCAGTGCTACAGTACTTCTGCTTTTTAAGACATAAGGGCTGTTTTGTAACACGCTTAAGAGATAAAAGTTTCTGTGGAAGAACCGAGGTGGTGAAAGATTACATTAATACGAAATTGACGAAAGTCCTTCTAAGGAAAAGGTGTTTTGCAATTGGTCATCGTTATGTAATTACATTGAATCTTCAAAAGAGGGCACAACATGATAAAAAGTCACAAACGTGCTTGGACATAAGACGTACAACCCTATGGAAGGAAAAACGTAAATTTATTATTTTTTCAATTATGTTTTTTTAAATAACGATTTATTTACGATTAATAAGTTATATTAATAGAAATGGTAAACGTGTGCAGTATATGTATATGTACAGGTGCATTTAAATGAAATTCTTATAACTTATTTCGAAAAGTGAAACTCGTGTATTCTAGGTTCATTACAATTCAAACTTTTTTTTTTTAAATGTTATAATTTGAATGATTAGAGCTTGCATATACATATCTATGTAGTGTGACTTCCTAATTTATGTATGCATGCTTATCAGAGTCACACAACAACAATTAGACTAATGTACAAACAATGTAGACTAATACTAAGTAGGACTGCATGATTATTACAAAAATCATATTTGTTGATTATTCACTTGAAATTGTAAATGTGATTATTAATTACAATTAAATGATGTTTATACCATTGTATGAAGCAAATTCAAATAAGCTGAAAAACATTTATTGCTTTTCTGTAAAACTAAGCCTTAATTATCAAATATTAATTGGACTGGTATACATATATATATAATATATATATATATATATATATATATACACATACATACATTAGTCTTTATTTATTTATTTATGAAACTAAAATTATAGTTAAAACAATTGAAAAACCCTTAAGATAACCTTCAGAAAAAACACATAACTCAGAACAACATAAGTGGACTTTGAACAACGATTGCCGTTTCTGAATGATTACGTCATTGTGGCATCCATAATTGTAATTACGATTAGAAATTCGATTAATTGTGCAGCCCTGATACTAAGTGATGAAATTAACCTGTTTTCACAGACCTATCTGCTTTTGAATTCTGTGAAGATGGAGGACAGGGAATCTCAGCTGCCCTCAGATGAGGAGCAGACTCCGGAGCCTCTCCTCAGCTCTCTGGACATCTTCCTCTTCTCTCTTATCGCAGGACTGCTTATCTACTGGTTCTTTTTCCGAAAAAAACCAGAGCCTGTTCCTGAGATCAGGCCATTCACTGCAGTGTAAGTGCCTGATTTTAACTCCCCTTCCCCCTTCGTTTGTCCTCAAGAGGGAAATATTACACCCACACAAACGTTTCTGCACGACTGAAATGGTGATCAGCGTCTTGAAAGAGTTTTGTAAAAAGGCAAGCACAATATATATGTGTTCCACCCCATAAAAATGTAAATGCAAAGGATAAAGTTACAAAATGAGCTTCATGGCAGAAACTCTGTTATTGGGCTCACATTTTTTAGTAATATTTTTGTTGGACGGCCTGTTTATAGTTTTTCTCCCCGTAGACCGTTGGCCTTGTTTGAACAAAGCATTGTTTCTGCACCATGGCTCGTTCCTAAAGCACTTCTGTGGTTCGGTTGG
The DNA here is from genome assembly GCA_034779775.1 of Enteromius afrohamiltoni. Classification (NCBI taxonomy): domain Eukaryota; kingdom Metazoa; phylum Chordata; class Actinopteri; order Cypriniformes; family Cyprinidae; genus Enteromius; species Enteromius afrohamiltoni. The sequence goes on from JAUYWG010000044.1 coordinate 12,643,887, forward strand.
TCATGGGTTCCAACATTGCAAAGTGTTGACATCATGGGATCGAGAGAATGTGCGTGCATTACATTCTGTCTCAGCGTTATGGTCTGTCGCAGCTGAGACACAGTTCATATACACAGTGCTTGTGTGTCGTTGTGAATGCTAACAGCTACTTCATTGTTCATACATTTTCATACGTATCATGTATAAAAAAAAAAAAAGAATTTCCTGTTCTATTTTCACAATTCTCAATGGATGTGTCAGTGATATCAAACATTACACTTAGCTGTGTAATCAATCAAATTTGCAGCAATAGCCAATAATATATTTTATAGGTGAAAATGATCGATTTGTCTTTTATGACAAAGGATATTAATTAATGATCATGCTCTATGGAGATATTTTGTGCATTTTGTACTGTAAATATATAAAAACAGAAGTTTTAATTAGTAATATTATTTAAACTACTTAACTTTTTTTTTTTTTCAGATTTTTATCTTCTCAGTCAGATACTGTCCAATCCTAACAAACCATACATGAATGGAAAGCTTATTTTATTAAGATTATATGTATAAAAAAGACTCTTGTGCTTGCAGGTCACATAATGAGCTTGAAAATGAGCATTGTTTATTCAGATGGAGTCACAGGATGTTATTCTTCCTGAATGTTCCTCATAATCCATGCTTGTCAGTTGTAGTGCTGTGTGTTAAAACTGTGACCTATTCACCTTTGAAAACAATGAAAGGCCTGATGACTTTAGCATCACGGTAGAATTAATACTTTTAGAAAGCAAGAAAATATGTTAAATGAATAAAAAGTGACAGAAAAGACATATCATTATACTTTATTTCAGGTATGTTCTGTTCTTTTGAACTTTTTATTCATCATGAAATAAATGCATCTTGGTTTCTACTAAATATTAAGCACCAAAATATTAAGAATAATAAATGAGTGACAAATCAGTATATTTTCAATTGATTTCAGAAGGCCCTATTGTTTTTAAAAAAAGCAGCACGTGAAGAACAGAAAGAAAACGGGAGGAAATGATGTATTAGTAGAGAACTATAGTGTCAAGAGAGCAAGAAAGGATAACCTTTTCCAATTCTCTCCACTTCCTGGTTCACATTACTCACATTGAAGGATCGCAGCCAGTCCAAGCCATCCTGCCAAAGTCCTGAACAACTCCACTAGTCTTTCTTCTTTAGTTGTTTTAATCAATTGCATTTCTTATGTGGCGTGGGTTAAAAACTGAATTAAATCCAGAAATTTGGATTGCCTTTTGTTTAGAGATTTTTCTTGTTTTATTAGGCTGGGAAGGGGAGGGAATGGACTCCTTGTGTTTGCATTGGCAGGAGCATTCAAGTTTTTATGCATGTCTTTGTGTGTTCATTTAAGATAGGTTGGGGATTTAGTAACAGCGTTGTGCTGCAGGGATCCATGGGAAATGTTGTATATTCCTGTTGCTTTGCAACCGCTGTGCTCTGGCCAGATGGCAGGAGAGGGAGAGACAGAGAGCCCGTCTCAGACCCTCGTCTGCCTCACACCCCCTTTTCCTGCGCTGAAGAGCGATGTGTTTTCTACAGAGCCTCCTAATGAACTTTTACGCAAGCCAAAGGATTTTCTCAGGCTGTCTGAGGGCTTGATCCGAACCTCTTAGAGACGAAAGTGCCCTTAACGTCAGGGTCTTTTCCCCAGTCATGGGATGCATGTTCTCATTGCCTCAGGACAGACTGGCCGCTGCAGAGAGGTTAGTCCGGGACAGATGGATGTTAATGCGATGTTTCTTCTGTTGTGAAGTTTCAGGTGCTATTTATGACTTATGTGTAATTACTTCAGTGTTGTATGAGTGGCAAACTGAGGTTTATCATTTTCATTTGCACAGAGGTACGACTATTTTCGTGAAATGCCTTGTGGAATGCTGTATGGATTCTCTTTGAGTTAATTTGTTTCTTTCGTTTGGAGTTATGAACAAGTATGTAAGGGAGGAATCTATTGTTTTGCACTGTGCAGTGATGGATGTGTTTAGTAATTTGATAGTTTGATTATACATTATTCGCCCTAAACCTGAACTGTAACAATGTAAAACATTTGGGCATGTTTTACTAAATCTACACTATTGCTGGAAAATGTTTTAAAATGGTTTTGTTTTATTGTATATTTTATCAAATAGAAACACAGGTTGTGCTGCTTAATATTTGTATGGAAACCATTTTTATTTTTTTTGATGAATAGTATAGGATAGTATGGAAAAACAACTCTCTTACCTTCACTGTTTTATTCAATACATTAAAAGTGTTTTTTGATGGATAAATGTATGTTTGTGCTCAAGTCATGTATGACTTATTTATGATTTTGGAAAACATATTTTTTATTAATTAATTTATTGTACATTTTACAAATAAGGACCATGCAGTACAAGTAGAAACGCAAACATACTTTGTTCAAGGAAGGTTTTTGGGCTTTATAAACTACCTTCTGTTCTTCATTGCTGAATTAACATGAAAGTTGTGGTTTTCATTAGTTGAACAATGACTAAAAGCAGACGTGTTCTAATGCTTTGGTGCTCTCAGAGGGGTGTGAACTTCAGGAAGTTCTCCTGTGTGAAAAAGGCTGAGAAATGAATGGCTCAATCCCCTATTCATTACCAAAAGAATTGGTCTGGCATGCATTTCAGCCTTTTCACATGTGTGTCCTTTCTCTCTTTTTTTTTCTTCTCTTTCTCTCTACATAGAACACCACAAATACGTGAGACCAGCTTTATTGAGAAAATGAAGAAAACGGTGAGATTTTCAGGGAGATTTTTATTGCCATCAAAATTTTTTCCAGTTCTAAAAAGTTGAAATAATCTGTGAAAATGTCACCACCTTGGATAATGAAAGAAAAAAAGTTCCTAATGTTTGGATCTTATGTTTTTGTACCTTCCCATTCTAGAATCGAAACATTGTGGTGTTTTATGGATCCCAAACAGGGACTGCTGAAGAATTTGCTAACAGGCTAGCAAAAGATGCCCAACGCTACGGCATGAAAGGCATGGCCGCTGACCCAGAAGAGTATGACATGGTACTTTCACCATTTTTACTTCCTGTTTAATGCACACTATTTAGTCAGCCAGTCAAGATCAGAACTGAATACTTCTCAGCTCTTTTGACTTATGTCATTATAATCTCCCATTTGCAGTCCGAGCTGTCTAGACTGAAAGAGATTCCTGATTCCATGGCTGTTTTCTGCATGGCAACCTATGGAGAAGGAGACCCCACAGACAACGCTCAGGAGTTCTACGATTGGATGCAAGGGACTGATGACGATCTAGAGGGGGTCAACTTTGCTGTGAGCAACACTCTAACATCAGCAAAGCTGATTTGTTTCTGTTTGTGATTCTTTGGTGAGTAAATGGAGATTGCATGGGACAACCTAACATCTATGGGCACCCTCCAAATTTCCTGGGCTTTTTATGTAGTGGTACCTATTTCCTGGGCAGTCGGTGAAGTTCTTAACAAGCCTGAGCCCGAGGCTGTCCCGTAGTTAAGGGGCCCATGGAATCTCCATCAGTTCTCTCTCACCAAATGGAAACATCTGGCCTTGCCAAACAAAGCTAAAGCTCCATCCCAGCGGAACCTCTCTCTTAGCGGGACTCTTTCAGATGGTTTCTTTGATTCTGGAGACATGGGTGTCCAGACACACCGCTGTTGGACCTATATTCTGGACGAAAGCCTTGTGGTTTCAGTCTGGAGTTCTCCAATTCTTTAATGTGGTTGCGGTGGGACAGCGTGATAAAACATGGGGTTGAAAACATCACTACAGTGCGTCTACAGTGTTTTATGATTGTGGGACAGGCTAGATAGGCGGGGGAGGTTAAAAGGAGCAAAGGAGGTCTTGCAGATAAAAATCATAATTCTGTTGAATTTTAGTCCAATACTCTGAAGTCAGATTTAATCATTAATGTTTATGGTGTTATGTAGTCAGATTCACCAGAAGTCATAATTTACGTTTCCATCTCCATTTGGCAACTTGTATCTCGGTTTGATCCTTTTAAACTGGAGAGGAAGTTTTGAATGTTTAAGTAAAACCTTTAAATAAAAAAAAACATGATTGAAATGTTTTTAGTTGACGTTCAAAAGTTGAAAGCGTCTTTTTTGTTCCTTTCAGAGTTTGAATGACTTTTTATTATTTCTTTTATTTTTACATAGGTGTTTGCTTTAGGAAATAAAACGTATGAGCATTTCAACGCCACAGGCAAGTATACAGACAAGAGGCTTGCTGAACTTGGGGGCAAAAGGGTCTTTGACCTTGGCCTTGGGGATGATGACAGCAAGTGAGTGAATAAAAGATTAAAAACAGGATAATATAATAAAACGAACATTAAAATGAAGTACATTTTGGCCTGTTTAATTCATTTTCATCGCCTGTCCTAATGATTTAATCTTAAATCATTTGTAGCTTGGAGGAGGATTTTATCTCTTGGAAGGAACAGTTCTGGCCTGCGGTTTGTGAGTTTTTTGGTGTGGAGCCCACGGGAGAAGAGAGCAGGTATTCTTTTTCTTTTTATTTTCCATGTGCTTGTCTTGTAATTAAATCACAATTTTTAATTCATAAAGAGTTCACAATCCGGTCTTGTATTGGTAGGCATCAAATAGTAGAATTTAAAAGAGCAGACCAGCTGTGTGAGATTATCTAGTTCAAACGTGATGTTTATTTGATGGGTGTTTTGTGGCAACACAACGCATGTAGTGTCTCATCTCCATATTAGAGGAAGCAAATCCATTTATCATGTTCCTACTTAACAAAAACATCCCCTGTCCTGCTTTGAATAGGTTTTTTGCATCTTATTAAACATCATAGGTGTTCTGAATGCTTTAAATACAGGCTTGTATGAGATCTCCAATCCTTTTTGTGTTCTTTTAGCATTCGGCAGTATGAACTGGTGGTTCATAATGACATCAACATGAATCAAGTGTACACCGGAGAAATGGGGCGGCTCAAAAGCTTTCAGACACAGAAACCGTGAGTTTGTGGCATTTTAAAAGATTACTCTTGATCTGAGAGTACATTTGATGTGATATTCTTTAAGGATAAGCTAGAGTCTTATGTTTTACTTGAGGTACTGAAGCATTTTATCTTAATTCATTGGGGTTTATTTTATATTTGTGCAGACCGTTTGATTCAAAGAATCCTTTTCTTGCAACCGTGTCTGTTAATCGTAAACTGAACCAAGGAGGAAGTCGGCACCTGATGCACATCGAGTTAGATATCACAGACTCTAAAATCAGGTATGCATGATAATTGACTTGATGGGTGAATCATACAAACATTTCCAGGTCGTTTCATTCTGAAAATGTAAGATGAAAAAAGTAATTAGTAAGAAGCAAATTAAGCCTGTTTTTATTATTTGCTTTATGGTTTTATATTATATTATATTAATAAAACACATGCAATTGTGTTATTTTATTAATTTATTTATTATTTTATAAAAAAGTCTTATTTTCGTAGGTGTAAAATAATCCAAATAATTTGTTTTTAGTTGTGTATTTTAATACATAATAAATATACAACTTTATTCTATAAAATAATTTAGATTTCTATATTGAATATAATTTCTTCCTTTTTCCCCCTTTTTTAAGGGTGGAATATAACCCATGCTCTTGAGGGTTCTAATGAGATTCAAGCTCTTATAATTGTTTTCATATGCTGATGTGATGTTGATTCAACAATCTGAGGTGATTCCAGTTATTATTATACTTAATATTGCAGCATTGTACAACTACAATGGTTTGAAATGCTACAAATGGAAGTTTGCATGCATACTGTGCATAATATCTTCACTATCGAGTATATATTCATGCAGTTTTTTTTAATGTCCACATATTAATCAGTTAATTACCAAACTTTGCAGGTATGATTCTGGAGACCATGTTGCTGTTTACCCCACAAATGATGCAGCGGCGGTCAACAGAATAGGAGAGAGACTTGGAGTAGATCTTGATACTATAATCTCTCTCAAAAATCTGGATGGTATGTTCTAATATTTGAAATTCATATAATGTAATTAAAAAGTTAGAAAATGTTTAATAGCATGCCATGTTTTGCTAATGACGTTTCATTTCTGTAGAGGAATCCAATAAAAAGCACCCGTTCCCCTGTCCAACCACATACCGCACGGCACTGACCCATTACCTTGACATCAACAACACTCCTCGCACAAACGTGCTGTATGAGCTAGCGCAGTACGCCTCTGATCCACAAGAACAAGAAAACATGCGCAAGATGGCGTCTGCTTCACCTGAAGGAAAGGTTAGGATTACATTGTAATATCTGATATATATGGATGCCTGTTTCCGCTACTGAAAAAAAGGTACATTTTATTTAACAATTCGTACTTTTTTTTTTCCTTGCAATTGCTAATTACATTTTGCAATTCTGAATTTTTTCCTCAGAATTGTGATATATAAACAGTTATTGCGTGATACAAATTCGCAATTACAAGAAAACTCGCAAACAAATTTCAACTCGCAATTTTTAAACTCGAAATTTAAAGAAATAAAGTAAGAATCACAAGATATTACCTCTCAATTCAGACATCTTTTCTCAGAATTGCACATTTATATGTCTCAATTCTGACTTCATAACATTCAATGTTTATTTCAAAAGACAAAATTCAGAAGTGTGAGGAAAAAATGCAGAATTGTAAAGTAAACTAGCAATTGCGAAACAAATAATATGTATTTATTTCTCGCAATACTGACTTTATAACTCGCAATTGTGAGTTTATATCATGTAATTGTGAAAAAAATAAATAAATTGACAGTGAATTTATATTTCACAATTATCACTTCATAGCTTGAAATTACATTTTATTTAAAAAAGTCAGAATTGTGAGATTAAAAGATTTTTTTGCATTACTTAGCAGGAATGGGCTTATATTATGATGTGACAGAAGTCTATAGTAAAATTTGTAAATATTGTATTCACTTTCTGATTGGTATTTTAAAGGCTTTGTATCAGAGTTGGGTTTTGGGTTCCGAGAGGAACATACTAGCTATTCTAGAGGATCTTCCTTCCTTGAATCCTCCTATAGACCACCTGTGTGAGCTCCTTCCTCGACTTCAGGCTCGATACTATTCCATTGCCTCTTCCAGCAAGGTAAAACCTGCAGTTTTCAACATTATATCTTGGATTAAAAACATTAAGTTGGAGACTAGTTTTGTTGACCCTCGTTTCAGGTCCATCCCACCTCTATCCACATATGTGCTGTGGTGATAGAGTACACCACCAAGACAGAAAGAGTCTTCAGAGGTGTGGCCACCAACTGGCTTAAGGACAAAGTAGTGACCGATAATGACCATAAGCACACAGTTCCCATGTACGTTAGGAGGTCCCAATTCCGCCTGCCGTTCAAACCCAGTAACCCTATAATCATGATCGGGCCTGGTACTGGAGTCGCTCCATTCATGGGCTTCATCCAGGAGAGAGCATGGCAGAAGGAGCAAGGTGAAGCTTGAACTCGCTTTGACACAACTTGGGTATAATAATAATATAGCATGGGTATCTCACTCTTTGTTTGCTCTCTGTTGCAGGGAAGGAAGTTGGCGAGACGTTACTTTACTTTGGTTGTCGCCATAAGAACGAGGACTTCCTGTATCAGCAGGAACTAGAGGAGTTTGAGAGGGCAGGTGTGCTGACACAGCTTAATGTTGCCTTTTCCAGAGACCAGGAGCATAAGGTAAGCGAGTGGCATAGGGATGCACTGAAATTCAGATTCTAGCCAGTAACCAAATTATTTTCATGTTATGGCTGCCATGATATTAAAGTGATATACTATAAAAAAATCTATGAAATTATTTGTATTGTATTGTATTGTATATATTAAAATAATGCATAATATTTCACAACAATTAGTTTTTAATGCAGTCTTTTTTCTTTAAAAAATTGTGCTGTATTGGAAACCAAGAAACAGATATATACACACCATATATATATATATATATATATATATATATATACTGCATGTTATGTGTTTTTATTCTCACTTATTCATCTTCCTAAACAACCAATACAAATTGTTTCTATTACCATAGTTTCCAGCATTACCAGAAAAAGTTTTCACAATATTAAAGATTTTCATTGTAGTTTGAACTGAAGAGTCATTGTGTGGACTGTGCTGTTTTTACAGATCTATGTGCAACATCTTCTGAAGAAAAACAAGGAGCAGTTGTGGAAGCTCATTCATTCAAATAATGCCCATATCTACGTTTGTGGGTAAGAACCAGAGGTTGCTTCTACCACAGACTAATAACATTCCTATGAACACAATCCACACTAGTACTTAACTTGCAGGATTTCAGTGGAACATTAAACATCTTGAAATAATCATAGTGCTTCCATATAATTATATGATTTTTCTAGCATAAAGTGGTCAGTACTGCCATTCATCAGTATCCTATTGTATCTTTAAAGACCACAGCATCTCTTTCCAGCAGCATATTTGCTTGCGTATGTAATGCGAATGTGTCCTTGCAGAGATGCACGTAACATGGCTCGGGACGTGTACACGGCTTTCTATGAGATTGCAGAGGAAGTGGGCGGCCTGACGCACACTCAGGCTGTGGACTATTTCAAGAAGCTGACGACCAAGGGCCGTTACTCGCAGGACGTTTGGAGCTAAGCTAACCGATAAACCATTGTTTGCCACTTTACCTCAAGCCATCATTTCTCCAAAAACTAGAGCTAAAACATTGAATTTGCCTGGACTCCTTTTGTCATATAATAGAGTTTTGATTAAAGCTATTGCATTCCAGAAACACACAAAAGCATGGTTTAACATTCTCCCTTCTGATGAATTTAGGATATTCAACCTAGTGCAACAGGAAACTGATTTGACTGCATTGGAACCCTAAGCGGCATTGGATGTTCATTTATACGCAAATGTAGGTCAAGGATGCAAAATGCTTATTTTTTTTGAATGAGGCCTTATAAAGAGATAAATGTTGTCATACTCTTTTTATTTCTATGTGAAAAGACTGCAAGTATCACTTGTACTGTAAAACCTTTTATTTTGTGATAATGTGTATCGACATTTTAGGTCAGTCATGTTTTTTTGATCATGTGACGTTTATTTCTTGTTGTTTCAAGATGTTCTGCCACTATTTTTATGCATTATTTCACACTGTTACGTAGCAGTGAATGAGCATTATGCAATCAACATGATACCCATCTTTGGCTGAAATGTCATATCCTGTTAAGTCAATTTTTTAAAGTTTTAGCTAATGATGTGAATGATCACCGGAATATATTAAATATGTATTTTCCCTAACATTTGAAAATGTGCATTTATAAAAAGAAAAGCAAGTTCTTCTCTTATTTTCTTAGGCTTTTCTTGACTGGTACGTGTTTTTCCACCTATTTCTACTCATAATTATAGAATTGACCCTTCAATTCATCCCCCTAGTGAGCCAAAGCTGCAACTGCATTGCCCAGAATTGTGGTTTTAAAATAAAACAAGCCTACGTTTGTTTAATTTTAAAACTTAATGCATTAACACTGCTTGGGAAGAGAAGCGTCATTATGATGTCAGATGTTTGTGCAAAGTAGTGATCTCTGTCATGCAGTGTTTTACAATTAAAGAATATGCACAAACACCGTCTGGCCTTAAAATGTGTTTGTATGGACATGTTTAAAAAATACTGTGCATTTTATATATATATAAAATTATTAAAACACGATAGGGGCATTTGTACTTGGTTCAGTTTTTAATTTAATGGTACAAAATGTTTAGCAAAACAGTAACGGTATAAAATAAACAACAAAAAAAAACGCCCTGCAGATGAGGAATCAGATCTCTAGGATGACAACGGGGCTCCAGGAGGAGCTGTGGGAAAGGCAGGCACTCCAGACTGTGACTGTGAGGTTGGAGGTGTGAATGGCACTCCTGGCTGAGGTAGTTTAGTGAAAGGCTGACCTGGGTTTACAGGAGGCCTGAATTGATGCTGAGCGTATGGGGACATTGGCCTCCATGTGCTGCCGGTGTGATGGCTGTGCCCATGATGATGCTCATGGCTGTGACTATGACCGTGTCCATGTCCATGACTGTGACCAATGCCAACTCCAGCGTAAGGTGAAGTAAATGCATATTGCTGTTGAGGATATAGTGAGACGGGCCAACCATCAAATGTGTTGGGCAGGCTTCCTATAACTTGACTCTTGTTGGCATTTATTGGAGCGTAGGCCTGGACAGGGTATGACCCCGGAGGAGCGTCTCTGGAATTAGAGATATATGTAAGTTCTTCTCTTATGTAAGTATTTCTCCTTTCCGCTGATTTCTAATTAAGATTATAGAATTGACTCCTCAATTCATCCCCCTAGTGCATCTGAACTACAACTGCATTGAAATGCCCAGCACTGGTTTTAAAACAAACCACAAAAACTTGCATTTGAGTAATTTTAATTTGTAATGCAATAAACTTGATCAGGTGTTTTAAGGTCGGGAAAATATACTGAGAAAAATCTAAACTCTAAAATCTAAAAAATCAAATGTTTTGGTTTTAGGGATAGTGCACCCAATGCAATTCTGTCATTATTTACTTATCCTCATGTCTCTTCAAAACTGTGACTTTCTTCTGAGAAACATAAAAGAAGATATTCGGAAAAATGTTGGAAATCAAACAGTTTCGTTTTTCCATTGACTTCCATTGCAAATGTTGACCTTGTAATTAAAGTCCATGAGAACCAAAACATTATCGACATTCTTCAAAATTATGTCAAAATATGAGTTTTAACTTTTGGGTGGACTTTCTGTTTTTAAAAACCTGCATAAATAAAATGAATAACCTCCATGACGAACCTTCTGACAAAATCTTAAAATGATTAATTATTATTATTAAAATTATTTATTTAAACGGGCATAGGCACACATTCAACAGACATAATGCTTCAAAGATAACAAACATAAAAAAAAAAAAAGTTTGAAATGCATCACTTTACTATTGCTAGCTGTTCCAAGATGAAGAGGAAAAAATGTGCACTCTAACAACCTTCTACATATCGCAATATGAACACCATATATAACTATGGCATTGATAACTCACGTGAGGTCTAGTGGCTTTTTGCGCTCTTCGGTCGATGCAGGAAGGAACTGGACACCAGGTATCTGCTTTAGTAAGCGAAAAGGGAACTTCTTCTCCAAGACGGAAGCTCTAGATTCGGACATCTCCAATAATGAAAACCATCCCATTCCATCTGAAAGAACTGCGTTCAGGAATAGCATAAAAACACACTATGCACCGATTACATCATATAATTATCAGCTTTACAATCCAGAATTGGATTAATTATTCTATACATTTAAGATTAAGGATACGTAATATTCCTGTAACAATGGCTAGGACGTTGCAAAGGAAAAAAGTGTTTGGAAAGAACAGGGTTAGAATGATAAGGATAATCCAGGGGAGAGATGCAGTAGGCACACTGACGCCCATTATATACGCTTTCCGCATAGCAGAATTGATGGTCATCATTCCCAGGACAGACAGGGCTAATGGGACGAGCCCATTTACTGCGCTCCTACTGGACGGGGAGAACAGCAGTGACTCCAGCAGCACGTGTAGGAGTCCACAGACGGACGACAGCAGCAGTGACCGGTAGAGGAATCTGACCGTTCCGATTCCTCGCTCCAGACCGCTACAGGGAAATGCCATTGAGACAGCACTTAGGAACAAAAGCATCATATTCTTGTGGTAAAGGAAATAGGTGAAGAGTTTGTAGACTGTGAAGAGAGGGGAGAAAACAAAGTATAATAAGCAAATACGTTATTTTTAATAAATGATAAATGCGCTACCTAATTCAGCGAACATTAAAAATTCTTATCATGGAGGCGCTACCAGGAGACAGGCCAGTACATCAGGAGATGTGGAGGAGGCTCTAGGAGGGCAACAACCCAGAAGCAGCACTGCTTCCTCCGCCTTTGTGCGAGGAGGAAAAGGAGGAGCACTGCCAGAGCCCTGCAAAATTACCTCCAGCAGGCCACAAATGTACATGTTTGGCATTTGCCAGAGAACAGATCGGCAAATTCGCCCCGGTGCCCTGTGCTCTTCACAGATGAAAGCAGGTTCACACTGAGCACATGTGACAGAGTCTGGAGAATGCTCTGCTGCCTGCAACATCCTCCAGCATGACCAGTTTGGCTGTGGGTCAGTAATGGTGTGGGGTGACATTTATTGGAGGTGCTCGCCAGTGGTAGCCTGACTTCCATTAGGTACCAAGCTGAGATCCTCAGACCCCCTGTGAGATCATATGCCATTTTATTAACCAATATCTTTGCTGTTGACATTTAATGATGCAGTTCCAACCATACTTATAACAAAAAATTACTTCAAAAAAAACTACTGTGCTTCAGTGTGTTTTTATTGTTATTGCTAAAGAGTATTCAACTTTATTCTACTTACTGTATTTTATTTACTTTTTCTTCAGCCCAAGGTTTATGTGACACTTTTTGGTGTTCCTTTATATTTGCTATAAATACAACTTCTTATATTAAAAATAAACGCAATTCACTACCTTCCATAGAACGTAAGTAACGTTAACGTTAAAAGTAGCTTTCCCACCACTGTAGTAGCATATAGCTTGCACCCGAGGTAAAAGACATGGACGGCAAACCACAAAACTTTCCTTTTGAGGTATTTAAGGCACGTTCTGCCCAACATAATATATTCATTTAGACAGTGGTTGTAAGTCACATGCTACATCCGTCTACAAATGCAATGTGTTCACCTTTTTTTGTGCATTGTAGAAGGAAAAGGGGAGCTGAGGGAGTTATTTGTGACTTCTTTTAATGTTAAACAAATCTTACCATGGCCGCTGATGACAGCACTGGACTCCAGACTGAAAAAGTGCTCTGAAATATCTAAGTAATATGGCATGGCACTAAAAACACATGACAGCGCGATCACAATCACCACCCCACAGGTCAACTCTATATCCGGCGCAAACGTCTTCCTCCAGTTTTTCACAGCGCTATGCATTTTCAAGATGGAAAATGTGCATAATTTACCAGACACTCTAAAAGAGCGATTATTTACGGAGAGCAGATTGCTTTAGATATCAGTTTCCAGGACTTGAACCGCAACTTCCGCGTTAGAGTACAGGTTAATCAAGCAGATTAAAATGCGCAGTTTTTGCGCAGATGTGTGCAGCATCTACTATTAATTTAAGCCTATTATAATATAATACCTGTCAGTGAGATTTCGCTTCAGTGGTCACTTAAAAAAAAAAAATCGCCTTGTTTTTGTACTGAAACTCACAAAGTGCTTTTAGAAACAGAAAGATGATTATTTCCAGGTGTGCTTGCGAGTAAGTTTATTAACGAAGCTTCCAGTAAACAAAAAACACAATGAGCTATGAGATATTCTGCTTATCAGGAAACAGCAGATTTAAATTGGGTTAAGTTATGAATCAATATAAATTAAAATCACATAAGTTTTTATAAACCTACGAATGATTTGCATATTCACTAAATGTCTCATACTTACAGTAAATCTGTTTGATGGGAAACAAATTAATTTGATGACTAATGCTTCTTGAAATCAGCTGGGCCTGTAATATCCTATTGTTTCGCTAATTTGGATTTCCTGCTGCTTAAATCTAATATTGGGGAATTGCTTAATTGTCCACTTTGTCACAAATTTGATCACTGGGAATGGACCCTCCCCCGTGGGTCAAATAAGGATTTGGAGTTGAAAGGAAGAAAAGCATAACAATAGATAGAGATTACTGAATTACTGTTACAAAAGAAACACATTAAATAAGTTTAAACATACACAGATTAAATCTCTTATGGAGACAGGTAAGCAGCCAAAACAAAACAGGTGGCAGGTGAGGTCAGGTGCAAACCCCACCCGTTCTTTGTTCAGTTCATGAGACAGGTGTACAAAGTCATGAGTATGATGCAGGTATGGGTGGATCAACTTAAACTTGCGCAAAACCCAAAGCGGTTATTACATTCCACTGAAATAAAAGCTCTGCCTGTTAAAAGCAGCTTGACCTGTTAGTCAGTAAAACTGATTTGCAAGAGATAAATGAGACAATAGCCACAACAAAATAACTTAAAAAATATACGGACGTGTTTTAATTACTAATCTCTTAAAACATTTATTTACTTCATCTTATTTAAAAATATCTCTTAATATGATCATGCCATTTTCTCTGCAGTTCTCTTTGGCTCCAAATTTAACCTGATATGCTTAAACTGAAAATAAGAGTATATACGGACAAGAATGATTTTTATAACTATTTATCAAATTACAGTTAACATTTCGCTAGAGGGGAAGTACTCTTCCTGCGCTTTGGAGGCTGGGTGTGTGCTGTGTGAAGTTAAGGTGGGTGGTGCACATAACTCAGTCTACACTGATACTCTTCACAAGAGCCTTGTGTCTCAGATTTTTCTGAAGTCTGGAAGGACACATTTAGGTCGGCTAGGGCTTGTTATTCTGTGGGAAACCAGACTCCAGCTGTCAACAGAGACACATTTTTGTGTGAGCGAAGAATACATCCATGGTTTGGTGTGTTGGCCCAGATCATGATGTGAAGCACAGCAGGTTGTCTATACCAGTGTCTACAAGGTTTGTGACGTAAAAATTATCAATATTACTAGTGAATAAATAAATGCATATTTAGTGTTAATTTTATGATTAAAAATGATCTATGCTCTGAAAAAGACTAACTTGACATCTGTTGGCTTGGTAATGCTTGGTAACGGATTGTTCCATAACATTTATTTATATTTACTTGATATTATTTACTGTTAATTACAGTGCTAGACAGTACATTTTAGTTTCAGTTATACAATATAACTAAATTGTTATATAAATGAATTATATACAGAAACATTGCTTTCAGTAAGTTATGTAATGAGATACTATTTAAACCATTGGTATCTTATCAAATAATCACTTTCTAATTTAGATGAGGTTTAGAAATATGATATTTAATATACATACCACTCATTTGAAAGAAATTAAGACCTTTATCTAGCAATGACAAATTAAACTGATTAAAAGTGACATTTATGTTACACATATTCTATTCTGTATCAAATTAATGCTGTTCTTTTAAACTTTATATTTACTATTCCTAAAATATTTCATGGGCTAACTGTTTTCAACTGTTTCAAAAAGAATTTCAAAAACATTTTCAAGTCTTACTAACCCAAACTTTGATTAACTTTTGTTAGTGCAAGTTGTATGTTTAAAATATTTCTCTTAAAAATTATCCCTCTCTCTGTCTCTTTCTCTCTCTCTCTCTCTCTCTCTCTCTTTATATATATATATATATATATATATATACAGTAGTCAACATTTAAAGTGGATCAAGAAAGTTCCACAAAGAACGGGACACGTATTGATTTTAGTTTTAGGACTTTGATAAAATGTTTTGATGTACTTCAAATATTGACTACTGTATATATATATATATATATATATATATAATAGCATTATTCTATGCTTTTAAAAGTGAGAACACTGACCATTGCAGCAAAAAAGAAGAAAAATACTGTTAAGTTTACATTACATTAATGCATTTGTTAGCGCCATGCTCTACAGTTTGAGTTAATTTAGCTATTCATTACTGTACTTTTTTCTTCTTAATGCCTGATCTCTGATCATTTACGTTTGATTACATTTGGCAGCAGCTATCCGCACTAAATGTAAATAGCAATTAGATGCTATTTACACAAAGTGAAAACAGCAATGGATTCTGTTCTGTTTGCACAGGATTTTCTGCTATTTATACTAATTATTGCAAATAGTGGCAAACAGTGGCAATTTTCTGCACCTCTTCTGCAGGGTTATTTGCACGTCGTGTAAATAGACACTCTGATAAAGTTTTACATTAGATCAGGTCAGTTATATTTGTTAGAAATACACACCCACCATGGAGTTTCCACTGAAAAAACGAATTAAAGGTTAAACAAATGTCTGTGAACATTCTGTAAATTCAGCCTTGTGTGTTTATGATATTTATTAAGTTAGCCATATTGGATTAACTGAGTTAAATTTGAATTGAGTACCAGGAAGCTGATGAAACTTGAACAAACTGTGTTACCTGTCCAAGTCTTTTGTTTAAGAGTCACGTCATGGCCAGTATATTGACTTAAAGTGTCAATCACTACAGGGGTGTGACAATCACTACAGTTACAATTTCAAAAAATGTCACACTTTAAAACTTTTGAAGTCATTTGTTTTGTGTCTGTTGCAAAGTGAGTGTTTTTTTCTGTTTCTTTTAGAGCAATGGTGACCAAACGATGGAGTTTTAGATGCTGGAGCCATCTGGATTATGTATTTCTCCTGTTCCTGCTCCTGCTGTGCCATCCAGGTGAGGTCTGATGCTTGTATAAGACACACCTGGGAACATTATACAGCTTTACTTAATTTTAGGGATTGTCCTCTTGTTTGCTCACCTATTATGCCCAAAAGCTACCCTGCTTTTGAGTTTATAGAACAAAGCTAGATGATGATGAAATATAACGTCTGTTTGCACAATGTAGTAACATTACACAATAGCTTTTGTAACTTCTAATGGTGATCAAGAGGTCTTCAATGTCCTGTATCCTACATTTGTGCATGCAACCTGAAAGACTGCCATTTAAAAATCTAATTTCGTAAAGATTAATGCATGATTATTTATGTACCCAGTTATACGATGAGCTACATGAACTTCACAAGTTTGCGTAGAACAAGATGATAATTTGATCCAGAATGATCCAAAGAGCATTATTTGTTTCAGTGGAAGATATTTAAAAATTTTTTTATCATATTTGTTCAGATTGTGATCTGGAAATCTTGGTGCAGAATTTTAAATATTTTTTACATTTTTGTTACATCATGATGTTCTTTTAAACTTAGCATTTTCTGTTTGTTTCCAAATTTTGAATCCCAGATTTGTCCTCTTTTTTATTGCATTGTCTATTAACATATCTCCCATATACGTTGTATGTAGGTCATATGAGCAGTAATTTGTTTCATACCATGTATAATTGTCTGATTCCTAGTGCAAAAAGTTATATTGATCAGTATTTCTGTAATAAGAATCTCATAAAACATGAGTCACGTAAAAAACATGGGCTGGGATCACTTTGAAACACCAAAGCTTAACTGAAACAACCATATAAATATACAGCTCAGTCAACCTGCTAGGCATGTTTTAGTCTGAAACAAAACAAAAGCCAATTTCTACTTATGCGTATCAATCAGCTAAATGGGCAGACAAAAAGAAAGCAATGAATAAAGAAAAAAACAAACAAACTATTAGCCTGACAGAGATCAAATTATGTTATGTTTAAGTTCTTATAATATGATGCATGTTAGCTGTAATTTAAACCTTTCTGTATTTATCTTTTTTCCTGCAGTAACTTCAGGCACAAATGTCACAACAATTGGGTTTTCAGCCATAACACCATTTACAGGACCCCCAAATTCAACAACAGGGACTGAAGGAACCATAGTTAACATTACCACAGCGCAATCTTCGACTATCGAAGATCACAGTAACTCATCAACAGTGCCGTTAACAACAAGCCATGTTACTGTTCGAAATACAACAGCACTGGTGCAAACCACAGCCACATTTTCTAACTTTAGCACAATGATCCCAGCAACAACATTTACGACAGAATCACACAGCACTGATAATCGCACTGTGGAAACCGCACCATACACATCCACTCTTAACGCGACTACTTTTGAAACAACCACTAACTTCACATCCACTGTAAACGTGACTTCTTTTGAAACAACCACTAACTTCACATCCACTGTAAACGTGACTTCTTTTGAAACAACCACTAACTTCACAGCCACTGTAAACGTGACTTCTTTTGAAACAACTGCAAACTTCTCAACATTTACAGCAACAGTAAGTACTACAAATACACCATTATTAGCACCAAATCAAGTTATCAGGCATTGACTCATTACCAATATCATCTTCAGCCCGAACCATCATCCTCCGCCAATATAACTGATGCACCGCCAACATCAACATCAACCGGTAAGACATACAGTGTAAAGATCTATCTCTGTGTGTACCAAACCACAGTTTACACTTGCTATCGTGGTCATTTTTACATTTTACCCCCTTCATCTAATATTCATTCATTCTTGTCTAGTTACAGCACCCAAACCTTGTAACTTGTATCAAAGCTGTAATAATGGTAAGTGTTACAGCTTAAGCACACATAAATAACCAAGTTTTCTGTTAAATTACTGATTATCATAACTGACTATTTTGTTTTTTATTAGAATTTTACTGGATGATCGTTAATGTAACAAGAACTCCCGAAAGTGAGCCAACAACCATCGAAACATGGGTAAGTTCATGAATGATCATCATATGATACTGAGAAGATTTGAGTTTTTTTCCTTTTATTTGATAATATAGATATTAAAGAAATTTAAATTATATATGAACCATTTTTTGTTAATAATTATATATAAATTATTTTGTTAGATATGTTTTCCTATTAATATTAAATGTAAGAATATTTTACACCATGATATTTCTAATAATGAATATTCACAGCTGAAAGATATATAAAACGAATACAGTGTCTAGAAAAATATGGAAAAGCACTTTACCGTAACTCAGTCATCTGAAATATGTTTTCTAGCTTGAGAGTCTTTACAGAAGCAACCTAAATGCATGTCTACTTTTACAATATGGGGATATGAGCGCAACGAAGGATGGATCTATAACACAAGATGAACCTATCACATATACCAGTATAAGGTAGAGTACACTGACCTTTCCTCAGGCATAAACACATACAACTGTTCTCACTTTAAGCCCTTTACACATTACAGTACTTTCAACTGGAACTGTGTATGTAGATATGTAATTTGTCTTCTTTTATAAGCTTCAAATAAAACTATGTTTTTTTTTATAATAACGTATTAATGGCCATTAATTCCTAGTCAATTCCTTCATTTAATTGGGAATGTTTAATGAGTTACCCTTTCAGTCGAATCACTTCGACGTTACATATGGGAACTCGCCAGAGAGACCAAATGCCTTTGAGCTTTA
>JAUYWG010000044.1:12664100-12679479 GCA_034779775.1 Enteromius afrohamiltoni
TGGCGAGTTCCCATATGTAACGTCTCCGTTCCCTCCTTCAGGGAACGTGGGTTACGTTCGTAACCTAGACGTTTTCAGTTGCCATTATTTTTGAATTCAAAAAAATGTGCTTTAAAAAAATACATTCACCTGGTCTTCTTTCTGTTTTTCACAGTACAGACAAACCTGTGTTTAAAGTAAGTTGCATGCAGGACATTTTGGTATTCCATGATATTTCATATAAGAAGCATACACAACATTTGCTTTTATTTTCCATCACTAGGACATGGAACTCACATGTGATCCACAAAATAGTACACAGTCAGTATCAAATGCTGCTTCCCTCCATATTAAACATATTCAAGCAGTAGATAAAGTCATCGTGCTTCTATAAGCTTATCTTTCATCATCCTGGTGTTTTCTGACAGGTATGCACTGTGCAATATTCTTCTGAGTGCACCGACCAATGTTTGCTGCATTAGTGACGCTGTTGTGAACATGAACTCAGAAAATGGCAGTGTCAGTTTGGTAGGAACAATAGAAAGAGTGGGTTAGTAAAATTCCCCTAATTCTTGTCTATTAATAATAGACAGTATTATTATACTTATACTATTATATTTCTGTTCACTATTAATATTTTATATTGTTTTTGTGGGATAAAAACATTGTGTATAGATTGTTTCCATCTTGAGAATGGATTTGTTTTTTGCACAGGTGTGTGTCCATATTATGTAGCACCGATTTTATCTGGACAATATGACAAATGCAATCAGAGCGTCAGCCTCAGTGAATGTTCTGCAGCAGAGCCTCGTAACATCTCATGGTATGTTTACACACAGACTGGAAAAGAATGGTGTATCATTCTCACATTAATGATTATTGAGTAATTAACCAATCATTTTGTCATACTTGGTGTTCTTTGTTTTCTGTCTCATTTCTTGTCTTTATTTTTTATAGTGGAAACAACACAAATGTGATTTTTCCACTGGATACTGGTGTTCCGGAGATCTGTCCTACCAGCCCACGTAAGGCTTCTTTTATCCTCTTCAATAAACCTTCTGTGTGCTTTAGATTAATGATATTTCATTTCTCAAAAAAGTTACATGCTTTAAAGACCTTTTGTTTTTCTCCAAAGCACTGCCAACATGTATTTGTTCCACCCACTGCAATAACTCAGGTAAGAATCTTTTCATGTAAGAGCCTGTAAAATGTACAAAACCCCTGCTTCGAATATAAATATTCATTTGAAGGGTAAATCAGATGGAAAGTTGTATTTACATGTCTTCCTCTATTTTAGATTTCTACTATTACCATTTTGGCATAACTCTGTCAGCTGAATTCTTAAACTTCACAAGCAGGTCTGAATACCTGAAAAGACAGTCTGTAAGTATCACATCCAGTATTAAAGATTACTGGATGTTCATATGTAATTTTTTTTTTGCAATAGCTCAGTTGATCTTTATATTTTGCTTTTTTTGTTCTTTTTCTACAGGTTAAAGAGTTGGTTAATGACTCAGCATGCAGCAACAATTTGTGAGTTTTCAAATAAAAAATTTACATTTATTTGCCACCACAATTTATGGTGCAGCTTTTGTGTCATCATCCCTGAAATCAAACCCATGACCCTGTAGCAACACTGCAGTACTTTTTTAACACTCATCTTTTACTTCTGCACTTTAGCTCTGCATGTAACAGTGTGGAAAGATTCAGAGGTCACATCCGGGTAAGATATCTTGATATCAGAGAGTAAGAAAAAGATGTGTTTTCGTAGAGGTCTCTTATTTACAATTCTGACTGCTACAGGACATTGGTGTGAGTGATTGCCTAAACAGGTATGTTGAGCCTCACTGCAGCATGATTTTATGTATTTCATGGGGTTCATGATCACATATCATATCATATTTGCCCCCTCAGTAGCACCAGCCTTTCAAGCAGTTGTAATGTTATAGTGAAACTAGACACAGCAATGGACCCATGTGATATTCGCGCAGCTCTAGAGTCCATCCTCGAACCTCGGAAAAACTTTACCTTCGGTGGAGTTGTGAGCAGAGTAGGTAAGTACTTCTGTAAACACTGCTATATATCTGATTATCTTCTGAATACATCTTATGACATAGTTGTGAATATTTTCAGCTTTCTGCTCTTCCTCTTTGGACCCTCTAAACTATTTCACACTGAAGTCGTCTTTGAGCACAAATTTCAGTTCTGAAGGCATTTGCTTGGAGACAAACAGAGAAAACTTGTTGAGAGATATCTGGTTAGTAAAGTTCAGTGTTTCTTTGCATACAGTGTGTCATATATGTCAACAGATGTATTTACGGTGTTTGTATTTATTACCAATATTCATCTGCCACAAACACATACAGCATATGTACTGTAATATATGTATGGTGTACTGTATATATGCCCTAAAAACTTTAACACACACGTTGCATACAAAGTGCATCTCTTTAATTAACAACACTTTTTTTTAATTTCATGTGTTTACAGCTTAAAAAATGTGAATGCTGAAATGAGTATAGTCATTCCTTTGAACGGAAGCTGTAGTTCATCTGCATCCACATTTCAGAACAGTACCACTACTCCTCCGTCTTTCACAACCACCATCAATGCTACAATGTCTGCAAATGTAACAGGTAATTAAATACAGTAAAACCGGGGTATGTGAGGGCACATTTAACCCCCAAATCTCTTAAAAAAGGTAAAAATAATGTCAAAATGGACTAAGATGTATTCAGTTCTCACTATTAACTACAACCTTTGTTAACAAGTGCTAATTAAGTATTAAGTACTAACAGCCAATATGCACACTATGTAACAACTAGTTAACAGTAAGAATGGGTCATTAAAATAAAGTGTTTTATTTTATTTTTTTATGTTAAGAAATTAAAGCCTTTTTTGACCATCATGGTTATTTTTAAAGATGACTAAGCAAATAAAAAAATGCAGTTTTAAATGCAATGCAGTAATAAAAAGCAAATAGTTTTTCTTGAGAATTTTATTTTATTTTATTTATGCAAAATATAATTTTATGCTGAGTGAGAGTGAATGAGATTCACCTTGTTACTTTCATATTGTAACTAAATTGTAAAATTCAATGATTAATAATGATTAATGCTGTTCATAAAAATAAAAGCCACAGGAGCATTTAAGAACAAATCTGGGATCTATCAGTCATCGACTGCATTTTTATCTCTTCCTTTTTGTATAGTGTCTACAACCACATCAGGGACATTAGATGCTGAAGGATTGTTAAAGTTGAGTGCAAATCCCTCGTCTTTAAACGCCACTCAGGTGGAGCAGATTTTAACACAGCTAGAGTCACTTCTCTCTGGGCCCAACGTAAGCCTGGCTCTGGCAAACAGCTCCGTCAACATTGTGAACAACCTCCTTGACGTTCCTGTATCTGTAATGACTCCTTTCTCAAAGAGGTGAGGCCCGCTCATCTGTGGCCAGGTTTATTACTGTTTTGTCCCAATTATTATGGAATAATATTAAAAGAATTGAGTCAAGCCTACCTAGAAAGTACAGTTATCTAAAATCAAGCTTCAGTACAAAATTCGTCTGATATACTTTATACAATCAAACTGTTTGTCTCTGCTTACTAGGGCCATAGGGGTTGTGGACACAGTGGGTCTTAAACTTGTTGTATCAGAAACGAGTCAGTCAATACTGTCACCATCACTGGCTCTGGGAGTGAAGAAAGTCGATGGGACCAACTTTCAGGAGACATTCTTCTCATTGACTGGAACATCTGGCGTCCAGGTAACATCACTGTCATCGATTCTTTTTAATCTTAATTCATAGTTTTGAGCCTTTGAGAGGTTATCTGCTTTCATTATATGATCTTTTGACAATCAATTTATCCAAATAAATATATTTATATATCAAAGTGACTTGATATACATTTTTTAATAGTTATATACTTATAATAGCTGCATTTATATATATATATATATATATATATATTAGGGCTGTCAAATGATTACAATTTTTAATTAAATGAATCAGGATTTTCAGTGGATTAATCAGGATTAATCGCTATTTGCAACTACACCAATTTAGATCAAGAACAATGCTTGCCCCCACTTACGTGCAACAGACAGGAACTGTTCTTTACAAGCCTCCCCAAAATGCCGCTACTTAGTTTTTAGTACAGTGAGTGTAAAAGACTTCAGTTCCCATGTGTCACTGATGCAATGTGCAGTTACTCCAAGGTAACACACTGCGCACACGTGAAATGCGTTAAAAATTTAGTTAGCCGTTAGTTTTGACAGCCCTAATATATATATATATATATGTATATATATATATATATATACTGTAATGTAAATAAGTACAGTGATTAGGGTTTTACCTGATTTGGTTCTGCTGTGTATGGCAATACAGATTCGAAGTATGGCGAATGAAGACATCAAAGTTCAGGCTCGGTCCACTCCTCTGGGCTCAGTCATCCTTCCGGCATCCCTCACACAGAACCTCTCAGCAGAACAACAGCGGCTTGCATCCAGAGTCCAGTTCAACTTCTTCCAGAAGAGCACCTTCTTCCAGGTCTGATACAGAGCAATGCTTTAGATTCGAATTAGTTGGCTTTGTACTAAGACAACTGCTGTGTGTTAGAAATGTTGTATTGTGAACTGATATATGATGTAGTTATTTTGTTAACATGTCAATCTGATTGAAGCCACAAGTATCCCTGAACTCTTTTTTTTATGTATTTCTGTGTAGGACAAAAACCTGACTGGACGTAAACTAAACAGCGGGATTTTGGGTAGCAGTGTGGCTAACCTGAGCATCTCTGGCCTACAGAAGGAAGTGCTCATAACCATGCGAAACACAGAGCCCATCCCGGTCAATATAAATAGCATTAATATCCCAACAACCACAATAACAGATTTATATTTCAACACAACGCTGCTTTCATGTCTTACTTTCTTTTTATTTCTCCACAGGCTAATAATAAAGCATTCTGTGTATTCTGGGACTTTGGATTGAATGGTATTTACGTTGTGTTTTAATGTTCCCTTCTTGACTTAATTTTGTAGTCGTGTGTTTCAACCATTGGTCATTGGTTCACAGGTGGCTCGGGTGGCTGGAATTCTTTTGGGTGCCGTGTACTTAATACTTCTGCTGAAGAAACTCAGTGCGCCTGCAGTCACCTTACCAGCTTTGGTATTCTGCTAGTGAGTTACAGCACAAAATATTTACATCCCCGGACAAATCCGTGTTTAACATTTAGATTGTTTTATAATTGTGTTTTGGTAAATCTTGTCTGACAGGACATTTCCAAGACTCCCATTGATGAAACTAATTCTAAAATCCTGACCTTCATTACGTACATCGGCTGTGGCATCTCAGCCATTTTCCTGTCCATCACACTGCTCACATATCTGGCCTTTAGGTAAGGATATCTTTGACCAATTCATTATCTATGTAACCTCTCTTTAATTCAATATATTGGCTTTTGTTTAAAGGGTATTTTTGATATTTTGAAAAATATCTACCTAAATATTGCAATAATATCTTGAGAAAAATGATTAAATAGATTCCATTTTAGTTTAATGAAATATTTAACATATCATTGGTGTGCCACAGTGAGATTTACTTTAATAAAGTGGTTATATCTTATATCATAAGTTTGTAAGCTACTTACTTAAAAATGAGTCTTCCCATTGGTGCCATTATAATGTTCATTCAGACTGATTGACGTAGACAGAATCTACTGTAACCGGTTTACTTAGTTTTGTTGTGGCAACAACATATTAAAACATATGTGACATTTACCTGGCTGAACTATATATATAACAATATGACACACACTAACATTTTTAGGAAAGGAAATTTGAAAGAAAAAAAAGCAATAAATAACAAATAATTTACTGCCATTGTGTGAATAATATATAATCATAATAATCTGATTACGAGCAATTGAAAATATTTTGAATCTAATCTAATTGCAAGTACTTGATTTGAAATCTGATTATGTAATCCAGATTACGTGTAATCGGTTACTACCCAGCACTCCATGTATACATTATGATTTATTTTTGTCTCTCCAGTAAACTGCGCAAAGACATCCCATCTAAGATCCTGATTCAGCTGTGTTTGGCCTTGCTTTTTCTAAATCTTGTGTTCCTATTGGACGCCTGGCTGGCTCTGTACCCAGAAGCCGTGGGTCTTTGCATCTCCACTGCTTTTTTCCTACATTATTTCCTCCTGGCGTCCTTTACCTGGATGGCACTGGAAGCTGTGCACATGTATCTGGCCCTCGTCAAGGTGTTCAACACCTACATCACCCGCTTCATGGTCAAGATGGGACTCGCTGGATGGGGTACGTGACTGAATTGTTACCCGCAAGAGTTCATGTCTCTGTCTTTTGAAGGCTGTTCAAATAGTTTAGTCTGTCTGAGAGCAGATGAGCTCATAACGTTTTGTTCCTTTTAAAGGCATTCCTCTCGTGGTAGTCATAATTGTCATAGCTGTTAAAAAAGACCACTATGGCCTTGTGACGTATGGGAGGTATGCAAGCGGAGCGACTGATGATTTGTGAGTCATAATTCCAATAATTCAAAATTTTCTCAGCACTGTATTATATTCTGTATAAATGATAGAATATCATTAACCCTGTTGAATATGTTTGATCATTTATTTAATGCTTTTATCATAATATCTATCAGAAATTAGTTTTCTTCCCACAGCTGCTGGATAACAAGCGACATTGTCTTCTATGTTGCTGTGGTGGCGTACTTCTGTCTGGTCTTCCTGTTGAACCTCATCATGTTTATTGTGGTGATGATCCAGCTGTGTCGCATTAAGCAGCAGAACCCACACAATGTGCAGAATCGCAGCAGCTGGCAGGAGATGCGCAGCGTGGCTGGACTCACCGTGCTTCTGGGACTCACCTGGGGCTTCGCTTTCTTCGCCTGGGGTCCTGTTAACCTGCCCTTCATGTACCTGTTTGCTATTTTTAACACTTTACAAGGTGGGTCCCAATTTGCCTAGATGCTCTTTCATTTGCGTTCTTAAAAACAAATTTCTTTGAATTTACAAATCCTACAGAACTTTTGAGGTAACGTAAGTACTCAACTGCATGAACTATAGTATATATATATATATATACTTTTGAATGGTAGTGTATGAACAAACAAACAAATAAAGAAATAATCTCGATCCACACTATTGGTCAGTAACCATATTCAGCTCTGTTCATTTGCAAGTATGGTTGTGTTCGGCGGCTATTTATTTTTTCACATTGCGCAATCCAGTCAGACTTCCTTTGTGGAATCCATAATATTATCGGGTAAAACACGTCAGGTTTATTTTTAGCGTTCTGATGGAATGTTGATGTTAATATACCTGTTTCCTCGCAGGATTCTTCATCTTTGTGTTTCATTGTGCCATGAAAGAAAACGTCAGACGACAATGGAGGACATACCTGTGTTGTGGCAGCCTGAGGCTGGCAGAAAACTCAGGTAAGAGGAATTGGAATGCTCTTGTAAATGACTGACTTGCTTTAATGTGGCATATGTATCTAATTACTGGCCTTGTCTTTTTTATGTAACAGAATGGAGTCGCACAGCAACGCAAAAGATTAACAAAGCCACCAAAAAAAGAGGGTTTTCATTCCGCTCTGCAAATTCGAACAATTCTAGCTCATCTTTTCTGAACCACGACAGTTTGGCATCCGATACGCCCGTAGACGTCAGTGAGTATTACCTGCTGGACAGGCTGTGCTAAACAACTTTCTGAATGGTTATACCTGAAATTCCTAGTTGAAACAGCAGGTGATGCTAACTGGTCTTTATAGAAGCTATTATTAAAGGAATAGTTACCCCAAAATGAAAAATAACCATCCAAGAGAAATGAATTGATTTGAGGTAATTTATGTCACCGTTTGTGAATGGGTGCCATCAGAATGAGAGTCCAAACAGCTGGTGAAAACATCACAATAATCCACAACTAAACTATATATAAAGTTAATTGATGTAAAAACACATTTTATACTTATAAACATAGTTCAACTCTGAATGATAAGCTATTTGAATAATCACATTAGTTCTGTTGTGAGTCTATTAGTGCAAAATTTGAGCTGTTTGTCTGTGATTGCAGGCAACCCGATAGATGACAGGATAATGACTGCAGATGAAGAGCCCAGCTCACGCTCGGATGTGGTGTTGAATGAGATCAACAACCAGCACCGAAGGAAATACTGAATGAACTGATCACAGCTGGTATGAGCGTGTGTGCATGTATGTGTGGTATGGTCTAATGTAACATTATTTCACTGCTATTTTAATTTTACATAAAGTATTGAGTGTTGTACTGTGTATATACAACAGAAATATTCCTTCAATTGAAGCACTTTAATTAATGCAATTAAATAATGAAGCTACCACAGCAATGCAAAACCTCTTAAACCAACAACAACAACAAATTATCTGATGGTTTGGGTTGCATACTTTAGTTGGATAATTGTGCAAAAAATTGGATAACTGTTTATGAAATGTAATTACGTGCATAAATATGGTTCAATGACTTCATTCTTGTATATCTGTATGAGTCTGGAACATTCAAAATCATGTATGTTGTCACACGTATTTTATTTTTGTATTTTTGTAGCTTTTCAAAATATTAAATTGTATAATGTAAGAGTATAACAAAAGAAAAACAAGTTGTAGAGTGTCTGGTTGATAGTTGTCTTCACAAACACACTTTTGTATACACACACACACACACACACACATACATGTTGGGTGTACATGTTTCGGGGGACATTCCATAGGCGTAACTGTGTTTATACTGTACAGACTGTGGTATTGCCCTACACTGAACCTACACCTAAACATACCCCTTACAGGGAACTACGTGCATTTTTAGATTTTCCCAAAAAATTTATTCTGTGTGGATTATAAGCTTGTTTCCTCACGGGGACCTGACAAATGTCCCCACAAGGTCACTGGTATTCCTATCTTTGTGGGAACAAATGATAAATACCAGGTGCACACACACAGATATTCAATCTGCAACATACTATTATCAAAATTAATGATGGTTAATAGTATTAAGAAGATAAGAAGGTTATGAAGTGTTTTTTTGGTTGTTGCTTATATGGCATACAAAAGGAAAATGTTACACAGTTTCCATGAGTCAGAGCACACAGGTTTTTAAAAGTCCACCAGGAAATAAAAAAACTGTTTACAAGGAGCAAGGCTTCCACTAAAACTGTGTTTGAGGTTCATGGCATCAAACCTCGACAAAATGTTCTGTTTTGTTTGAGGCAGTTAATAGCAAGTATATTCCATTTTATTTTCTTTTGGACACGTGACATTCTGTCTCTTCACGTTTTTCTTTAACTATAATTTATAGTTTTTATGGTTTCGCAGATTTCACAATACATGTACAATACAGTTTTTAACAGAAATTCATATTTTTATTAATCAAGGATGCAATAAATTGTTCCAAAAATGACATAATGAAATGTTGTTGTTTTGAATGTACAGTTGTTTTCATTATTACTACTAAGAAATGTTTCTTACATTTTAAATATATTAAAATAGAAAACAATATTTCACATTACTACAGTATTTTACTGTATTTTTAACAAAATAAATGCAGTCTTGGTGTACATAAGAGATAAAAACATAAAAAAATCTTACCAACCCCTAACTTTTAAACAGTTGTGTAAATGTCATGGGTGAAACGCTGAACTGTGATTGGTCCCTTTAAATGTCACTCCGTCAGCTACTTCCTGTTTGAGTGGGCGGATCTAACAGAAAAACATGGCCTAAACTTATCCGAGACTAGCATGAGTGTTACTTAATTTAATTTATTCACAAGTGATAATTGTTGAGCATATTAAGAAGGTCGGCTTGGTTTTGAGGTTGTGCTCTCGGATCTAATGATTCTAGAAGATAAAGGTGGTGGATCCCATAAGAACGGTCACAGGAGTCAGGTCACTTCAAATGCTATAAGAAATGCAAAACGTTTAGAAGATCTCCATATCTCCATCTCAATTTCCGTCAAGTTAACAAAACTGTCCACTTTATCAGGCCACTTGTGCATATTGTCAAAGTGTTCATTTTGACAGCCATCACAGGCCCAAAGTTCAGCTGTCTTGTGCAATATTATTACAGCGACTGATCAGAAGAACTCGAGCTACTGGATCAGGAGTAGATACACCAGTAGATGATGTTGAAGAGAAGATACGCCACTGGAAAGATGATTCTGGAGAACGAGTCAATCATGTAGCTGTTGCTCATTATAAATCTGATGTTCTTGCCGACTGAGCGCTTCCTCCAGAGTCTGGTGCCTTCGGTGGGTGGAGGTTCGGTGGAGGAGGCTCTGGGTGGGATGGTCCGTGTCGTGCTGGGTGTGGTGGGGAGCTCGGGGAATGGAGATACGTCTATGTCATCGTGAAAACAGCCATCGTAGGCCATAGCCTGGGTTGCGTCGTAGGAAACTGGAAGCTTTGGTAGGAGTAGAAATGCCAGAAAGTGGAGTTCAAACAACAGTCATAAAAAATATAATATGAATCAATGTAAAATGCCATTAACAACCCGTTTGATTTTAGCCATCACAACTGTGAAGCAAATATAAATGAAACATTGTGTTATCCTTAAAGCGTTGCAAGAATTTGTTGTACTTTTTTAATAAAATAAAATTGAATTAATTTTGATGCTGTTTTTTTTATTACGGTTATTAGTTTTTTAGTTAATTAGTATTTTTTTCATTATTAGTTAAGAATTCATATTTATTTAATAATAATATTTATTATTATGATTATTTTAATTTAAAATACATGTTATAATATTATTTATGAATTAATCATTTTTAAAAACAAATAAAATAACCATATGTATATTTTTAATGAATTAATTATTGTTGTTACGGTATTTTGGAAAGGTAATGTTAGCAAGGTATTTTTTTTTATTTAATAAATGTGTTGCATTTTTAAAATATAAATATTAATGTATTTAAAATATTTTATTTCTAAATTATTTTGCTATATTAAATTGCTATCATCATTACATAGTTTGCTAACTTATATTGCTTTCAAAATCGCTTTCAAAATTTTTTCATTTTGTTAATAAAATGAAATTTGTAAATTTATGGCAACACAAATTCAAATACCATGGTAAACAAACCATGGTAAACTTTTATTTGAATTTGTGTTGCAATACAATTACAATTACAATAGGGGGCGATGTGTAGCTTAAATATTTTTATTTAGTATTGGTCATATTTACCAGAGCAAATAAAAAAATAATTGTATTTATAATGTATTAGTTATTCATTACGATATATATTGCTGTCCAAATCTCTTTATTCTTTTAATAACATTAAGTACAAAAAAATGTGTAATTGTGTTATTTATTGACATTATTATTATTATAAACTATTGTTTGGCTTTGTGTTGCCTTAAACTGACTATAGGGGGCGATGTATAGCTTAAAAGTGAAGATTCAATCTTGGTTATAGTTACCAGAGCAAATTTCACCATATAGGATCTCTGAACAAACCGTGACCCTGACCTTTCCCTTCTGAAGTTTTTTCATTTCCTCCACAGTGGTGAAGTAGTTGACAGCAGCGTATTCGATGACCGACAGGAAAACAAAGAGGAAACTGGCCCAAAGGTAAATGTCCACAGCCTTCACATAAGACACCTGAGGCATCGACGCAGAGACGCCTGTTATTATAGTAGACATGGTCAACACGGTGGTGATTCCTGTAGAAGATCAAAAGAGAGGGCAGAGTGACATGTTAACATGTTAAAAGGTAACATGTTAAAAGGGAGTTCAAACATGACATTGCCATCTATTTCATGTCGCAAAAGAGTCCCCAGCAGATTATAGACGCTCATATTGGACGTAAAAGGAAATGAAAATGACATGTGTTGGTTGCAACACTTCTTAAGAAATCACACAGGATGACAAGATAGTGTGGACTACTTCTTCTCTTCTCTCACAGGGCTTGTTCTATGATATCATGGACGTGTATGAAAAGAGCAGCTTCCTGGCTGGGTGTCTTAACATTTGCTGGCCTGACTATCAAAGTATTTTTGAGGTCATTTAATTCTGTTCTCTGTAAACCGGTTTGTGCTTGTTCCCGGAAAGCATAATAACCAGAGAACAAAGTAAATACACAGCTCTCTGTTACCAACTCACCTGAGGTGATAGAAACTTTCTGTCACTGGTGTAACGTTAACATCTGACAGGTTAAATGGAACAAATGAACAGAACATCATGTCTAGACATATCTCTAGATTCTAAAATAAGGGTGTTTCCTCGAGAGGTTTACCTAGAGACACACGGGCCGGTACGGCTCTCCTGTCGATCCAGAAGGACACCCAGGAGAGCATGACCATTAGCATTGTGGGAAAGTATGTCTGCAGCATGAAGAAGAATATGTGTCTCCTGAGGATGAAGTTTATGTACAGCCGGTTATACCAGCCTGAGAGAAACAGAGAGTGCGGGAAATTTACTACAGATATGAAAACAATATTGAGCTTTATTATAAATAAAAAAGATCACAAAAAACACGTCACATGAATCACTGATGATATGTTTCAACGGAACTTGTAAAAAAACATATAAAAAATTTGTTTTACATTTCATTTGAATAGTTTAAGGATTAATCCATCAGTCTGTTATTCTTCTGCCATAACATTCGACCCAAAACACTTAGGTAATTAGTTTAATTAATAATTAAATGTACAAATCAATTCAAAAGTTTGGGATTAATTATTAATAATAGTAACATTGTAAATATTATAGCAATTTATTTTAATATATTTAAAACGCAATTTATTCATGTGATGATAATTAATCAGTTTTGATCAATTAAATCCATCCTTGCTAAATAACAGTATAAAAATAATATAATTTAAAAAATGTATAATTACCATTAATTACAGCCATTAAAAAAATAATAATTACCGCCCCCCAATTTTCAAACAAGTGTTTTAACAAGACACATTAATACTTAATTTACTCAGTTTTAGAATTTAAATATAAACATTTAAAGCCTAAAATTGGTAATAGCTTTAGTAATTTTCCCCACATATAATGAAATGTCTACGGGGTAACCTGAGAAAGACCCAAGACCTATATCCAACTGTTTCAGTCAAGAATGCTGGCAAATCTGATTCTCTGGACTCTGTTTTGGTTCGCTGTGGAAAAGCACATGTTAGTACAGTAATTAAAGCATGCAGGAGGAAGTGAAGCACACATACCAGTGCTGCTGTAGAAGGCTAGCCCGAAGGAAGGGTGGAATTCTTCAATAAAAAACTGCGAGAGTGCAATCTCGTCAGTCCTTAATGAATCGTTCCCATTCTTCCAATAGAGCATGAGGTCGTTCTCATTGTAAGCGTCTTCAAGAGAGCAAAAAATAAAACGTGGGAGGGGGAGTGGGGAGGTGTGAGACAGCAAACTCTCTTTGAAGATACATGGGCTGCACTCCTCAGGGGAGGGAACACCGAGCATCTAAAACCAGCTCCGCGATCTCTCCTCTGAAGCGGAGGACCATGTAATTCTGTGTGCCGTGAGTGAAAGACACAAAGATATGCAACCCGGAACCAGTTCATTTGTGCAATTATTTATTAAAAATCAGATTAAATATGACTATAAGGTTTATACGATATACCACTTGAAAGTCAGAAACGCATAAAACTTTATTATTAAAGGAGTAGTTCACCCAGAAAATGAAAATCATATCATCAAAATCATGTAAAATAGAATGGTGGTTTTAAAGAAAGTTCATGCCTCTCTTTTAACATATCGTGAATAAATAGTGACTAATTTGTATATTATTTGTGTACTATTATCATATTTGTTAATATTATTTTAATCAGCTTTTACTTTAATATATATATTAAGCTGTTTATTTTTTATGTATGAGATTAATGTATTTCTAATTCAGTCATTTTAGCATTCTAACTTTATTTATATTAGTTATGTCCAAAGGCAACATTTCTCTAGTAGTTGTTTACATTTGTTAGGTTTTTAATCATTAATATTTTGACTACCAAAAACAGACTCATGACCTTTACTCTTCTTAGGAAACTGGCCTTTTGTTATTGACACCAATAATAATAAATAATTTTTCTTCTCAGCACTCTTTGATGAATATAAGTTCAAAACATAATTTTCTCAAATGAATAAAAACATCAATTTTTTGAAAAATGAAATTATCTTACTGCATCCTGCTAAATTTCTTCTTCATCGTGACAGAATTGGTCATTTTTGGGTGAACTGTCCCTTAAACACAACATTAGGCTACATTTAGGATGTGTTTACAGGTATACTGAGAGCACAGTGACTATTTCCTTGTACTCTGTTGATAGTGCTTACTGATGAGTGTACATGCACACACAGACGGTCATACTCACAACTCTCCAGCTCTAGAGAGCAGTTCTGTGTGTCTAGAGGAAACCTGCTGAAGTCCATAGAGCAGAGAGCCGTCACTGTGATTCTGCAATTCACAATTCAGGACAGCCTTAACAAATCGCTTCAAATGAGCCTGAAAAAGTCTATTTAAAATCATGACATGTGATACTGAGCTTAGCAAAACTTCAAATCAGGGGAGCAATTCAGGTGAATTGAACTGAAAACCGATCCTGTGCTTGAACTGGCACACCTGACCATGTACACAAGTCTACACTTGCAGCACATACTGCTGATTCTTAGAAAAAAAATCTTGTCCAACTAATAGCATTTCAACGAAAGCCACACCTCATTTGTACGTTAAAGCAAACAAAGCCAATTTGCTCACATATAATTTAACCTGTACGACTCAATTTGTTCTCATCAGTGTTGCTGTCAAAAACCAGACTACAACTGTTGTTAATTGAAATAAGTTAAATAACTGAAATAGTTCACATGCTAAAATTACTAATTGAAATCCCAAAACTGAACAAATATTTGTAAAACCGAAGTAAAAATAAATGAAACATAACTGAAAACATAAACAAACAAACAAACACATAAATACATACAATTTATAAAGATAAAACCCAATGCAAAATAACAATAAAAACTCTAATAGTAGGTATAAATAAAAATAAAATAACACTGATTCTGATGTAAAAATTACATTTTACCAACAGATTTTTCCAAACAATGATAAATCTTAATTGTGACCCAGGACCACAAACTGACACAGGTTTAATTAGCAATAGCCAAAAATACATTGTTTGGGTCAAAATGATTGATTTTTCTTTGTCAAAAAATCATAATGGATAACCTAATGGATAGAGAGTCGGACCTGTAACCCAAAAGGTCGTGGGTTCGAGTCCCAGGTCCGGCAGGGATTGGGGGTGGGGTTAGTGAATATCCAGCACTCTCTCCACCTTCAATACCACGACTGAGGTGAGACCCTTGAGCAAGGCACCGTTCCCCCAACT
>JAUYWG010000044.1:12685926-12708129 GCA_034779775.1 Enteromius afrohamiltoni
CTTAATAAAAATAGCCTAAAATAACATTTTATTTCAAGATTTTCTATCCTTATCTAGCCCTGTGCAAAGCATGATGGCAAGGGGAAACAGAACAGTTTCAAGTTAGTTTAACACAATGCAGTTAATTAAAAAGGGAACCAAACATAATGTTGTTCAATGAAAATGATTTTTTTAAATAAACTTAACAGTGTTGGAGAAACATTTTTTTGAGTGTATAAAACCATTACGCCAATGGAATGTCCCCATTTAGATAGCTAAGTAAACGTGTGTGTGTGTTTATGTCTGGGAGTGAGTGAGTGAGTGAATGAACTAATCAGGGTTAAGATATACTAATTAAAAAAATTATTAGCTTATATTAGAATAATTTGTTTTACACATTCTCACATTCACTGGAAGCAGAACCACCCTATCAAATCCATTACCACCCCATCACAATAAAATGTGTGACATTTGGTCAAGTTCAATTTCAATTTGAAATGTAAATGTTTTCGCATTAATAATGAGGATGGCTTCATGGAGGATTACAGTCATGGAGAACATCAAGAGATGACAGAGAGATGAAACGGGAGGAATAGAGGGAGACGGAATGGTTGCTATGGTCTTTTAGGTGGATTCTAGACAGTTGCTTTGTTTTTACAGTATGTTACTGTTATTATACCATGTGTTAATTTGGAAACTGATTGCTTCAACCATTTGAGTCAAGCTAGTGTTTCTATTCATTTATTTCATTTAAGTCCACTAAGAAGAAATATTAAATAAACAATAAAAGTGTAATAATAAAGCAACCAAAACACTACTTTACTGAAGTCTGTGTAGATTGTTGTTAACTAACAGTATAGCACACATTTATCTAGGCTGCTTGATCTCTGCTTGAACTCTACACATACTGCCTTTTAAACAAAGCATCAGAACATTAATGTAGGGTGCTCAGGGATAGACAGATACAAGTATATAAATAAATTTACAACAGACGTTTAATATAATATTTGTAAATGTAGATATAACATTACTCATTATATAATATATAAT
This sequence comes from Enteromius afrohamiltoni, assembly GCA_034779775.1. Lineage (NCBI taxonomy): Eukaryota > Metazoa > Chordata > Actinopteri > Cypriniformes > Cyprinidae > Enteromius > Enteromius afrohamiltoni. Next base: position 12,686,956 of record JAUYWG010000044.1, read on the forward strand.
AAAAAATGAAATGCACAATACATTTCTGCATATATTATGATTACTTCACTTTATTGTTGCAATTAATATAAATCTTGGTTTGGGACAAGGGCAAAACAAAAACAGAGATTCTGTATAAAAGAGAATAAACAATATTCAAATCAGTATCTGATGAAACACAGTGGCACACAATCAATAATAAAATTGGAGCCAGCAGAAGAGTAATCCTAGAGCAGTAACATGCTCCTCTAATCCAGGATTAGAGTCTGATTGAGGGCACCGAAGAGTGCTGGCATCTGAGGGAGACCAGCACGTGCCTCAGTGCATCTAGAGGAAGCTGCTCTTTTACACTCAACCAGGATCATCCTTCCCTGTTCAGATCATTAATCATTATAAGAAGGATATAAAAAGCTGCTTCGCAATCATAATTTCCACAGTCACACTTCATCTTAGTTTACCAACACAAATTCTATAAACATTGCTCTTGTGGCCAAATACTGTATGACAGGAGAGCTAACGGCCTTCTGTTTTACATGACACTTTTTTTTGGAAAATAGGCTCATTTTCCAACTCCCCTAGAGTTAAACATTTGAGTTTTACTGTTTTTGAATCTATTCAGCCAATCTCTGGGTCTGGCGGTAGCACTTTTAGCTGTAGCTTAGCAACTCTTAAAACTCTATTTTGTTACATCGCGTATGAAAACTGACGTAAAATTAAAAGTTGTTTTTTTATGATATAGTTACTAGATTTAGTAACTATAGCTTGCATAAATAAATAAATGTATGGAAAACATATAACCTGAGACCAACTTCATTACCCATCAGTAGCTGCATTTGTAGCTGGAGACACTAATCAGACCAACAAACAAACACAGATTGGAAGTTAACTTCGGTCTTGATGTTTGTTCCTGATGAAACCGTCTTAAGAAGAGTTAAGTTTTAAATTGTAAAAATATAGAAACTCTGCTAATGGTCTAATCAGATTCAATGATCGGCTGAATGGGTTTGGTAAAACTCAGTTCTTTAACTCTAGGGGACTTACAAAATGAGCCTATTTTAACAATTTTTTTTAAAGTGGCGTGTTCCTTTAATCACAGCATTTTGAAGTAGACGATATAGCTGTTCATATATTTAAACATAAATGTCTACTAAATTAATGTTTGCACTGTAATTTCAAGGAGTCATTTATTTTTTGGTCTCTACATTAAATGAGGTGGGAAAATCATAGTTTGACGTCCTAGAAAAGTGTAGGGTATATTTAAAACTCATCTGCTTAGGCTATATTTTTACAATGTTGTGATGATGTGAAAACATACAGAAAAATGAATGAGAGAAATCACATCACTGAATATGGTGGATTTGTTTATTCAAAGGATTCAAATGAACCATTGTAATCAGGTTTGACAAATGTTAGCGAAACAAACAAGTGATTTCGATCCTTTCCACTCAAGTTAGTGCATAGCTTTGTTTGCATAGGAAAGCAGCGGCTTGAGGGCGTGACCAAAGGAGAGGACTTGCTCCAATAATAACTCGATTTGAATATAATTTAAAGTAAGAGTTTTCTTTAGGGTGAAAACATCATAAGAAAGTATTCTTTAAAAAGTTTATTTAAAGAGAACTTGACTTAAGAAAGCCTAATCAAAGCAGTTCTAAAAGGTTGGAGTTTAGATGTTTTACTCCTGGTTGTACAAACAAGGCTTAAGCCTAGTCCTAGACTAAAATGTGTGCTGTTTCAACTGAAAGAAACTTGCACTGACTGATCCTAAAACACGTCAGTGTCTTTGTCTTATGATGCACACCAGTAATGCTTTGTCTGAGGCATGTTTATTAAAAATTACTTCTAATTGTAATTACTCATAATAACATGTCCTAATTTAACTATGGCACAATCCTGGCTTGGGCTAAGCCCTGTCTATAAAACCAGGCCTTAAGGTCATAGTCTTTTATATAGATAGATAGATAGATAGATATTAAAAACAACTCATGGATATGTAACTCAATAATAACAAATGGATCAGACTGCATCAGTTGCTAAATGATATCGCAAACAGTCATTCTTCGGCTATAAAAACCAAATCACACTTGTGTGCATTGTGACTGAAGCCAAGAGGAATGTTTTTACTGCTGTGTCATCAAACACATTGACCACACTTCATCTGCAGCCTGCAGGCGCTCAATCAGCTCAAGCAAGAAAAGTACTTCTCACATCTCAAGTCTGTGCGTTTGGAGAACCTGTAAGGTTGGTGTGACAGCTTGCACCTGTCAAAGTCTGTAAATACTGCAAGTTTAAACTCCTTCTAAGCATTATGCATCTGTTGGAATGTCAAGTAGAAAAATGTACTGGGCCATTTACAGGACTCCTTTTAGGAAGGAAACGACGGTTTCATTTTCTGACATCATAAGAAAACTTCGCTAACCATCAGGGTTACTGCAATCCACCACTAGTTAAATACAAACGCTTACCACACTCTTTAGCAAATTGGGCAAGAAGGTTTCAAAGATGTTTGAAGTAGGTCTTTGTTTAGCAAACCCTCAACAAAGAGCAAGGTGGTGATAAAAGACCTAGAGCTTCAGAATGGCTTGGAGGGATGTGGGAAGGTTATGGTGAGGTAGCCGGAGTACATGGTGGGAGTTAAAGGGTTTCGGCTGCCATTTAGTGACTCATGATCTTTGAAAGAGGCGTGGAAACCCGTCTACCCACTCTTTCTTTCTTTCTTGCTCTTTCTCTGTCATTCATCCCCTCAGCAAGTCAACAGCACAGCAGAGCCAATACTCAAACCTGAGGAACTTTATCCGTTTACTTTCTCTTTTTGTTTTTATATTCACAAAGACTCTCATTCAAGTGGATCCAGGATCTGCTGCTTCTTTTTTTTTTTTGACTGTCTGTGAAGCAGTAAAGAGGAACAGGGTCTGATTACGTTCCTGAGAGAGACTCTTTGAAGAGTCATCTTCTCAGCAGCTTTCTTTCTGTCAGCTCTTCTCGTTTAGTCCCACACCTCTTACTTTGCTTCAGTACTTTGTTGCGAGGGAGAATGTCAAGGACTTACTATGGCGCTTGTGTTGTTTTATGGATTTTTTCCTTAGTGGCGTGTAAGGTTCCAGGTAAGATTACCTTTTATTGTTATTTTTGTCATTATTTTATGAAAGTGAAATAAGTTTTTGCTTTTTTCTAAGAAAACCACTTCCCTTTAATAAATCACATAATTTAAAGTTCGTAATCACTCATCTGAAGTGAGTGATTCATTTTACTTTTGGCTTTCGATATGCTTATACCTGCTGCTTTCTGCTTGGACACTTTTTATCAATTCATGTTTGTACGTCACAGTTGCCAGGCTGAAAAGATGCCAGGAAAGACTTGCAGTATGTGTTTAATATACCTTATTATGTAATTCAAGTGGATGGAATAATGTATCAGTGCTGGAAGATCATCCACAGACATTATTATTTGGTAGTTCCTCCTTAGGAATTCTTTCCAAAGCTGGAAATCTGTTATTTGTTACTCGTTATGATTGCTTTAGATGTAAATTTTAGTAGTATAATATACTATATATACTATGTATATATATATATATATATATATATATTAGTGTTGTCAAATGATCCAAAGTAAATGTTTTTATTCACATGTTTTGTAATACACAATCATGTATATATTTTGAAGAAAAATTTTGTATTTATATATTAAATATATTTATATATAATATTAATTATTGAAATTCATACATGCAAATACATTTAAATATTTAAATGTCCTATAGTGTGACATTGCAAAGATGTAAAAAAACAAAACAAAAACCTTAAAACACATATAGCATGAGAAAATGTATATTTTCATTCTTTGAGTTACACATATCATGAGAAAGGATTATGATTAATATTAAAGCATAATAGTATGTTCATTATATATTAGGTAGTATAATTTTATTATTATTTATTAATGACCTTTTTATATTTTCATTTACCATTGTTGTTTCTATTTATTTTTTACATCAGTTTTAGTACTTCAGCTTAAACTTATTAATTTCCTTATCAAAGCAAGATTTAGAATCCTTTATTTTAATTACCAACATTTTAAGTTGTAGTTATATTTAAGTGAACATTAAATACATTTTCTTTTGTTTATTTTCCTTATTGGTTTCTGAACCTGCCTGTTTCAAATGTTCCAGCAACAGATCATCAGCCAGACTGAGAGGATGCCAGGAAAGATGAATGCTCGTTATAAATATACCTTATTATGTAATTAAAGTGGATGCTACTCTTAGATCTCAAGTGGAGGCAGAATTTCACCTAATGACTTCTTGAGCCCCTCCTTGTTATAGACTCTGCGAGTGAAGGAGATGAGCTAGAATTCACTCTGGCCCGTTATTTCTGACTTACACAGTCACTCTGAACAACAAATCTCTGAAATACATCTAGACTAGGAAAGGAACGTGTTGCATGTAAGACGTAAAGATAAGATAAGAAGCAACAGTAAAATCACAAATGATCACAAAAAATCAATGCTGATAAATCTGTAGGTAAAGATATAGTCTGGTGCAATCTCAGACTTGCAATGCATGCAAAGCCACGACCGTGTCACAACATAAAGGTCAACGCCGGCATGCACTCTGCTGCTGCTCTGTTTATTTTATATTTATAGCCAAACAGTCTTCTGATAAGGTGAGTGTGTTGAACTCTAAACAATCAGTCATAAGTGTTCATTACTGATAAATGTCCTCTTAAAGTGATGTTATGGGTGAACACACAATTGTAATCACTCCCAGAAAATACCAGACAGCAAACAGTGGCAGAAGACCTCACTTTTTCTAAGAAAAAAGATAGCATACTAGTGCATATATGTTTTGTAAACATACACACCCACTCAGCATGTGGTTAAGAAGCTGACATGTGACAAACAATGTTGCCACCGTAGCAGTTTGGTTACTAGATTTACAAATCTTCCTGCGATTAACAAAGTTAGTATTTAACACTGAAGTCAAACCTAACCTGACTGAGGCCTATAGATCATTCTCATACATGCAGGAACATCTGAAAGCTTTTTTTCTTGTTTTACAGAGGTTCGTGTGACCTGTATCTTCTCTGAGGACTGTATTCTTCCCTGTTCTTTCACGCCCAGTAATGGTGATCCAGTGAAGATCCAGTGGTTCCAGCAGGAGGCGCTCATATTCAGTGTACAGCCCGCTGGAGAGAAGTTTAACCATGACAGCTTGTCTCTGTTCAGCGACAGCGTCTCTGAGGGAAACGCTTCACTGCTTGTGAAACAAGTAGATACCAAGAGTAGAGGACTCTACAAATGTGTGGTCAACAATGTAACTGTGACACATGTAGTTGCAGCAGTGGAAGGTTTGTTTTTCTTTCAGGAACAGTTTGATTTATTGTGATTAGGAGTTGTTTTCGAGAGATTAGCACAGTTTAAGATCATTTTTTCGTTTTTAAAAAAGCAGTATCTGTTAGATTGAGCACTGTAAGTTGATTTCCACTTTTTAGATAATAAAACCAGATAAAAATGGGAAATATTTAATGGTATATTCTGATCTGGCAGTGGTGTAATTGTTACTTAAAATTCAATTTATTTTTTTAAAACTTTTTTTCTTAAAATTGTATTGAACATTTATCAATATATCCATCTATCCATTTATCTAATCTTTGATTTAATGTCTTCCAGCTCCCATCAGGACAGTCTCCATTGACATCAGTCCCTCTGGGCTGATTAAGTGCTCTACTAAAGATGTTTATCCAGCACCGGTGGTGCAGTGGAGCACAGAGCCCAGGTTAAATCCAGCTGTCCTGCAGCCCATGAACCGCATAGCTCCTGGGGGAAAGAGCCTCTTTACAGTGGAGAGCATCTTGAAACAGCAGAACAACAGTTTTGATTATATTTATGTGTGTAACATCACCTCTAAATACGGCACTCACACACGGACAGCTTCATTACAGCTGCAAGGTAAAACTTAATCAAGGTATAATATGCAAAAAAAGTGCTATGCTGCGATATGTTTTTAAAGGTGATAATACCAATGTTTTCTCAGAAATTACCGGCTCTGAAGGGAAAGACCTGGTTATTCCTTGCAAAGCTCCTAAGAAATTTCAGCCCTTCTCTCTCGTCTGGACTTTTACGACGGCAAACAAAACCACAGATATCCTCACGTACGACAGCCACTCTCATAAATCCAAAAGCTTCTGGGATAATGCAGAATTAGAGGAGGAAGACGCATTGAAGGGGGAGGTTTCACTAACCCTGGAGAAACCTGTTGGCTCAGAACATTCTGGAATCTACACATGTACCTTCTCAGGAGCAAATACGCGGCATCTGACACAGAGCCGTGTTGTTATTACATCTGCCAGGCAGGAGAAAGGTACCCACTGATCCATGAACTCATCCATCCACGAATTCATCAAACCTAGAACTCATTTCCTGCCAAAACATTATGGCAGTTTACTTTTTAACAGCAGCATCTTACAACAGTTCTGTTCTCTTTTTGTCTGTAGATTTTGTGAAGTATAACTTGTGGATGTTGGGTATCGTCGCGGGATTAATCGCTCTTCTTGCACTCACTTTAGTAATTAAAAGATACAGAGGTAATAATGGGAAGAGAACTCGATCCATAATAAGAGTGTTAACTGGTTAAGGAATACAGTGGTTCACACTAAAATTGATATTTTGTTTATGTGTGCAGCAAAATCGAAAAGAAAACAAGAAAAAGCTCAAGAGGATGCGGAAATGCAAAACATGAACCCAGGTATATTCCAGTCGTCATCTTTTTTTAATAATTAATTAATCATGCAAGATCTCAGCTGTATAAGTTAAACCGACTGTTTTTCTTTTGTCGTTCAAAGACAAAACATCAGAAGAGCCACAAGCAGAAAGTAATCTGACGACACAGCCCTTAGCTTCTCACAGTTAGCCATGGACAGAAGAAAGCTGAATATCATGAGAGGCAAACCAGTATGAAATACAAGATAGAAGACCAGATAAAGGAACTTTATTTCTATGCAGTCTGATTATTTGTATGAAACAATTTGTCATCCAGGAAAATGAGAAAATTTTTTTTTTTTTTAATGGTATTTTGATTAAATGTTTTTCCATTATTTATTCTGAGAAAAAAGTAAAATATTAAAAACTATATTTTAATTGTCTGTGTTTTATAATTAATTTTCTATAAACCTGATGCTGTAAATATACATAGTAATTATTACACTACTGCTCAAATATTCATGGTCAGTAAGATGCGGATATAAGTCTTTAAAATTAATTATAATGATTTCTGAAGGACACCGAAAACTGGAGTAATGGCAGCTAAATATTCAGCTACTATCGAATATTATTGAATTAATATTACACAGTATTTATGTTCAAATAAATCTAGACTTATTCTGTGAGAATAAGAGACTCTAATTAACCACAGACCACACCAGTCCACTTCTAGATATAAACTCTCAGTGATTTGTTCTTTTCTCCCCCCGGTTATTTATTCTTCATCCTCCGCTTAACTGTACCTGTTATATGGCCAGACCAGTTCTGGTCCCTATATGTCCACTCATGCACCCGCTGGTTAATCATTCACTGTTTTAGTTGATATGTCCACAAGGGTCTCTCTCTCCCCCTTTCTCACGCGCACACTCTCAGGACACATGTACTGCAACAGAGAGACGGATCGTGGCATCTCAGAACACTGACCAGAAAGTGGGGCAAATTCTGACTGTCATGGAACTGCCGCTTCTGTGTGGTGCATTTCTGCTTTTTCTTAGGACTTGGGTATCTGGTATCATCATTACTAAAGGTAAGGCCACATACACACTAAATTTTGAAATGAATTGTTTCTTCTCTAAGGGAAAAACGAAATGAACATTACCATCGCTGCCTTGTGGGAAAGTCTACATTTTTATGTTTTAGTTGTGTTTTCTTGAAATAAAAAAAATTATTAAAAAAATAAATAAAATAATTGGATGTAAAATGCATGTTATATGAAATAAATACAAATAGGAATAAAAAAAAGCTTTTTAATGTTTTAGTTTTGTTCATGTTAAAGTATAAACATAAAAGGTGTTTTTTTTTTACCAGAGAAAGTTTTTTTTTTTTTTTTTTTTTAACTGCAGTATATAATAAAACGGCTTAATTTATTACATAAAAATCTATTTGTATTTATCATTTGTACAGGTAATACAACGGAGGTAACTGAATATTTTATTTTATTTAATTTCGACTTTTTTTTCCCTTCTGGTTTTACATCTCTGTACTTTTAAGTTGTTCAGCCGTAGCTGTTGGCTCAGTAAATGGATCAAAGCAGCACTTGTAGGAAACTCCATTAGTCTCAGATTAATGACCCTTGTGAGAGAGAGCAATCTGTGATTCTTTTATGAGGAATAAGCAGCCTACAAGTAAACAGCAAATTGTAGGAAAAACAGATTGTACGAAAATAGACCATTTAAGCAAAACAACAGGTTAACTAACACATTTTTATGTGCAAATGTTCATTTGCCATTGTTCGGCAGAAAGCAAAACCAAGGCAACCAAACTCTGTTGTGAGACTGATATCTGTTGAGGCCTGTATTTTTGCAAACAAAGCAATGTTATACTTTACATTGCAATTAAAGTACACGAGAAACCCCATGACCAGTTGTTTATCATTAATCTGATATTTGCTGGAAATCTGAGGTTTTACCTGTGCTGGTCTCGTTCTAGATGCACACATAACATGTCTGTTCTACGAAGACTGCGTGCTGCCCTGCAGTTTCAAGCCCACAGGAGCCGTGGTCATCCACTGGTACAAGCAGCAGATTCCGGTCCACAGCTACTACTACAACAAAGACCAGTACGGCCTCCAGAACAAGCATTTCAGTGGCAGGACCAGCCTGTTCAATTCCCAGATCGCACAGGGCAATGCCTCGCTGGTGCTGAGGAAAGTCAAAGTCCAGGATCAAGGGAGGTACAAGTGCTACACCAGCACCAGGAAGGGAAACCAGGAAACCTTTGTTAACCTGGGCGTCAAAGGTGAGTAACAGGGTCAAAGTTTTGAGTTTGCTTAGGTTATTTGGGTTATCTGATGTGAAAAGTTACATTTCACAAAGTGTAACCGCTACAATACTGTATGGTAAAATGAATTTAGATGCTTTTACCCAAGGACTGAGGGTCACTAGAGGGCGCTAGGGGTTCTGTGGAAAGTTAGATTGAAAAATGAAAGATAAAAATTAATAATTCTGATGATAATAATACATTTGCTGGATCTAATATTGGTTTCAATCTGCCTTATAAAGCCTGGTCGTAAATAATAAACAAAGGAGATTAATCACAAAGTATATTATTCTTCTGATAAGATAAGTAAATAAAGCCTGAATTTAATACTTGCTATGCATATTTTATTTTTTAAATAGAAATGTATTACTTTTAGTATTTAATATTTTATACATCTTTTTATACTGTAAACAAATTGAGCTCATGGTTTTAAGCACTAAAGAGTGTGAACAATAACAGCATAGATTAATTAATATTAATTAATATTTTATGCATATATTAAAATATTGTTTGGTTACAAAAAGGGTTTAATATCAAGGTATTGTATTTTTTTCATATAAACAAAGTATTAATTTCATAGAAATATTTTTTTTTCAGATGCTATTTTTATTTTGAATTAAATATATATATATATATATATATTAGTTTTACACACATTTTCTAAGTTTGTTTACACATTTTAAAATATTTTTTAACTACAAAAAAAATAATATTTAATAACAAAGTACTTTAGTCTATTCACAGACAAGACCCAAAACACAGTATTAATTTTATATAAAGTATTTTTTTATTATAATAATTCTTTTAATTGTTTATACATATTTTAAAATATCTTTAAACTGTAAAACTTCTGACAGGAAAAATACGTAGCTGCCTTAAACATTTTTCAGTAGTTTGTTTATTGGGTTTAAGAGTGAAACATATTTTATATTTTGTATAAACAAAAAATATTTTAATACTGTAAAAATGAAACGTTGCATAAAAAAATATATAGATAACTTTATATTTGTGGAAGCCTACTTATGCCAGTCATTTCTGAGACCATTAGATTCGGCATTGAAAATATGCAAATAAAATTTGGATTCAATTAATATATTTATTGGCAATTAAACATATATAAGAATTACTAATTAGTATGTATAAGTATATACCAAATTCACATAATAACTAATCATTTAATTGCATCACAGTATACAACCAAACTTTTGTTTGATCTTACATTTTGATAATTTTATGTGGTGTGTTTTCTGTCACGCTTAGCTCTGATTCAGTTTGTGAAGCTAGAAATGGTTGAGGACCGGGTGATCTGTCTGTCCCAGAACATCTATCCGGCTCCTGAGGTCACGTGGGTCACTGATCCCTCAACTGACACCAGAAACCTCCAGAACTTCACTCGGAAGACCTCGGACTCCAAGGGCCTGTTCACCATTGAGAGCAGCATCAGCGTGATAGGAAACATCTCAGATCTTATCTACTTCTGCTCTGTTGTGTCTGCCGATGAGATGCAGGTGTGGACTGCATCGCTGCATCACAAAGGTAACTGAAACACAGACGCTCACAAAAGGTGTTTGTTCCAAAATTCGCACGGTGCTTTGAATCATTCGAATCTTTCAGATGAGTTGCTTGGTGAAGAGGGCTCTGGACTCATGGTTCCCTGCGTGGTGCCACAACCTCGACACAATTTTACCCTCACTTGGACCTTCATCAGAACCACAGAATCCATCCCCATCTTCACTTACGACAGCCGGACCCGTCGGATCGCCAACCTTTGGGAGAGTAAAGCTGAAGTTGACATAGATCAGGCTCATTTAGGCAACGGTTCCCTTCATCTGCTGAACCCGGACAGCTTAGGACATAGCGGTGCCTACACCTGCACGTTCTATGGCTTCCAGATGAGACACCAGGTCCAAACTCACGTCAATATTACCATTCGTGTGACTGGTGAGATTTACTTCATCAAAAAATAAATAAAATTTTCTTTGTGACTCAAAGATTGGCGCAGTCGTTGCATGTTATTTCAATTAATATGAACGTCAATTCATACCAATATATATTTTTTCCCCAGATGATGATGAGTATGACTGCAGGAGGTCATGGTGGGGAACTGCTGCATCTGTCTTCATATTTCTGATCACTGTATCTGTAGCCCTGTCACGATGTTTTCGATTGAGAGGTACTATAGGTATTATATGTGTTATACGTATACATCATATAAAATGTTGTGTGTGTACAGTATATATATATATATATATAATTATAATATTTTTTTTTTACATTACAAAATATACATTATATGCAATATTTATTAATAAATTAATAATTAATACATTAAATAAAATTAATTAATTAATTGTAGGAAATAAGATCATTTGTGTAATATTAAACAATATATGATTATTAACATTTTGCTTTTACTTTATTAGAATTAATTAATTAACATATTAATATATTATATTAATATATTTGAAAATAAACATTTTGATAACAGTATATATTATACATAACAACTATATTATTCAAAATAATTGTATTGTTTAATTAATATTTATGTTATGTATGTATGTATTCAATATATTTTGTGTAAAACATTAAACAATATAATAATATTAGAAGCTATTTATTTTTGAGCTTTAATTATTTTTTTTTAAATAATACAAATTGATATTAATTAATTTATATGTTAATATATATATATATATATATATAATTTATATTTTGCCAAATTTATGTATATTTACATATGATAATCTACTGTATAAAACATTTTGTGTAATATTACGCAAATTAATATGTTATCAAAAGCAGTTTTTCTTTAGCTTGTAGTACATGCACATTGTCTCTTGCAGGTGAACATCCAGCACACGGCCATTCAGACCTCAGCAAACGAATCAGATGTAGCAACAAATCCGGTAAATATTTATTTTCATCCATAGATTCATCCTGCTGCAAATGCAACACTCTCTAATTCTAATTGTTTGTCTTTGTTTAAGCAGAAATCCCGGTATTTGAGAGACAAGGACAAGATGAACCCAGACGCAATGGTTTAGAATCAGTACAGACAGACATTCACAAAGCGCCGTCCAACACAACACTTTATGATTCATCCAAACCACTCAAACAACATCCTGCCGGCTTTCAGAACGACGTCCTGCCACACACACCCACAGGGAACAGTGCGATCATTACTGATTCCTCTACACCTGACACGCCAGCAGAAAGACGTGAATCCAGGCCACAAACACCGACCGGCACTATTATAACTCTGTTCACCTCTGAGATGAATACAGAGGACGATAAAGAACATGAATCTAAATCACGCTCAGCAGATAGAGTTGAGATGGAAAGTACAGTGATTAAGGTATTTCTTAACAAATACGAATCTTCCACACCTGAGCTCTCACAGATTATATGAAATAAATAGTTTGAATGTGAAATCTGCCGGTCTGTGGCCAGCAGGGGGCAATATTTCTGCTTGCATCTTCTAGCGTATCCTTGCTTATCTCTGGGCTAAAAGTCTGATTTTGTACTGTCAGAAAAAGTGCCTGCATAATATTTAACAAAAGTAGACTATAATTTGTTTTTAAATGTATTAAAGTGCTATATCACTCACATCCATGAACTAGCTAGCCTACTGTCACATAGATGAGTAATGTAGCCTAAATTGTGCAACAACGTTTCAGTCATGACTTCATACTGTTTTAAATCTCTAAGGAATTTTTTGGGGAAGGGGCTGATCCTTTTTTCCTGTTTACAACGCGACATGTCCTTCCCTCGTGGATATTTAAAAATTAAAGCACAGAAATTTTCCAGCTTATTTAGCTGTGTGTCAAATGTACCGTCGGCTATGTGACTGCATCACAGCTAATTAAAAGTTTGATTGGGCTTTAATATACAAGACTTTATACTGTAGGCTATGATCTGAACTACTGATCCCTCCGGTCTGAAATGAACATCTCCAGTGAGGTAAGATTAAAATCAGGCTATTATCATTAACAGACTCTTCTATATTTTTTAATAGCTCCTCAAATAGCTCATGGCATAGGATAATCATCTGAGTTGTTTGCATTGCCTGTAAGTCAGCTCCAATGAATGTGAATCACAACAGAGTGAGTTAGTGAGCCATGAAAACATGGTCAAGTAAACTTCTTAGTTGGTTGCATTTAAAATAATCTGGCAATTATTTGTCTAGAGATTTCCCAGCCTCCAGGGAGCTTTCTCAGAGGTTTGGCATTTTGGCAAAGTTTTCTCATAGTTGTGAACAAAAAGTTTTAAGTGTGCTCAAACTATTCTGGCGTTCAAACCAGTTGTTAGCTCTGTTAACTGGCTTTATCTTCTGTCTTCATATTTTGTAATAATCATGAGCTAAATATCATTCGGAAACTTAAACACTCAAAATCCTGTGAAACCATTTTAAGATGGCTTTACCATGGACATATTACTTCACATTTTATAACAACAATTCTAATTTCTAGTCTTGACAAAACTTGGAAATGACTACGTCTCAAGGTTCCATACATTGTATAGGTAATATTATGACAGAAATGTAGAAAATTGTGACAGGAAGATGCATAAAATAAAATACTGCAAGTGTCACCTGGTGGCGATTTCTGTTATATCATCTACCTCAATTTTTGAGACGTCAACTTCAAATTTGGAACATAACTTGATTTTATTGCAATTTTAGATTCCAGAAGATTTAGATTTTTTTTTAATTGTAATTAATAAAATGTAAACTTGTACAGTACATTTTTACAGTAGGCTTAAACTTCGTAAAATTACTTTAATTTTTAAAAATCATTTTATCTTCTGATTGTCTTCTTTAAAAATCCAATCTGTATTACAAGTGACAATTCAATACAGATTAAAAGTTAAAAATATCCTGAAAACATTATCTTAAAATATTACTTTATTGAATTCATTTATTTATAATTTTGTTTTTAGAAAAATTTTTTTTAGTTAGGTTGGAACTTTATATTTTTTTTTTTATATGAATTTTTTACTTGCTTTGAATATAACATTTAGACTTAATGTTCTTAATGGAATCCCTTTGTACCAACTGACCTAATATCAAAATTGTTGTCAGCAGAAGTTATTGAAATGGCAAAACAACTTTGTAAAAAGATTTAGCGATTATTTCAGTATGATGCAGTAAGTCATGCCAAAGGTTTCTTTGCTCACAATCGGTGTTGTTTCACTGCTCGTCCAGAAAGGCTGTGACTTTAGAGGTGGTTTATTCATGGTAACATGCGCAATAGATCTGTTATGCTTTTGCTACAGCATATCACCCCTGTTTTAGCTGATTAAGGTGATGCAAGTCTTCAAGATCATCAAGAGTTGTTTCTTCATTATTGGGGAGAAATGGACTAGCCCAGTGACCTCACTTACAGAAACCGAGAGACGAGAGGGAGTCAAGTGCTCTCAGCTGCTTCTGATCCTTACTTCCTCTCGAAGGACCAAAAGGAAACACCCAAAAACCAGCCATCTGGAGAACAAGGGGAACAGCCTTGTTTCATGAAATATCCCAGAGCAGAACTGCAGTGCTGTTTTTTGTAATATAGAGTTATAAGAAGACCATTTAATATAAACATTGCTTTTGGGGGATCATTTAACATCAGCTTTGTTATTCTTTTAAAACTGTGGCCCATAAACCATAATCTGGCACACAAAGCATCACTGGTGTAAAATATTTATTTCTATTATTTCATATAAAAGTGAGAAATGGAATATCTTTTACACCCAGCTATTTCCATGAATTTCATGGAAAAAGTCTCTAATCTAAATTTTTTTAACCTTATTTATTTTAAAGCTGTTTTTGTTGTTGTTAAAGATTTTTCTATGAATTAATGTTGAAATAAGATAAAATATATATCTTATATAGAAAAAAAGTCAACTTAAAAAAAAATAGAAAAAGAAAAAAAGAAAAGCTAAAATAAGTTGAAATACTAAAATTACTCAAACCAAAACAGAAATAAATATAAACACAATAAAATATTAAAAAAAAACTAATAAAATGTCAAAATCACTTTCAAAATACTAAAACTGAAATGATTTTTTTACATGAAAGTATAAACATAAAAAGATAATTTAAATCATCATTAAATACTAAAATGCTATAATTAAATAAAATGTTTTAAAGCAATAGCTACCCCCAAATGAAAATGGCAGCATTATTTGTAAAATGATTTACATTAGTGATTTCATTAGATCTACTGTATGTAGTGCAAGTTAAGTCATATTGACATTTTTCTATTACATATATTCTCATAATTGGTGCATTTGCTGGGCAATCTCGGTACAATCTTCGGTTTCACAGAAGAAAGTAAGTCACATGATTGGAAGGTCATGAGGGTAAATAAATGACAGATGTTTTATTTTTGGATGAACTATCCCTTTAAGTAATCAGACTGGTGAAATGGTTGGCTTGATTTTAGGGGTTTCTGTGTTTGTTAATTTTGGCTGCTAGTCCTGTGCCTCCTCAACGTTTTAACCATGGTACTTTCTCTGTTATTTATTTGTTTTTCTGTCATGACAATTTATAGTAAGCCCTCTCGGCCTGGCCTCTTTTCTTCTTTCTCCCTCTGTCTGTCCCGTTTTCTGACTTGGTCCCAGAAGATCTTATAAAAACATTCCCCCACAATCTTTTCATGTCCTCCTTCTCTCATAAACTGAGACAACCTCTCTTTCTCTAAAACTGCTATTTTGTCTCTGATTGTGTGTATATGTATGCATCAGTGAATTAATCTTATTCCGAGTCAATGGGAGATCAGCTAAACCCGCTTTCCAAAACAGTGGGAAAGGGTCTTTTTCTCAGGCAGCATTAAATAGCCTATAAAAACCTACTCCAGCAACTATGAAACTTAATCACTTCATCGTGACTCACCATGACATTTTACTGTAGCAGTACCTGAGTTAGATGACTAAATCCATCATTTGAACTGCAGATTTAAAAAAAAAAAAACGTATCTTAGTTTGAAAGCTTTGTACAGGTAAATAAGATATAAGCTATGTCAAGGTTATAATGACATGAGTGGGAGTAAATTAGATTTTATGTGAACTGTCTCTTTAAACAGTGCTTAAAACCCCTGCTCTTATCCTCAGGAAACCCTGTTGGATTTAAATGAGAGTGGGCGTGGCCTGCAGGTGTGGTCAGCCACACCCTACTTGATCAGTTTTGGTAGAGGCTTTATTAATTTGGTACCTCTAACTGAAGGTGAGTTTGTCTTAAATATATATTACAAAATGTCCAAATATTAGTGATAAAGAGACTTGTTTTACGTGTTAATGCAAAAAGCATGGAAATGTTTTACTGTGCCATATGGTGTTATAGTTTAGCCTGCTCTGAGATCATTAAAGTTTCCAGACTGCACAGGAAAAAGATTGGAATAATGTAGCCCCTTTACTGAGGCTGTGGTGGCTAAAATAAACTTGAGTTTGAATATGGACCCTCTTGCCACACGCTGAGTTTAATACCATTTATTTAATAAGGGGGTTTCCAGAGTGGTCTGGTACATTCAGTATTGTAGAAGCGTACAGTAACTTGATGACAACATAACAGAGCTTTGTTTCAGTGCTTCTGTGGAAAAATCCAATCAAGAGTGCAATTTTATCAACTGTTTTGTTTCTGTGTTAAAACTGACTTACATCTGTTATCATTTTGTCAACACAACATGATGTAAATTGTAAATCTCAGGTATCCATCCAAAATCATCAATCCATCCAGTCAGGTGATTCATTATTTATTTAGTTGTAGTATATATATATATATATATATATATATATATTAGGGGTGGGCCGTTATCGGCGTTAACGTGAGACTCTTATCGCGTGATAAAAAAAATATTGCCGTTAATCTATTCACAAATTTGGGTTGGGAGCTGGGCCTATACTACGCAAGCTAAGATGACTTTCGCCGGTTTCACACTGCAAGTGTAAGCAGCGCATATTATTTTCGTCGCCCATGTTAACGATGAAAGCTATTACACAACACGGAGGGGCAGCGCGTAGCAAGAGCAGAGCAGAAGTATATAAACTAATATAGACAGTTGCATAACAAAGTACGCTGGCAATGACATAAATCAAAGCACATGGCACACTGTTTGAAGAAGAACGCTGGAAAATACGACAGGAATAAGATGCTTGTCTATAGCCTACTGCAGTACAAGCCTCGGTTCAGCTGCGCGTGACAAACGCTGACAGAATGAAGGCACAATTGGTGCGTGCTGCTCAGTTTACTTGATATGGCTCTTTATTTGTATTTATTTATTTATTTTATATATCAAAATTTATTAAACGTAAGAGCATCTATGGCATATCGCGTTGGCCAAAACACACAGAAACGCGTTGTGAAAAATAATATCACAGACATCGCATTCGGACTCTAAAACTATCACAGAGGTTGTGAGAGAAAAACAAAGACATGGCAGATTCAGATGGGATTCAAATTACCAAGTACGTCTGTGAAACAAAACATTCACTAACGACCCCCTGTAAAACTAGTCCCATCCGAATAGGGCTTTACTTTTAGTTATTATTTAGTTATTATTACACATATTCTGAAAGTCTTTGGCAGAAAGAAATGGAGGGCGTTCTTGCCACGCGGACACTGGTGTCGCCGCAATCGGGAAAAACATGCAGAGACTGGGGAACAGATCTTGGAAACGGCTCTCCTGGCCGTAACTGCGGAATGGAATCCATGGGGAACTGGAATGGCTCTTTTAGCTGTGACTCAGGAATGAGACTTTGGGACCTTTCTCCTGGCCATGACTTGGGAACAGGGCTTGGGAATGGCTTTCCTGGCTTTGACTGCGAAACGTAATCCGTGGGGAACTGGAATGGCTCTTTTGGCCGTGACTGCAGAACGGAATCCCCAGGGAACTGGAACGGCTCTCCTGACCATGACTGAGGAGCGGAATCCGCGGGGAACTGGAACAGCTCTCCTGGCTGAGACTGGCAGACTGGATTCCCAGAAATTGTGAACGGCACTCCTGGCCAAGACGGGCAGACTGGATTCTCAGGGATCAAGAACGGCACTCCTGGCCAAGATAGGCAGACTGGATTCTCAGGGATCGGCACTCCTGGCAATGACTGCCAGACTGGATTCTCAGGGATCAGGAACGGCACTCCTGGCCAAGACGGGCAGACTGGATTCCCAGGGATCCGGAACGGCATTCCTGGCCGTGATGAGATTCTCAGGGACCGGGAACGGCACTCCTGGCCAAGACGGGCAGACTGGATTCCCAGGGATCCGGAACGGCACTCCTGGCCATGACTGTCCGACTGGATTCTCCGGGAATGGCACTCCTGGCCATGACTGCCAGACTGGATTCTCAGGGATCGGGAACAGCACTCTTGGCTGTGATGGGATTCTTAGGGATCGGGAACGGCACTCCTAGATTCTCAGGGCTAGGGAACAGCACTCCAAGCCGTGACTGGCAGACGGGAAAAAACAAGTGCCTATAGAAACGAGTCGCGCCAGCTTGCCTCTTTGGAAATGGCATGGAATTCCTCCACATATCCCTCCAATGACCGGCCGTTCTGCCGCAGACACATCAATATTTCTTCAGCCATATTTGTTGGTTTTTGGTTGGTCCTTCTGTCAGGATGTGTGGTGCAGGAAGGCACGAAGACAGATGCAAATCTATGAAATGACAATACTTTAATAACTCAAATAGGCAAACGAACAGGCAGGGATTCTACACACAAGAAACAACATAAAGGAACATTGAGGACCGACAAAACAGAACAGGCTTTTAAACACACACAGACAGGTGTCATTATTTCATTCTTATATATTAATTATTTATTGAATTTTTTGTTCACTTGTTTATTTTTATTATTTAGTTATATAATTATATCTTTGTAATTTTTACTTATTTTCTTTAACATATTTATATTTATATTTAATTTGTTGTATTTAATTATTATTTTTAATTTATTCATTTATTCATTCATTCATGTTTTTATTTAATTTTTTATTAATTTTTCCATTCATTCATTCATTCACCAAACTAATATAATTATTCTCATATGAAGAAACTCCACTGAGGTCTTTTACTTTATATCACAGAAATATCCCAGATTGGTTTTGAGGATACAGAGTCGCCACAGTACACCACCGCTGAAGGTCCAGGGATCCAGTCGCATCACTGTGTTATCACCAACAGTGCTGGAGTTATTACTTTACACCCCAATGGAAATATGTGCCATCTTGATGGAGTTCCAGTCACCAAGCCAACAAAGCTCACTCATGGTAATACATAGTATTTTTAGCTTCCCCTCCAAAATTGCTGTTATAAATCCCTTACTGTACTGTTACAGTAACTAACCACTACTACCCCAGTGCTATTATTGCATCTCTTTCATATTTAAACCTCCCCAGAGGTCACAGTTATAAAGAGAGGTTAGCTATTTGATGTGGGCATATCTTATTTGGCCATTCAGCAGGTTCTTTGGATCTAACCTTGCTTGCTTACAGCCTCAGAGAGAAATCAAAACAAACGACAGCAATGAATGATGTCCTGTACAGCGATATGACTCAGGCCTGACACACCACAGGAATAACATCTCTCGCCCACTTTCTCTCTCTCTCTCTCTCTCGCTCCTTGTGCTTTGATTTTTTAGCATATGTTTAGCAGAGTATATAAACAAACTTCTTTTTCATTCCCTCTTTCACGGCCTCTCGTTTTCTTCCTGTGTTTCTGATCAGAGCGATATGAGATCACACATTTCTGTGTGACTCCAGACTTCCAGAGAATGTTTCAGTGTTTAATAGTTGATTGGTCACACACTCCTCCTCCTCCTCCTCGTCTCTCTCAATCTCTTATCCTCCTTGCCTAATTCTGCTGCGCAAGATTCTGCGACTGTGTTCTGAAGTAGTCAGGTAAACATTTACAGTGTTTAAAGACGTCAGAAGATGTTGACTGGCATAAACAGATGGTGAGACTCAGACGTTTTGCCATTCCCATGCATATTATACACATTAGAGATAGCTACATTCCCAAGATTACTTGCTGTTTCATGCATCCCCATTAGGCCAATTAAATTTTAGTACAGTAACAGTTCAGTACAAAACTTTCTGTTGTGCTATCTGTTTGTGCTTTTTGCTATCTTATGCTAAAAAGATAAAAAAAACTGTATATGTTATGTATCTAGTTTAATTACATGAGTATTCTGAAATTTGTGTTTATAATTGCGTATATCCCCTTGCTTTTGTATAATGCCATATGAGTGCATGGATATGGTAATGTCTGTGTTTAAGTGTGTTGAAATGTGTAGCTGAGGTCTGGAAGTAATCAGAGTAGCCGGGCAGCACTCCAGCGCCCCCTCCCCATGATGCAACTGGAGTTCTGAGAGTGATGGAGAACAGAGTGCCCGCTGGGCGGCAGGGGGAGGGAACATCTTTCCTTCTCTTCCCCCCACCCTCCTCCTAGCTGAACACTGTTACACTGAGGGAAATTTACACTGGAAAATATGCCAGTGCACTCTCTAGGTCACAGACTTGATGCAAGGTCAAGTAGAAGATTTGCAACCAGCGAAACACACAAAAGCTTGTTTCGGATTGACCAGAGAACTTACAGAAAAGTGATAAAAAAGTGTTCAAAGCAGGGAATTTGTACTTTGCACTTTATTCAAACTACTTCTGCCAAAGAAAGTATGTAATAGTATTTAAAAATGAAGTTAATTGACAAGCTATGAACAATTATTATTAGCTTGTCAAAAAATGTTTTTGTGTGTGTATATATATATCTCAAACACACATATATTTTTCAGCCATCTGTATGACCTAAATTACAGGGCACATTTAGATGAAAAAGCTCACAGTGAGCCTAAAAGATTCAAGTGATTTTGTTTTTTTTTGGCTGGCAAATATGTATAACTTGTAGTGAAAGAGTTGGTATGGTAATTGTTACCAGATATATCTGGTAACAATTCTTTAAGATATGTGTCATACATTACAGTAAAGAAACTGAGATGTGTGTTCAATCAGCCTGCTCTAACTTGTAGGATGTAGGTCAAACAATATCTGTGAGTCAGAAACATTAAATGCAAGTGACAATACCTCAATTAGTAGGCATTAGTCAGTCTGTGAAGCCTGTTTCTGCAACTAAATAACTAAACTAAATAATAAATAATATATATATATATATATATATATATGTGTGTGTGTGTGTGTGTGTGTATATA
>JAUYWG010000044.1:12708229-12721525 GCA_034779775.1 Enteromius afrohamiltoni
TAGTTTAGTTATTTAGTTGCAGAAACAGGCTTCACAGACTGACTAATGACTAATGCCTATATATATTATTATTTAGTTGCAGAAACAGAGTTTTTTTGTAAGATATAAACTCACAATTGTGAGTTATTAAGTCTGATTTTTTTTTTCTCCTCAGAACTGGACTTGTGAGTTCATTTCTCAGTTATGAGTTTACATCTCAAAATTCTAGCTTTATCTCTCTCAATTGCGCGTTTATATCCCGCAATTCTAACTTAATTTCTCACAGTTACGAGTATTTTATTCTGAAAAAGTAGTCGGAATTTTTTTAAATCAGTGGCAAATAAGTTCCATAAGTTCCATTAGAGCTCGTCCCCGCTGATAGGAGGCGTGTCAAGCAAGGTCTTGCCGCACTCACTCAACATCGAGTCTGTCGTCTTTGTCATGCTAAACTGAGAGCACGCATCCTCTTCTTCCTGAGACTTCATCAATGGGACACTAAATAAAGGTTAGTCTGCATTTCTTCAGCTGCGAACAGAGCTTAAGAAAAGTTACTTGGAGCTTTGAGAAGATACTAATAGTTTGCATAACGTTAGTTTTATTGTTTCATTTACAGTTTTATTGTTGGGAAATCAATATTGTGGTCCAGTCAGTCGGGCAGGGATTGACGTAGAGAAGTCTTGAATCATTCAGGGCTGTTTTTGTTTCTGTTCTGTAAGTTAGTTAAGTAGTTTGAAGGCATGTTTATAGAACTTTAGACTGACAAACACGACGTGACGCCATTCAGCGCTGTTTAAACAGAGCAGCGCGTGCGGTTGTTTGCTTTGAGGCACACGCGAGCAGACCGTTGATGTTTAACCCGCTTAATCCCGCTATATTAAAGCGATTATTGGTTAGTAGAGTAACAGTTATAGTAGCAATAATAGTATAACTAGTGTCTGTGGTAGTACTGTAATTATTAAGTGATAGGAACTACAGCGTTTGATGGAAACTATGGTTACCATTGTAATTTTTAAGGTCAGCTGGAGGAAGGAAAAGGGTGCTTTTGCCAGAGATTTGGACTTGCAGTTCACAAGTTTGTATAGCTTTCAGCAGATTGCTAAAAAAAAAAAAAAAAAAAAAAATCTTTAAGCATGGCACTTTTGGTTCTGTTTAAACAGGCTTTATCACTTTGGCAGGGGCTTTGTGCTGAAAGGATGACAAGTGCTGCAAATCATTAGACAGAGAATGAATGTGGTTTGTACAGGCCCGACTCAGAGCTGGAAGTCCCAGAGTTTAGTAAAACTCACTCGCAGTCCTTTCCCAAGACTGGTTAAACATCAGAGAGCAGTGATTACACTATGATACCGTTATGGAGACGTATTGTATGTAATTGTACACTCCTCCAGTCCAAGGCTGTGCTGATCAAATGATCTGCGTTAGGCTGAGAGGGAAGGGAGGCTTTCCATATGTTTGAGAGTTCGTGTCAGTTGGTGATGGAGAGAGTGTGAGAGAGCCGTCGCAACGGACTCCAGAATTTGGCACATTGGAGAGAGCGTAATAATCACATATCATAACATTTCAGCGGACGTACCTCATCACCTCATTCCACAGCATTGTTTCGATAACAATGAAACAACTGCCATGCACATTTACAGTTCACACAATTGTTAACAAATGGAGCAAGATGGAAATTCCCAGTGCTCTTGCTTCTGTCTGGGTAGGACAATCGACTCGGTCTTTGTTGGTTTAGAGGAAAGCCAAAGCTTTCTCAGGTGGCGGGCGATGGTGAACTCACGGTGAAGGATTGTGTTGCCAACAGCGTAAAACGATCTCCCACTTCCTGCGCAGACTCCTCATGAGCAGCCGCAGACTGCAGGAGTGAGCTGCTCAGGAGAGTCTGATGGGACTTTGAGTGTTCAGTGAGTTTCAGGAAAAGCCTGTGTGCTTACAGCATGTCTTTTGCAAATAGTGTATTATGCATTTGGTGTGCTGAGGAGAAGAGAGCTTTGTTTGGGGGAGGAGTGCTTTAGATATTTCCTAGAAGCCTCCCAAACTATTTTTGTTTTATTTTATTTCTTGCCTTTCACGTACTTTTGGTTATATACACAGCTACTCATAATTAAATGAAACAAAGCCTACAACTAATTTGCAGTTTACCACTTTATACAAATATTTTGTTTTCTAACAATGAGGTTTTGTCAGACTAAAAGAATAGTTCATCAAAAAATTTAAAGTGTTTAAACTTTACTCACCTTCAGGTCATCCAAGAAGTAGATGTGTGGCTTTGTTCATTGGAGAAATTAAGCATTACACTACTTGCTTAATTATGATGAAATTTTAGTCATTTTAACTCCAGTTCTGACGGCACCCATTCACTACAGTAGATCTATTGATGAGCAAGTGATGTAATGGTACATTTCTACAAAATTTGTTGTAATGAAGAAGCAAACACTCTTGGATGGCCAGATAAACTGTTCCTTTAAGATCACTTCTGGAAGTAAAATCAGTTGTAAAAAAAAACAGAAGAGAGAGGGGGGGAAAGAAAAGAAACAGAAAGGGAGAAAGAGGATGTGCCCCAGACTTAAGGGGAAAATCAGTCTTGTGGATTTAAGTCCACTGAAAGACTCGGTGGACTTTGCTTCAGAAGAAACTTCAAACTGTATCTGAACTCTGAGCTCTTTCTGGATCTGTTTTGTCACTTAATCAAGAGCCTGGCTTTCTCTTTCTGTCTTATTGAGTTGAGTTGAATTCATTTCAAGACGTGTAAAGGGAAAAAGGTTTTATCTTCAAAATACCAAAGCTCTTTGTCATTTTACGTAACTTTATTTGATCTTAACTTTAATACTACTAGTGAATGTGTGTCATACTTGTGGGCTTGCATGTCTTAGGTAATGATTTATTACTGCTTCATTTCCTTACCAGCGCCTTGGACTTGAGCACAATGTTTCTATGTTATAATATGACTATGTGGTTCTCCTTAGGGTGCACTCTTTGCCTGGGTAAATCTTTTTTCCATTTCAACCACCCAGAGGAGGCTAAGAACATGCTGCCAGAAAAGACTGCAGGACCCACACTGTCCCTCAGTACGGGTGAGTGACATCTACCTTCACCTTCCCCTCTGGTCAGCGCTGGATTGTGGATCCATTCTGCTGTATTTTCATAAACGGAGAGACTTGCTTGCAGCCTAATTGGTCCCCTCCATTATCATGCTGCAGACTGTTTTATACACAGGAAGAGTGCAATTCTGTGCCATCTGTTCTGCTCTTCTGTGCTATTTTGTGTTTGTTTGCTTGTTTGTTAAATATATAAATATGCTCATCAGTCTCAATCAGTGGTTTTTTCTTCTTTCCTGCCAGTTTTTTTAAACGTTACCTGTAATTTTCCATGAATAGGGTACAAAATGGGGCCTAAAGTTTTTAAAAGTTAGGTATTTTTAAAAAAAAAATGTCAGAGAAAGGAGGTGCTTAAACTTCTGAGAATGTTGATTACTAACTTCAAAGACCAAACTAAACATCATATCACACCTATTATAAACTCTATTAATTTTATATGAGGTTTGGGATGCGTCTATGTACAGATTAAAGTATATTAGTACAGTTTACAATATAAATGTTATGGTTTTATGACAACTTTGATTAAAGATTTTGAACCACTTCAACTGTTGACTATTACATATATATATATATATATATATATATATATATATACAGTGCCCTCCACTAATATTGGCACCCTTGGTAAATCTGAGCAAAGCTGGCTGTGAAAATAAATCAGCATTTTTCATCCTTTTGATCTTACATTCAAATAATTCACAAAATTCTAATCTATCATTGAAGTAAAATAGGGAGAAATTCTTGTAATGAAATAAAGGTTTTTCTCCAGTACTTGTTGACCACAATTATTGGTACCCCTAGAATTTTTTATGAGTAAAATATCTCTGAAGTGTATTACCATTCATATTCACAATTTTAGCACTCCAGGGTGATTCTGAACATGACATTATCATGCCATGGTTTCTTGCTTTACAGAAATATATATAGGAGGGAAAACAAAGCCCAAATTCCCTCAATCATCAACACAATTAGAAAAAGCAAATAATATATTTATAATGTGCAGCAAAAGATAATTGAGCTTCACCAATTAGTGAAGTGGCTTTAAGAACAGAACAAGAGCAGTGAAAATGTCCATTTCCACCATCAGGGCAATAATTAAGAATTTCCAATCAACATACAATGTTACGAAGCTGCCTGAGGATGTGCATCTCTATCATCATAATACACGGCGAGGAGTAGAGTTTGAGTGGCTAAAGACACTTCAAGGACTACGGCTGGAGAATTGCAGAAAATAGTTGAGTCTCAGGGTCAGAAAACAAGCCCTACATCAGCACATGTTGTTCTATTGTCAGATGAAGCTGGAGGTTCTGGACGTCTTGTTTAGACACATATCAAATACCAACAGATAACAAATCAATAATTCGCAGACTTTGTTAGAAATCTTATTATAGGCCATGGTTGGGTCTTCCATTGGGACAATAATCCAAAACAAACATCAAAATAAACACAAGAATTAGTCACTGAGCACAAAATGAAGCTTTTGCCATGGCTGGCCCAGTCCTCTGACCTGAACCCTGAGTGAGATGAATTAAAGAGAAGCACCAACATGGAGCTTGTAATCTAAAGGGTCTGGAGAGATTCTGGATGAAGGAGTGGTCTCTTCTCTCTTCTCAGGTGTAATATCTCCAAATTCTTCAGGCATTACAGGAGAAAACTCAGAGCTGTTATCTTGGGAAAAGTACGTAGCAATAATTGTATCTAACATGTATTGGAGAAAAACATTTATTTCATCATGAGTTTTTCTCCCCATTTTCAAAAGTTTTACTGTGATAGGTAAGAATTGTGTAATTTTTTTTAATGAAAGATCAAAAGGATAAACAATGCACCTTTATTGTGACAGCCACCTTTGCTCAGATTTACCAAGGGTGCCAATATTAGTGGAGGGCACTCTGTATATATATATATATATATATATATATATATATGTGTGTGTGTGTGTGTGTGTGTGTGTGTGTGTGTGTGTTTATTATCATGTTATTTTGCTGTATTTTCCTTTCATTTTTAACCTAATCAAAATAACCCAAATGCAGTTTGATTGGTTAATTAGCATGCACAATGAAAAGAACGTGTCAAAACAAATTTTCAAGATTTTCAAAGTGTATGAATTCAAATTTAGATACAGTCAAGAAGGTCAAGATTTTAGAGGTGGGACAAGTCAAAACCATAATTTAGGGAGGAACGCAGTCATTTCATTTGTTTAAAACTAGCAAAATCGTACGCTAGCTAGCTTAATTTTATGTTACATAGTAGTTTATACTCTCACAACAAAAGCATGAGATTTGTGCTGCTTATATTTTAAATGGAAATTATTCATGGAAAGTGCCATCTTTTCTTTTCCCCATTTCTTTTCTCTTTCTCTCCCTTTCTCTGTGGGCTTTGTGTTGGCTGCGAGACCTTGAGTTAATACAAACAGTCATCTTACCACCATGCAGCCACAGCTGTACAAATGACCACGTTACCTTGTAAATAAATGACAACTTAAAATCCCATCCATATGACTCCAGGTCAACCACTTAGCTAAAGTGATTTACAACCCAAAACGTAGATAAACATTATGGAGTACAGGTGGTCCACACGTATGTGTGTGTGTTCCCTGACGGAGACCACCACTGCTCCCACAAATCACACTCTGGTTTGCAGAGAACTTCTAACTCATTCCCTTTCCTCTGCTCCAGTGCCAGTAAATACAAACCCATTCTGGCTTTGGTTCTTCCAATTTTAGAAGATGCTTTTCCCTCTAAAACCCAAAGCATCCATATTTGTGTGGGCTGAGATTTGTGAGAGAAAGCCTTTTTAGTTGTGTAGTCAGCTGAGCACATGTGACCTTTGAACTAAACCAAAGAATTATCCAGTGCACACATCAGATTTCTTTGCAGTTTTGTTGGCGCATGTGTCTGACAACCTTTGAACTTTTGCATTAGTACAAGAAGAATGCAATTGAGGGTTAAACTGTTATGTTTGTACTCTTAAATAGTTCAGGTTAAATGCGTAACTGCAAAATTTCCCTGAAGAAATTTTGTTCTCAAATAAAATTTGCAAGCCTCCAGATGTTTCATTTGGCTTAGAAGAAACTTCCATTCATGCATTGCCTTTCCACTATTAGATATCAGATGAGTTTTTTCACTAAAGACCTTGTGTATTAAACCTCAAACAAGTTATATCAGGAGGAATTAAAATTTCCATATTCTGAGAATCCATGTTTTTTTTTGACTCCAAGAATATTTAATTATTTGTTCACAACCAGCTCTTTAATTGGTCATGGAATGACTGAGCAGATTTTGAAAGCTCACAACAAACACAACAATCTAAAAGCCTTGCTTTTGTGCTATGTTTGAATGTGCACAGACAGAATTATTTATTTTTTTCCCCCAGATACAACAAAGTTTCATTCAAATGGCGCTACATTGGTTGGATCCAGCGTTCGTGGCACACGCTCCAAGGCGGAGCTTCAGGAGTTGATGGAGAGCTTGCAGCGCAGGAAGTCCGCTCTGGAGGCCAGCTTAAAGGCTACTGCAGACCGCGGTTACCTCACTTTGTCCCCACCTCCCAGTCCCCAATCGGCATCATCCTATCTACAGGACCGACCACCCCTTTCCATACGAGTTCCTTCTTCTTACACAACCTCCAACAGCTTGAGCATGCCACCATCGCCCCATCACTCAGAGCGGCCCATAAGTCCAGTCCCTACCCAAACCCGAGCTCGACACCAATCGCAAGACAACCTGTTGCTTTGCCTCCCTTCAGAAGGGCGACATCCCAACACTGCCAACTCACTCCTTTCTATGTGGAATGGCTCTTCTTCCTCTTACGTGACCGATGCTCTTCCTTCATCTCGCCGAGGTCCAAGCGGGGCGGCCAGCATGCCCTCCAGTCCTCGCTTGGGGCGTAGGTTGCTAGTAAGAGATGGGGACTCCACCGTTGACCCATCGCTCCGTCAAAGGAAATACTCTACTGGTTCTCTGAATGGCCTGGGAGGACATAGCCGCTCTTTGCCCAGGTTGTATCGAGGAGACGCCCCGGTGCTTTCTTTGCCACCCCGACGTACAACCAAACCCCGCCGCAGCCTTCCGTCCTTGGAGAAGCCTCCAGATGTGACCGTGACAGCCAACATGACCAGCTCTCGCCGGGCCAGCCTCTGTTCTGTTGGCTCTGCCCCATGTTTAGATTTAGGTGTAGGAGAAAGGCGGCTGTCGTTTGGGAAAGGAGGTCTGGGGCCCGGCATGGGGCCGAGGAGGGGCAGTATCAGTTCTCTCAGTGGAAAAGAAGAACTCAGAGATTATCATCAGAGACAAAGAGATGAGAGACTTCGAGAACAGGAAGTGGAAAGACTGGTAAGAGGACCTTCAGTTACCCAGAAACACTTACTGTAGTGAGTCTAAACCAGTGAGTCAACAACCAAAACAAAAAAAACATTTAAAAATATTTACATACATTTACATGTATTTTATATTAATATTTCTATCATATATATATATATATATATATTTAATATATAAATTTAATTTTTTCTTAAATATATACATGTATATGTCTGTATTGATATAAAGCCTATACACAGATAGTATATAATCAATATACACAGTGCACACACATATATTATGTAAATAAAATGGATGCATTTAATCATGATTAATTGTTTGACAGCAGTCAAACATACAGCGCCTTTGCGGAAGTATTCAAACCCCTTCATTTTTTCGTGTTTTTTTGCAGCCTTTTGTTAAATTTCTTTAATAATTGCATTTGTTTAGCTATATTTCTATATATATATAGCTGTTTTTGTATTGTTTGATCAAATATACAATTTCTATATACAATTTATTATTATAAAATAAAATGTAAGTGTTTATATTAAATGTTTATTATATCATATATCACTTGTGTCTTGAATCACATATAGCATACATTTATACCTACAGTAATAATAGTATAATTAAGGAGATTATTTTTGTTAGTATTCTAAAATATAGTTTTGACTTTAATTGGCTTGAATTCAGATCTTTGTGTTTTATTTGGCTTTCTCTGTGACAGTGGTGAGGCATGAAAGTATCTAAGAGACTTTGATCAGTAGCATTATAAGTGCGGTTCACTGGATTGTTCACACTCCTTCATGTGCCACAGACTTAACGAACTTTCATTCACAGCTAAACCAAGACCTTACATGTGTATGAACCAGCTGGAAAACACACTTTAAATTAGTTTTTGCTTGAAACTAAACCTCTATAAAATCTTAATGTTCCCTCTAGAAAGTCACATGATAACCGAGCTAAAGCAGTGCATCTGTAGTCAAACCATCTGATCTGACCGCAGGGGTGTGTGTTTGTTTGTGTGCATCTAAATTAGTTCATTTCCACAGGGCCAAATCCCACAACGCACTGCTAAAGCGACGGCTATGATGCAAATCTAAACAATATGTTTTATGTTAAATCTAATATTTAAAAGATTAACTCTTTTTTTGAATCTAAAAGCAGGATGGTTGTCAATGATTATCCTTTTTCGTTCCACTCTAGGAACGCCAGCGTCTCGAGACTATCCTGTGCCTGTGCTCTGAGCTGGGCCGTTCTGAACTGGGACGGATGGAGACAGACTCAGGTGTCTCAGCAGTATCGGATCTGCAGAAGATCAACCGAGAGTTGGAGAAGCTGCAGGTGTCTGATGATGAATCTGTGTTCTCAGACTCTGCAGCAGCGTCTCTGGACAGCGAGTTTGTGGGTAAGGGTCGCGGAGAGATCTTGATCCAGAGACAGCGCAGGCTCAGCGGACACAGGGAGACCAGGCCCCAGTCACCCACCACTAGCCTGCGGAGCTCAATGCCCTCACCCTCTCCACACCTCCGCAGCAAGGTCAGACACTGTGCCATTTCTTCCTGAATGCAAAAAAGGACTTGGATTTTCAAACATGTTGCATGTACCATTAAAGTCCATTCACACCAACAACAGTAAAGATAATAATAACCATAATTGCAAAGATTAAGTTTTGTCATCCACTGCTTAAGGTCTTAAAAGCAGGACAGATTCTGATTGGCTGTCAATGATTTTATCATTTATTTGTTGGAAAAAATGGTTTTAAAAGTGATTCCAACAATATTGTTTCCCTGTAGTGTAGATTCTGCTGTTCTTTAATGATGTAGGTATAGCTAAAAAATGTATCTTGGCTTTAGAGTTACAGACTTTTTACTAATTCTCATTAATGTAAAAAAAATGACATTTGAAATGATTTCTATAGTAGCTTCTAATTAGTCATTTCTTAATGAGGTTCACTCTACTATTAATTTCTGTTACAAATTACAGTTATATCTTGCCACAGTGATATTTTTTATTACTATAAATACACCATGTATTCAGTCTAGTCTCCAATTGTGTACTCAATACCTCAGATTGAACTAATGATTCTGTGGAAAGTATGCAGTCCTCTGGGATCTGAAGTATGCAGAACAGTTTGGGAATGCTGTGGAGTCTTTATACTCAACTTGATGTCTTTCTAAACAGCACGAAACAGTGAACCTTGACCTTTCAAAAACGCTGACCTTGCACACATTGCAGCGACACTGAGTTTTGAAACAGTCTTTCTGTGTTTAAAGCACATAAGGTGTCTATTCCAGCTTAAGAGGGGGTGGTGGACTATGTGGAAGAAGTGTTTTTCCATTGGATATCTATAATGACATAATGGTGTGTTTGAGTTAATAGACTTGCTCAGGAGAGAAAGGCAGTTATTGCTTCTCCTGCAAGAGGAGAGGAACAGGAAATGACTCTATTCCCAGTGGATTTGCTATGCATGTGTGTTCTCGAGAAGCATATGACAGTAATTGTTGGAAAGAAACGAATTGCCTATCTGCCTATCCTTTCCCGTACACTTATCCAAGCCATATTTCTTAACTAACTCTCAGTTTGCTATTGTTAATGACAGTTTGCATTTAAACATATGCATAGGCCCATCCGCTGCTGGATATTTTTGGTAGATGTCAAATGCATGGAGATTAGTCTCCATTATCAGACAGTGGCGGCTCTGTAGTCTGGCATCTGTTGCTCAGCTGCATTCCTCTGTGCTGTCACTGGAAACCTCGTGGTCTCCGAACCAGCCAAGTTTACTATCCGTAAAGAGCTGTCATGAGGAGCTGGATATTCATTTTAGAGTTTAATCTCATGTCAGGTCTCAGTGACTACGTTTGTGACCACTTAATCCATCTTTTCTGCTTTGCATTGTCACGTATTTGTGGTTATGTGCTTATGACTGTTAAATTAGCCAAGGAGAGGTGATGTGACTATGTGAGAGATAAAATTGTTCTGTTCTGCTTCTGAATATTCCCAGTCATCATCCAGGACTTCTGTATGTTTTTAGCAGGTGTCTGAAGACATGCAGCTGAGACAGGAAGTGACACGTATTGAAGAGGAGAGGATTCAGGTGCTTAACAACATTGAGGAACTTGAACAGAAGATCAGGGATCTAGACACACAGATGGACGAGTCTATCAGAGAGGTGTGTGCGCTTTAAATCAGAAGCTGTATGTGTTTTAAAGCAAGAGAACATGTTTAGAAAGCATTCTTGAAGCTCAAACAGTAGTGCGTGGCGCTAGCAGCGCCAAGTTCATGGGCCCGATTCCCAGAAATCACACGCCGCTTCGATTTAAAAGCATCTGAGAAATGCATTAATGTAAATGTCTTCATATCTGTCAGTTAATGACTCTTACAGATGGACTGTATACTTTTATTATGCAAGGTAATTTTAGTATTAACTATATACTACTATAGTATTTATTAGTGTTTTGAATTTGCTTTCAAATTCAAATTTTAATTTTTTCATTATCAGTTTTTATTTTATCTACGGGAACACTATAAAATAGTAAAAAAAAAAAAAAAATGTCATCACTCCTCTAGCATTAAATAGTTTACCGTTTTTGAATCCATTCAGCCTGGCTGACACATTCTGTGTCTGGCGGAGCACTTTAACTGTAGCTTAGCATAGATCATTGAATGTGATTAGACCGTTATCATCGCGCTCAAAGATGACCAAAGAGTTTAGATATTAGGAAAAATAGGGGGGGGGGGATTAATTAAAAAATGGTAAAACTTGACTGTTTGGAAAATGAGCCTCTTTTCAAAACAATTTGTGTTTTCCTTTAAAAAAAGAAAAACCCACACAACAAAATGACTAAAACTTAATTTACAGTTTTAGCCATTTTAGTACTTTAACAAGTGCCTTGAAATAGTTCAACATTTTTCCACTTTAATTATTTTTTTCCTCACATTTTCAATTACTGAAAATATGTATTTCATGCTTTTTAGTTGTATTTGTGCAGTGACACTAAAAAAACATTTGATTCTGTCATTAGATGGAGGTGGAGAGAGCTCTTTTAGACGGGGAGCAAGAGGCAGAAGTGGCTCAGCTACAGAGTGATAAAGAAACGCTGGAGCAGCTCAACGAAAAAATGGCCAACATGGAGAAAAATGCTCAAAAAAAACAAACTCAGGTAAACATCAGGTGGCAATGTACAGTTTGAAATGATTCAGCATAGGTCGTCAAATTCAGGACAGATTTTATTATCTTCAAAAATTCAAACAACAGGGTCTCATTCACTAACAATGCATAAATCTTGCATGTCATTTTCACAGAAATGTTGATTTACTAGCAAGTTTGCACTTAATAGCTCTCCCTAAAATGAGTATTCAAATAAAATGTTAAATTCGTGATGTAGATGAGATGTAGAAATTAAGCATTACATCACTGGCTCACCAAAGGATCCTCTGCAGCTGATAAAAACATCAATAAAACACAACAATAATCCACGAGTAACATCTACACCCATTATATGAAGAAATGAGATTCAGATAATCCCTTGGTGAGCAGATAAAATAAAGCCATATTAATCTCCATACTTTACTATAATATAATCCATGATAATGAAAAACCAACTAATCTGCGTCTTGAGTGGACTAAGGTGAGTACATTATAATTTAAGTGAACTTTTTAGAAACTTCGTTATTAATGAAAGCCAGCCACTGACGTCACATCTACCTCCCTTTTTCCAGTTTATCTCTTCCTTGCTCTAACCCAAACTTGCTCTTTCTCTATTTCTTTGTCCGTCCTGTTTGTGCCCATCTCACCACTGTGTGCTCTGTACGTGTGACATCCGTACGGTAGGACAAAGCCCTGTTGGAGGCAGAGAGAGTTAAAGTAGAGAGGCTAGCTGAGCTGATCTCAGAGCAGAAGACCCAGCTGGACTCCTGTCCTGAAGCACTGAAGGAGCAGCTCCAGAATCAGCTATCCAGGGTCAGTCAGTTACCGTGGTCCCCCTCGTACCTGCGACCACCAACTATCCTGCTGTTTGTCTCTCACAAGCACTTCCTGTTGTGTTTTTTTCCCTCTCCGCAACAGCTCTGGAAATACCTTTTTTTCTTGTTGGTAGGCCTTTCTTCTCTGTGTCTTTTAACATACTAAAGTTTCTTGAGAAGTTGACCTTTTGTCTCTTTTCTGTTTAGCACAATCTTGTGAATTATTCTTGCTGATTTTTCAGTCTAGTTTAGCTTGGAGTTGCACAATGACATAAAAAAATAGAATCTATTGCCTCATGCTTAGTGTTCTTGGCTCTTTTTTTGGTAGGACACTGAAGCTTTGGAAGCGGAAACGAAGCGCTTTGAAGATCTGGAGTTTCAGCAGCTGGAAAAAGAGAGCCGTCAAGATGAAGAGAAGGAGACACAGGCGCAGCAGCTCCTCAGAGAGATCGCAGAATATCAGAGATCTGTTGTCACTCGCAAGGTGCGCAGTGGACTTTCATCATGGAGTGTTTGTGTGGACGAAGAGCTTTTTATTATTATATTTTTTGCCTCTGCACATAAAAACTGTATCTATTAAAGGAGAGGCTACTTACTCTGAAGAAGCAGTCGACCCAGATTACCCAGCAGACACAGCGTGAAAAGGAGAACTTTTTGAAGGAGAAAAGCAACCTCATTTATATGCTGCAAAGGGTATGTTTACACAGAATGCGTTTATATAAGTGTTTATGTAAGTAAAACACATACACACATAAACACACAGTGCCTGTGAGAAATACTGGGACTCTTAAAAAGAGTCCCAGTATTTTAAATCTTAAAAAGTGATCAACTTCCTCATACACCATACATCATTGATCATACACCTAACAGTAATATACATATATATATATATATTTTTTTTTTTTCTCTCTCTCTCTCTCTCTCTCTCTCTCTCTCTCTCTCTCTCTCTCTCTCTCTCT
>JAUYWG010000044.1:12728439-12763878 GCA_034779775.1 Enteromius afrohamiltoni
ATATATATAGATATATATATATATATATACACAGACACATAAGAGCAATATTTTTTATTGTAAGCATGTTTTTAGCTCATAAAATGTGAACAATAATAAAAACATATATAAAGTAAATCATATGTTTTTTTCATTCGTCTATATAGCGATCATTTTGACAATTTTGCTGGCTTACATCTGAATGTTTGTTTATATTTATTGTTAATTGTGATGAATAACTGCAGAACATGGCGGAGACATACAGGCCCTGAAACATGAACACATTTCCAGCTCACACCCTCTCACCTCCCATTCACCCAGAAACATGTGATCAAGCGTGATTCAATTAATTAATTTCAGCCGGTGTGTTCAATACAGCCCATCTGTCACACATACTACCCACTTTCTTACACATGCTACATACTACAGTACGTTTCAGACAGATAAACTGTATTACGTGTGTAATGTGAGAGTCCATTTTAGAACTCCTTGCCTCCTCACCACACCCCTCCTCTTAGCGGCCCCCCATTGGCTGACCTAGTGAGGTTGCCATAGCGACGTTTTTTTCAGTGGAGCATGGATAATTAGCCAAACATCTCCTAACAGAGAACATCTTTTCACCGGGGGTGTTTATATACAACGATAGGGAATAAGACACAAGCATTCTGTTGTCACGACCTGTTTTAAAGTATCAGGAGAGTTTATGACAATCACAATAGCGAATTTAGTTCTGTAGAAGTAACATAACCGAAGGGAATTTAATACCAGGAAACATAGTTTAAATATGCCTTCGCTTTCCGACGTTTTTATAAGTTTCATGTTTGAAAACAAATCTCTCCAGGAGATTATAGCATTAAGCTCATGTTTGGATGCACTTACAGTAAACTAAAAGCATATTCAGATGATCGCTTTTTAATCCTATTCGTTGTGACATCACCCGCTGCATTAAACAGTTGTGTTTGTCTGCTTGTGTAATTGTGAGTAAGTTGGCTGTCATTTTAGGGGTGGATCACCTTTGGAACAACTTTTTAGATTTAGACAATGCTGTGTATCTAGGGCTCAAAATTGCACCCTAATGCACATCTCCCAGCACTATTCCTTTTTTGCTTCGGTGATTGTCTTTAGATTTTGTAGTTGAGGCTTTATTATCATCATTATAGGTAGTGTTTGGTGCAGCACATGCAACAGACGAGGTAGTGCGTAAGGCTTTCATCTTCTTCAGACCCCAGGGGGATGGCAGATCCATAAGCTAGGGACGGTTTCCATTAACAGTGGGCTGATCTTTGACTAATCACCCCGTGAAGTGGTGAAGTCCTTGTGTTTTTCCAGTTAAACAGTCCCACTGCCCTAGGCTCCGATTTGGACAAGAGAGCCTTGTTTGTGCTGTGTCTCTGTGAGGAGTTTAGTCTGTAAATATCCATCCTTTGTTTTTCTTTTTCCTTATGAGAAAACTGCAACCCCCTTTCTATCTCTGTTCACCTTGTGATGGATCTCTATAACCATCAGTTGCTATTAACTTGATTATGCAATGCTAGGAACTAAAATGGCTGTAGCTGAATATGGAAGAACGTGAGAAAAATAGACCCATCTTCACTGCTTTTAGCATTTCTTGCTATGTCACGACCATCAAAAAGCACAGCTGTGATGGACCCGAAAAGGCTTTCTTTTTTCCGACCCTCCCCTTCCTTGTTCTCTCTTTCCATTTGTACCACAATCCCTCTCTGTCTCATTCTCATTCTCGCTCTGTGCACCACTGTTCCTCCATTTTAGCCTTCATTCATTCGCTCAGCTATATTTTATAAAGGTTGACGATGATCCAGAGCCTCCCGCATTTAAATATCCTCGTAGACAACATAACCCATTAGAAATGTTTCATTTGCATGCAGCAGCTGCATGGTTGCATGGCGGGAATTCTAAAGCATCTTCGCTTACAGCTCACTGACCAGGGAATGCTGACATTCATGAGGTTTGATATTCAGGTCAGTGGGTTTTTCAGCCCAGCAGCATGGCACTGCGGTGGAACCTGGGGGTTGGGGGGAGCTGGGTCTTTATAGTAGAAAGCTCTGTAGGGTTCCTCTTCTACTGTCTGTCCTCGAACCAAACAGTAACACGGTTACATAATGTCACTACAGAGAGTCAGTCTCTCACAGCCTAATTCTGTCCTATGCAATCCATTCCCATATGATGAAGCAACCTGCAGCCGTTCTAGGTATAATCACATTTTATTGATTAAATAGGAAACATTGTGACATTAAGATAATCACACGCACTCATTTACATACGCACAGCCATACACACAAAAATAGTCCTCTTTTAAACATGTGCATGTGATGGCAACTTTAAAACAAAACAAAAAATAACATAACATCACTGTCATCCATGAAAGTCTTAGCTTACCTATAACACCAACTGCCTGTGAAACATCACCTCTACTGTCCATAGACTTCTTTAACGCAGTCTCACACAATGTTCAGTGCAGGCAGAAAAAAAAAATCCACAGAGATAGATCCATATGCCTCACGGTTCTTGGATGACATGTTACATACACATTTGTTACAGCTGACAGGCACTGTGAGACTTAACACAGTGTTTAAAAAAAACAGAAATGGACATCGGTAGGGAGAGAAAAGAAATGAGATGGCTCATCTTGTTGAAAAAGTAGGGCATGCGTTCTGCTACATACATTCAAAAGATACTGTGGAATATCCTGTCTTGGCATGAACTGTACAAGTAAGAGTTTCTGTTTGTTTGCATACAACACGATGGAGCTCCAAGAAGACTAACATTGATCCACAAAGTTCACTTGAAAAAGAAAAAAATTGGAAAAAGACACCAGACAAAAAATTCTAAAAAAGAAGGCCAAGTAACAAAGGCTACAAAGATCCCTCCATTGCTCTGTAACAAAACATTTTTTTTCCTGTTTGGCAGGCATGATGATAAGAAAAAAGCACCTTTGATATGATACTGGGCTCCTCTGGTGTTGTAGACCTGGATGAAAACCATAAGACTCAGTGTTGAATTGATTGTTTCTTCTTTGAGGCTTTTAATTACCACAAAAGACCATTACGCACTATTACGATGCCGGAGATAATGGATGCATTGCTTGTTTCTTCAGAGAAGGTCTACATGGCTTTGGATTCCAGGTGAGGGCTCTTGTGCTTTAGTGCCTGCCATTTAATTTGCATGTTTGGTTGCCATAGGGATCACTTAGACAGGGCCTGTGTGTGTGCTGTCTGTTCCTGGTCGCACGCAGAGTTGAATCCACAGCATCAGTCTGTTCAAGAATGATGGGAATAAAAACACCCAGCTGATAAAAGAATTGCGTGATTGACACCAGTGTGTAAATTAGTTCGAATAACGGTAACAATCCAGTTGTTCCTGTGCTGCTAAAAGGCATAAACCAGGTGCAGTGATGCCATATCGAATATAAAAATTAAATCTTGAGAAAACTGTTGCCAGTGGAATGTTTCAGGATTTTTGCCATAGACGGAATTGGTATATCAGTTATTTTCGAGTAGCTGCAGCTGTTGGTGCAGGCTTATTGCTGGTCCGACGAACGGGCATTTTGGACACCGGTATCTTAGAACGTGTGGCTTCTGCCCTCCCCTGTACAGAATGGTAGGTTGCAGTAGATCCGTGTTTAATTGGAATCTTGGACTCCCGGGTTAAGCTTGTGGCACCAGCTGCAGGACGTGCTGTTGTTTGGAGACCAAGTTTTCCATCAAGAATGTCTTCTTGGTTTGGGGTAATAGCCCCTGATTCTGTGGAGACATCACTAAGGGCTTCCTTGCTACTGCTTTCCCGTGAGAGAGTGAATGGGATCTCCTCTTCGTGTACTGGTGTTGGTAAATTGGAGTGCTCCTCATCTCCATTGGGCTGGGAATCTCTATGATGTAGCTTAGGAGGTCTGCCTCCACCACTAACAGGGATCTTACTCAGAGTTGTGGGCTTTGCTGCAGGGCCCCTTTTAACTGCCTTGCTGATGCTTTGAGCAGCCAATGAGTCTCTATTGTCAGCTCCTTCTTGTCTTCCTAGGTCCTCCCTTAAAGCTATCCTAGCATCATCATCTAATCTTTTAGAAGAAATGAAGGATGGAGTAATACCAGACGGAGACTTTAGGACAGGAACTTGTGGCGCAGAGGTAACTGTGGGTGATTTTGCGGTGGCAGAGGAAGAGGTAAAAATGGGAGGTTTAGCAACAGGAGTCAGTTCAGAGATGGATGGTTTCCTTACAGACGCTGTGCCAGATTGGGTGCTAGGTTTTGAAGTTTGTCCTGTGGGTTGTTTTGTCTCAAGCTTGGCAATTGGAGCAGTGTTTCGGCTTGTCGATAATCCAAATGTTGTTACAAGTTTTGGTCTTGGTGTTGGTGCAGGAGCTGGGGTAGGTTTACCAAAAGGTGGTGGATAAGGGGTGTATTTGGTCGCAGAGGTAGACATAGTATGTTTGAAATCTTGAGTAACGCTCGGAGTGGGTTTTGTTGCAGGAGCTGGGGCTTGGGTAGGTTTAGGTTCAGGGGTTTTGGCAGGTTCAACTATAGGAACTGCGGCAGGTTCAGGGGTAGAACTAATTTTGGGTGAGACTTCAGAAGGAGGGGTACAGATGGATGGAGGAATGGGTGTAGAGCTTGGGATAGGTTTCATAATTGCAGTGGCAGTTGTGAAGCTAGCTATTGTGTCAGTTTTGATTTCAGGGCTAGATTTAGGGGACAGGACCGGTTTAGCTGGGGAAATGGTAGATTTAATTGTGGGGCCTGATAAAGGGCTTGGGGCAGGTGTAGGGACTGATGTAGGGATTGGGGTAACCGGAGTAATTCTTGCAGATGCTGTGGCTTGAGGCGTTTGTATAGGTGTTGTTGTTGGGGTAGGCTGGGTTATAGGGATAGCTGATGGCATAGGGGTGGGTTTGGAGAAAGGGCTGGAAGTAGGGGTAGGGATAATAGGGCCAGTAGGTGTAGAAGGTGACATTTTAGTCACCGGAGAGGATGTTGAGGTAACTGCATGTTTTGTTAAAGGGCTGGAAATAGGTTTGGTGGTGGTAGGTGATGGGGTGGGTTTGGTTGCTAAAGTAGGGGAAGGTTTGGAGGAGATGGTTGGGCTGAAAGTGGAAGTAGGTGAAGGGCTAGGCTTTGATCTGGTAGAAGTCGTAGAAGATGAAGTCTTCTCTGAATTATCCACTTTCAGCGTGCTAGGTGCTCCCTCCATTCGACAGCTAGCTTTGACCCATTCTGCTTCTACATCTGCTACAATATCTCCACATGCTGTCAGTGAATCAAAGCTTAAAATTGACGAGATATCTCCGAGCAGCGTGCTCAAGCGTTCATTTGCTGGAGGTTTGCTTGCCCCGCTCACCTTTGCAGAGTCCTCAGATGATGCAGGGCCCTCTTGCAGTGCAGGCTTTTTCTCTGTCCCCTCCAAAGAGCGAGGTGGAGGCCCAGGTGTCAGCGTGAGACTCTCCTTTATGATCTCAACACTGTTGGAGCGGGATGCTAGAAGGGGAGGGCCTGGTTCACCCTCCTCGTCATCCTCTTTCTCCTTACCACGCCAGCGCACTGTACCAAACAATCCCTTCAGGCCCTTCCGTTGCCGCCCGGGTCTCTGAGACTCTGTCTGTGCTTGCCGTTCTCCCGTCAGTCCCCGTCTGCCTTTGCGAAGCATATTTAGGAAGCTCAGAGACTTAGCAGAGGTGAGGGAAGAGATGGACTGCCTCGTAGGAGTAGTTTCTGAATTCATGTTCCCACCTGTGAACTCCTCCATTGGAGCATCGTCCTGTTGACTCTCATCCTCCTGGTCAAGATCCACCTGCTCTGCCTCTGCTTCTGGGGCTGTAGGCTCATTTAATCCATCTAGGGTTTTGCTCCTCGATGGTGGTGATTTAGGGCCTCCATCTCCTTTCCCACGTATGGAGAAGATGCTAGCGACGCTGCTTCCAGGTTTCCGCTTGCCGAACAGTTTGAAGGCTTTTCTGATTTTACCTGGAGGCTGAGGGTCACATGGCGGTGGTTCACAGCTCTCAGACTGTGCATCCATATTCCAGCTCCACTGCAGTGTCTCTTTACCTTCGTCTCGATGTCTCAGTCTATGCTCACACGCTCTCTCTTTGTAACCTCACGCTAAGATGAATGAAACACAACTCTATTAAGAATAAATAAATAAATTACCTTTTCCCTTTTATATCTCTGTATACTGTTTTTGCAAGCAATGTGCATCTATCTCCGTCTCCACTCTCATTCCCTCCCTCTGTCTTTTGCTCTTTTTTTAAGCGCTCCCTCTTTCTCTCTCTCTCTCTCTCTCTCTGCTGTTCCTCCCTCCCTAGCCTCCGCCCTCCCTCTCCCTCTCTTTCTCTCTGCTCCTCTCCTCTGGCTGCTCCAGCCAGTCGCCATGGCAACTGAGGGTCTAAGCAGCTTTCGTCAGCAATGGAGCGGAGCCAGGGGCTGTCATCATCCTACCCTCTTTCCTTCTTTCTCTCTCTCCCCGTCCACTCCCTGTTTTCATCCAACTAAGTGTTCCCATCTCCCAGTTACTCATCCAGATTTATCCTTCCTATTTGTGACCGGGTTCTCTTCACATCAGCATCACTGCTGCATATGGAACAAAGGACAACATGGCCCGCAACTGGCTTGTTTCACTGCATCCCTGCTGGGATAGATATATAAACAAACCACTCTCAAGCTGTGTATTGAATTTATGTACATCAGAAGAAGGATATATTGAAGGGGGGTTGAAATTTTGTAATTAATACAAAGTGATTGGTATGAATTGTCAAGTCATAAACATTCTCCACATCATTTCCTTGACTTTCCCGATCTCTTATCATCTCACGTGCACTGTGTTTCTCTAATAATCTTCTTTCTCTCCTTCTGCCCCTCCCACTCAACCACCCACAATTTCTCTCTCTCTCCCACACACACACACACACACACACACATAATTCCTGTAGGACATAAGTACATGCTCTACATTATGTGCGTGTAGCCCCTCCTTTTGCTTAGCTGTGTCACACCTATTTCTCTAGGGTCTTATTGACACAAGGATTCCAGTCATTAGAACTCCTTTTTTTTCATCATGAATCTGACCCATCTTTCCTATCTAGTATTTCCATCTTTCTGCCTTTTTCTGTCTTTCATGATCTGCCCATTT
Organism: Enteromius afrohamiltoni; assembly: GCA_034779775.1. Taxonomy (NCBI): domain Eukaryota; kingdom Metazoa; phylum Chordata; class Actinopteri; order Cypriniformes; family Cyprinidae; genus Enteromius; species Enteromius afrohamiltoni. Next base: position 12,735,556 of record JAUYWG010000044.1, read on the forward strand.
GTCAAAGTAGTTCTCTCTCCCCATTTGTCTCTCTTTTTCCATTTATGCATGAGATTACATATCACACCAATCTCTCTTCGTGCACATCCATTTTGTTGATGTATATCTTCAGTTTTCAGCTAATTGGATTTAATATGCACATTACAAATATAATATATAAGGTATTATATCTAGGTTAAAATTTCAATTTATAACCATGTTTATATGTTTTTAGAAAACCCATGTTTCAGAAATACATTAAATATTTAGTCATTTAGCAGACACTTTTATCCTTACAAATGATGACAATGAAAGCAAAAAAAGCAATAATATGCAAGTGCTACATAGCAAATACATAGTAATTATTTTAAAATGTTAAAAAATCATTTTAAAAACATCGATAAGCAATTTGTAACACTTAGCCTACATTTTTAAGCTTACATTCTATGAATGTGAAACACAAAAATGGAAAACAAGCTGCTTTTTTTCATGCATTTTCTCATTTTAATCTTAGTTCATGTATGATTATTATTATGCCTGTTTTAATGTATGCAAGTTTTGGTATATCTAATTTTCTCCTCACACTCTGTACTGCTGCATAATCTCTTTCCATTTTATGCAACTATACTTTGTTCTGAAATAAAATACAGTAGTTTGGATGGAAATAAGTTTCTGTCTTATACTGTGTAGGTCACTAATTTCCCCTCAAAAGTAGTTAGGTGCATGACACTTGGTCTGCTTCTGTCCATGTACATCTCCTTATCTGCTCAGTATTCTCTCTTTTAAAACAGGCCGCTTTTCTCCTTCCTTCACCCCATCACAACGAAACAATGAATTCATTCATTCTTAAGTGGTGCTTTCATTGGGGCTCACTAAACAGGGGCGACTCGCCAGACAGAACACCACATTTCTATGTGCTGAGACAAACAGAGCAATGGTTATAAAAAAAGAGTGACAGGCTAAAACAAATGCTGGAAGAGATAAACCACCCACGAATGTGCCACTTAATTGAATAATCTTCTTGAAACATTGGTCAATTCGGTTTAAGTTTATTTTTCTACTATTAGAGGAGCCTCAAAAATCATCAAATTGCAAATCTTCTATTGTGACGTACATTAGACTGAAATGATTAAATAAGTGAGATGGGCTTGGTGCTATCTGTCGTTTGTTGATCTAAATGGTTTAAGTGAACAAATATGAACAGAGACGTCTGGCATATTACCAGGGAGGTTATTTTATGGAACACTTTCTGAGGCCATGCAAGATGTAGATGAGTTTGATCGCTCATGAGAATATGAAAATTAACATCCTACCATTTGCTATTGATTGTCTGCAGTAAGTGGGTGCTGTCAGAATGACGATTCAAACAGCTACTAAAAACATCACAGTAATCCACAATTAATCAGAATTAGTATTTGTGCATATTTTAAAGTTTTTCACTGGATAAAGCAATATTATGGATATACAGTAGATGACTTGTATTTTAGCTGGAAGCAATAGTTTAAAAGTCTTAACCTAATAATGAATGTTTATTATGGTGGACTGAAGTCTTTCTGCATTCTTGTTCTGACGGCACCCATTCACTGCAGAGGATCAAATGGTAATTTTTGGGTGAAATATTCGTTCAGTATATACTATTAAGTCAACTGATGTTTCATGTCGACTTTAGTGTAACAGCACGGTACTGATGTGCTAAAATCGATTTAAACAATTTGATCAGTAACCTATATCAAAATTCACAGCAAGCCCACCCAGTGCAAGAAGACTAATTTAAATAAATGTAGCAATTTTTTACAGCAGATTTCATTAAAAGGCCCTAGCGTAAGGTATGAGGAAGCAGTTTTTACTTGATTTATATAGCTAGACACTACTGTTATATCAGCTGTGTCACATTATTAGAGGCTCAAGACTTTTTAAGTTTATCTTTTAAAATTAATCTGCTGATTATAACTCTGCTTACAAAAGAGACTTATTAAATCAATACTTGGAGTGCAGAGCACAAAAGCTGTGTGTGTGAGTATTTTATTGAGAGCAAGAGTTCTAAATCAGGCTCAGCACAAGATCTCCTTATCACACGTGAACAGACAATTTGTTCTTTGTTCCATGTTTAGTTGGTCCTCTGACGAACTCACTTCTGAAGCCTCCTGAGGAGAAGAGCAGAGATGGAGAGAGAGGACCAGAGGGGTCTGTTCTCTACAGAATAGAGAAATTAAACGCATCTGGCAACAATACTGCAATTCCCCTGCAGGACCATTTGGCCCACCAAGCCAGCAAACTGACAAGGAAACAAATTATGCTCCAAATAAAAAGTAACAAATTGATAAAGGTGGTATTTGAGTTAACTCATTAACTAGAATAAACCTAGCTGGGTGATTCAAATCCACCCATTTTTCCCCCGTCCCACGCTCAAGTCCTCTCACCTCTTCATGTCTCGAAGGCAGACCAACAGTGAGGCTTAAGCTACTGCACTGCTTCCCTCTGCTGACGGAATGCACAATCGCAAATGATATATCAAATACACTTTTTTCTGTTTCTTGTTTTATTTCACGATTAAAACAATATCTTTGACTAAAGAAAAATTCTCATAAAATTAATTGAAATAGTGAGAGATCATGGTTCGATTAAATTAGGTTAATAAAAATGTTAAAAAGATAAATAAGCTAAATAAGTAAAATTCCTTGTGTTTTTTTTATTTTTATTTTTTTACCTTACTTCACCAGAATGTAACATCAATGCCATAGGCCTATGTAAATTAACCAAATAAAAGTGTGATGATAAAAGCATATTAATAAACTTTAAATATGGGGCGCACAGTTAAAGTTAAATATATGAAATACAAAATTTATTGTAAATGCATTAAAACACATTTTTTTTGTGTATGTTCAAAAATAGACCAAAGAGAGGCTATTTGTTGAAAATACATCTACATATTCCTTAAATATATGCTGATTAAGAAAATACAGTCACACAGAGTAGCCTATATTTGGTATTTAAACACTTGTGAACATAAATGTTCTTCTTAAATAATATTATATATATATATATATATATATATACACACACACACACAAAAAAAAAACAAAATAAACATTGTTAATTTTATTATAAAACTATAAGATATATATTTTTAACCCATATTATTGAGCTTTGCAGTGTACAAAATATATTTGCCATATAGGCTATTTAAAGCATGCTTGAGCAGACAAAATTGACGTATGAATATTTTTTTTAAACCCTCATGCCGTTAAAACAACAAAAACAATCAGGTTAAGTCTGTTAAGACGTAATAAAGGCAGAATGGCAATTACTGATTCCATTTAGTGTACTGTTGCTTTAAGGCTCATAATAAAACCAACATAAAACTACATCGAATAAAACTGTGCGTTTACTGTATTGTTAAATGGGGACAGTGTACCAATAATGGAGAGTTAATGTGCTGCTGGCATAAAGTAGTTCTTTGTTTTTGTCCGCGCGCATAGATCGAGCGAGGCTCGTGCCGTGACGTCACCGACACCCTTTCCGAGGGTCGGATTAAAGATGGCGCCCTCTCATGCGGTAAGATGCTGTCAACGGGGCTTATCCTGGATACCTGTGATTTTTATCAACCTGGTCGTGTGCTGGTCCTACTACGCTTACGTTGTGGAGCTCTGTATATGTAAGTGTTAACTTAAGCGGTCCTGGCTGAACGGAGCAGAGCAGATAAAAGTTGCTGGTCAGTTGTTGCAGTGGTTTGGGCAGGAAGTGTCAGTAACTGACTGGTACCAGATTTGTATCGAAATTCCGCTCAGTTTCTCAGTATACGTTAGTACTCATGCACGTGCGTAATTCACGTCGAATGTCACGAATTGTTCATGAACTTGTTTTGATATCACTTTGTATGCGGTGCTCGGGCAATAAGCCCAGCTGTTAAACTGATTGAGACGCCTGATAATTAAAGGGCAGCTATTAGAAGCTGTCTTACCAAAGAGAGCCTAAATAACGATATATACTTTTTTATTTTTCAATAATAGCCCCGTTCCAGTCTGAACGCAGATTTATACAGCAAAGTGTGTCTGTCGGGAAGACATCGGAGCAACAAACTTATTTATCATTAGTCAGTTGAATAGCAGCAGTGTCAAACAGGGTGATGTGATATACTTTTATACTGCGCTGAAGATCAATAATTATGTGCAGATTATCTCATTACTGGATAAAGTGCATTAGCTGTAGAATATTTATTCTTTTTAAAATCCAATTGTCAAACGGAATTTAAATTTTGTTTGTATTTCATAGGTAAACTATCCATTTAAGTGAACTACAACAAAGCTAAAAGTGGTTATTTTTTTGTTTAGATATAAATTGTGAAACATGAATGACCATGAACATCTGTGCTGTTGAAGTCTATAACTCGAGCTGTTGTTAACCACTTCAGTCATCCCTTTACTCACTGCAGTTCCACCCAGTTATTACTTCCTCATCAGTGTCTAAAAATACTCATTTCATTGTGCGTTGGGGTCCATTTATTACCCTAGTAAAGTGCAGTGATATATTATGAACCCTTCCTTATTGATTCCCCCTCCTTTTGACTGTAAAGGTTTGTAGAGGCTTTTAAAAATCTGATGTGACGAACTCATGGTGACCGTATGTTCAAATTGACTTTTGTTTTGTTTTTTGTTCTGTTTCTTATTGTATTTAACAGATTAAACAAGGGTTGGTACATGAGTGACAAACTGCTATAAAAGATTAATTTAAGCAATAATTAATCATAGATTGATACAATGTAACACCAGTGAGACATAAAAAAAAAAACGTTATAAATATGGCACACATTTAAACATCCTATATATTTTGACTCTGAAAGTTGCGTTTAAAGATTAAATCAAATATTTCATAATTTATTAAAATATTTAATAACATATAGTTGATAATAGTTTATTAATTTAATATTAATTAATTTCACAAATGAAATCGAAGACAAACTCTCATTATAGGAAAATAAATATTGAAACATTTATTAAAATGTTTAATAAAATAAAAATGTATGTTATTTAATGAAAACAAATATTCAACTATTTTAAAACATCTCTTTTAAAAACCGACTCCTTCTGTCAGAGCGTTGACTGACTGTGCCATCACGACATGCATTTGTCAGTCACTTGTTGAGTCGTCATGACAACCAGGGTATTCCATCCGTGATGGACACAAGGCTCTTTCTGACCAGATGGCAGTACCAGTCGCCCGGCGCTCTGGCCTTACTGGGCTGATCTGGTGGGAACTGGAAGGGTGCTTAGAATTAGTGGTATCCCAGCACTCAGCAGATGGCTTTGTGAATTGGGCCAGTTGTTCTTGATGGGATTGCTGATTGACCTTTGCTTCTTTCTCTCTGCAGACACAATCGCTAACACAGAGGAGCAAGGTAAGAGGAACCCCAGTGTAACCAAGCACACAATATTGCAAAAACTGTTAACAAATCCTTCTCTTTGCTAATCTGGCCTCCTGCTGTCCTTAGTCACATGTTTTGTCACACCAGAATGAACAAAACATCCCATTTAGATTATGAAGTAACAGCTATTATTGCAAGTATGAATTATAATTTGTTTTACTAAAATTCCCCTTGTGCTGTTTTCCTTGCAGTTATTTATCTGATAGTGTTTCACGTCTTTTTCTTCGTGTTCATATGGTCTTATTGGAAGACCATCATTTCCAAGCCTGCCACCCCCTCCAAAGAGGTACTCTTTTTTTTTTTTTTTTTTTTTTTTTTTTTGTCTCTCCATTCTTGTTTTCCTTTATTTACATATTTAATGTTTAGCCATATTTTATTTTACTTAGTCTAATTCTTTTGCTTTTTTCTGAGAATGTGAATGTGGGCATGTTGTACATCTGTCTAATTTCCGTCATGTCACAGAAAAAATAATAGATACGCCATCTTAAATGGCTGATGTTAAAGTTATTTCAATCATTAGGTGCTGCATTATTTGCATGTTTTTCAGAACAGACGTGTTTAGATTCAGTAGTCTGTTGTTGTTTTTTAAAGAAAACTAAAACCTATTATATATATGAATTGTGTAATTAAAATGTTTCATCTTGCCATGAATAAAGCCACTGTTGCTGACATGGTGTTAAATATAAAAACTAAAACTATTAAAATCTAAATAAAACTAAACTAAATTATAACTATTGCATGATAAAGTAAAATAAAGAATAAACTTTGGCAACTAGCAGATACAAAAGTTCTAAAATTGAAATAATAAATTAATTAAAGCTTAATAAAACAATCAAGAAAAAAACTACAATAAAATAAACTGATAATATTAAAATAAATCTAATGCTATTAAAATAAAAATAAAGCTAAAATGTAATTCTTGGATGATAAAGTAAATTTATAAAAAAAAGCTTATATTTTCATAAATAAACAAGCAGATATACAAAAGTACTTAAATTACTAAAACTGAAATGGTAAATTAATTAAAGCTTAATAAAAATAAAGATTTTAATTTAGTATAGTATTTTAATATAGATAGTATTTTAATTTTACTAAAACAACACTGCCCTGGTCTAGATGTTGTTAATGATTTGTTCTTTATTACTTGACTTCTCATTCCACCAGGGCTGTGTGGGAGCAAAATATTTATCATACTGTAATGTGTGTGTGGTTGGCTTCAGGCTCTGTAATGTTCCTTACATCTGGAGGAGGAGCAGCAGCAGCAGGAGCCTTTAAACTCTGGCTGCTCTGTAGTTTTATTACCACAGAATGTAATGACAGAGAAGAGGAAGAAAGATGTATGTTTGGACTGCCTGTGGGATGTGAGCTATGGCTTAGTAGTTAGCCCACATGCTCAAACATGTTCACCTCTGTCACCTTGTAAATAAAAATGGCAAAATTTAATTTAAAAGAGACCTTCTTTAAAATAAATATGTGCTTGACTTTAGTTGTGTATTAAACATCCTGTTGTCTCTGTTAGTTCTGTCTCCCTAAAGCAGACAAAGAGCTGTATGAGAAAGAGGAGAATCCAGAGGCCCAGCAGGAAATCCTGAAGAGGGTGGCCAGAAATTTGCCTGTATATACCCGCACAGGTTCTGGGGGTAAGCTTAAAAACTTGAGTGGCATTGAAATGCCTTACTTATTTGTTTTATACTTTTGTGGAACTTTAAATAAGATAAGTGTAGTTTTAAATATACTTCATTTAAAGTTTGCATTAATTTCATGATAACTTATGCAATATAATAATTAAAAATCATGTTTTTTTTGTGGGTTAATGTGCATACTGAATTGTGATAGGTAGTCTTTGTTTTATCCACCATTTAAGAGTTTGAGGTCAGATTTTGTTGATATTTCTAAAAAGCTATCACAACTGCTGCATTTATTTAATCAAAAATAAAAATAAAAACTGAAGTATTACAATTTAAAACAGCTGTTTTCTATTTCAATAGACTTTACAATATAATGTATACTCTAGAATAATTTTATTGTTGTGCTGCTTAGTATTTTTGCTGAAGCTGTGATGTGTTTATTTATTTATTTTTTTTTTAAATGTACGTGTGTTTATACAGTGCCCTCCACTAATATTGGCACCCTTGGTAAATCTGAGCAAAGTGATTCTGGATTAAGGAATGATCTCTTTTGTCTTATCAGGTGTTAATATCTTCAAACTCTTCAGGCATTACAGGAGAAAACTCAGAGCTGTTATCGTGGGGAAAGAACAAAGCAATAGTTGGGTGCCAATAATTGTGGCCCACATGTATTGGAGAAAAACATTTATTTCACAATGAGTATTTCTACCCATTTTCAATAGTTTTCCCTTCAATGATAGATTAGAATTTTTGCATTAGACAGTGCAGATTTATTTTCACAGCCAGCTTTGCTCAGATTTACCAAGGGTGCTAATATTAGTGGAGGGCACTGTATATATATATATATATATATATATATACTTACTGTCACTTGATCAATTAAATGCATCATTGCTAAATAAAATCATTATTTTCTGTAAAAAAAATAAAATAAAAAAAAATAGATGTATTTACTGACCCCAAACATTTGAATGATTGTGTCCAGCTATTGTCTACTTATTACATAGCGTTCAGGTTTTTGAATGAGTCCTCTGTCCTTCTCAGCTATCCGTTATTGTGACCGCTGTCAGTTGATCAAACCGGACAGATGTCATCACTGCTCCACATGCGACAGGTGATTGCATTCAAAAACATTGTTCTTTGCTCGTATTACTTTTGCACGATTTGTATTTTGATCCCTCTTTGTTTTTCCAGATGCGTCCTGAAAATGGACCACCACTGTCCGTGGTACGTACCTCTGGGGATGTGTTCAGCATGTAATCTGAAGTCATGTTGCTTATAACTCTGCGTTCTTCTCTGTGTTCTTCCAGGGTTAATAACTGTGTTGGATTCTCCAACTATAAGTTCTTTGTGCTGTTCCTGGCGTACTCTATGCTGTACTGTGTCTACATCGCCGCCACAGTTTTGCAGTACTTTATCAAGTTCTGGACAGTAAGTTCACAAATTCACACAAAGACATCTGATTCCTTTTCATTTCTCACACTTCTCGCATCTCATCTTCTGCTATTTCAGAGAGCCAACTTCAGCTTGTCTTTTCATTAATTTGTTCTCCTGTCTGTGTGAAAATTAACTGCAGATAGCCTAAAGAAAGTCTAACGTACAGTCAGGTGGTCACTTTCACAAAATAAACATCAGAGAGAGGATTAAGGATTTATTAAGCTTACTAAATCCTGCTTATTACACAGCTACAACCTAAATAAATAAATCTATATATTATACTGGAAGCTGAGAATGGCTTTGCCATCACAGGAATAAAATCTATTGTAAGAGTGTTCTTTCAAAAACATTAAAAATCACAGCAAAACCAACCTTTTAAATTGCGTTGGATGCACTAATATAACAGATTTTCCTTCATATATTTTTACTAAAACTTTAATATTCGTAAATGCCATGCAATGATCTTTTTGTGTGCGTGTCGGTTCTTGAGCCACAGAAAGAAGGAAGAAAAAAAAAGGATGTGTCTGCTTCTAACATTCTGTCTGTGTTTTTAACACTTTGTCTGAAGCTTTGCAGACGGAGGGCTATAGAGCAGTGTCCGGAGGTAAACCACTCACGCTTGCTTTGCACTGTTGTGACTGTGGCCGTTGGTTTGGTGTTACAGTGTTGACTCATTTTGCTTCATGTTCTCTCGCTTTTTAGTAGTATGACAGTCAATTCTTCAGACGTGGATGTTAGTGTTGAGGCTGTTAGACCAACAGGTTTTCTTGACATCTGATGCCAGGCAACAGTTTTGGACATCTGATTGATATTAAAGGAAATGTGTGTACATTTCTGCCCTGTACAGCCGCACTAGCTCAGGCAGTGAGTTTGAGGTGGATTTTTTTCTGCAGCGCTTCAGGAACATCACAAATAAGAAAAAAATCTAAGAAACATTTGCTTGGTGATACTAGTGGTGTAAATACACACTTTCCCTTTAAAGAAATCAGTTGTCTTTGGTCAATGCTTTGTAGAGCAGCCTTACAAATGTCTAAATATGCCTTGATTAGTTTAATGAAATATTGCTCTACTTTAGTATTCTTTCTGAATTACCTCCAAAATGTGTCATGAACTCTCAACAGAATCACCTGCCAGACACTCATGCAAAGTTCCACGTGTTGTTCCTGTTCTTTGTGGCGGCCATGTTCTTCATCAGTATCCTGTCGCTCTTCAGCTACCACCTGTGGCTCGTGGGAAAAAACAGAACCACTATAGGTATGAAGCTAAAGGGTTATTCCACCCCAAAATAAAACAATTTGTCATTAATTTACCCCCACGTCGTTCCAAACCAGTAAAAGCTTCTTTTGTCTTGGAAACACAATTTAAGATATTTTGGATGGAAACCGGGAGGCTTGTGACTGTTACTGTTAAGTATTTTCGTAGCTTCATTGTTACAGTTGACAGTGGTTATTGTTTGGCAGTCAGTGGGACAGTCATAAGCCTCCTGGCTTTTACAGGTTTGAAATGACATGGGGTTAAGTGATTACTTCAAGTTGAAGAATTGTGCCAGGTCATTTTAACTCACTACTACTTTATTCTTCTACTTCTACTTCCATCCCTTTCTTTTCTTCTCTTTCTACTCATTTATACTGGAGTTGTTTTATTTGCGACTGCTGAAATATAATTTATATTTCCTTATTCTCCACATAACTATTGAAATGTTTAAATTAAATTTACTCTTCCTCCTAATTTTCTCCTTATTCTTCAGCTTATTTTTCTTATGGTTCTTTAATTTTTGAAAAAATTGTGGTTGGTTGTTTTGCGCTACACTGCAAACACAGCTGTTTCTTTCAGGAAATGCCTGTTTAGTAAATGTAATGATTGTTTATTCAGATTTTAATTACTTCCTCAATGAATTTCAGTCCAGGTTTATATTCCCTTTTTCCAGTCACTGTTTGTTCTTCTGCAGTACCTCCTTGTCTCTTTGCTCTATATTGCAACCTATTTTTTTATCGTCATTTCTTGCTGGCAGTCACATGTTAAGACAACAAATAAAACTTTGCTGATAGAAGTGAAATGTAAATGAATGTGGTGGTGGATTGTGGGTGTGCTTATGAACAATATTTGGGTCAAACTTCAAGAGGAAAAAAAAGGGGGGGGCTTTTCTCTACCCTACAACGCAGTTTTGATGCCCCTCTTAAGTTTGTTTTAAAGTTAAGGATGTCATTTTTGTTGTGTAGAGTAGGAACAGACCACATTCTAATCTCTCATCCGTCTGTTCAGAGGCGTTCAGGGCTCCGGTCTTTAGAAATGGCCCAGATAAAAATGGCTTCACTCTGGGCTTCCGCAAGAATGTCACCCAGGTGTTCGGAGACCAGAAGAAGTGTTGGTGCTTGCCCCTTTACAGCAGGTACAAAACATCCATCAAGCATCATATGTAGGGTCCTATGATTTCCACAAATAGAAAAAGTCTGGTTGGAACTGCAGTCATAAAAATGGAATTTACTGCATAACAAGGAATGCCCCGCAATGTAATAAATCAAAAGTAGGTCAGAACACTTAAACGAGATGCAGACTGGTGGAACTAGTGCACTTTCGTTTACTACACATGTCCTGAAGTACATGAACACACAAACACGATCTCTACAACTGCTCTGAAAGTTGTGCTTCATGAGCATTTTACCCTTTCTTTTGAGGAAAACATATCCAAACAGAATAAAAGAAAAAAATAAAAGTTTGGTTTAACTTGAAGAAACTTTGACATAAATATATTATTTAGTAATGATAGAAACACAGAATTTGGTCAAAATATACATGAATACATTTTATAGGACCATAAAATTAGAATTTTAACCCATTGTTGTAAAATTGTGAAAAATTTTAACAGAAAAAATATAGCCCAACAAAATTAAAATGGAAAGAAAACGGAATTTGGAAAACAATTACTCTTGCTCACTCTTATTTCTATTCAGGAATGTGAACTGGCCTAAGACTGAATGAAATTTATATTCATGTTCATACTGAATTACTAAGCATTCTCATACGTTTTTGGCAGGTTGTTAACTTTTTTTTTTTTTTTTTCTCTAGTTTGGGCGATGGCTACACATTCCCTACCCGCCTAGTCAACACTGACTCAGAGCAAGGCAATGTTGAACACCAGGCCATTAAATGGTAATTACATCTCATTTGTTAACAATACCACTGTTCAATTGAATGACAGTATAATTCTGCTGTTTGTCGTGAAGACTATGATTATTATTCCGCTCAGCAGTTTCAGATCATTTCTTTGTCAAACATTTTTAATCCCAGATCTGTTTTCCCAGAAACAGTCGTTAGTAGTATATCTTAATGTGAGGTGAAGCCAGTGAAAACGTTTGTGATTGACACATAATGCTTGCTCTGTTAACAGCACTGTTGATGGACAGACAAACCCCAGACCTCTGAGTGAGTCACAGAATCATCTCCTAGGCAACGGTATGCACTCTGAGGAGCAGAAAGACAGCAGCCCAGGAAACATCGGTATGTCAACACTCCGCTTTCACACTCCTCATATATGCCAGAGAACACTGTGAATTTTGTGAGGCGTCACTAGACATTAAAAATCCAATGGTTTCCCTGAAGCTTTACTGAGATGCTCTGCTTCTTAATACACACTCGCCTGCTTCCTAATGTAGTCGGCTGATTACACTGTAATATGAGGAAATGTATGCATTTATGAAACTGATCTTTATCTTGCAGAGGTATGTCAGCCGGTTTCAATTACCATGGAGAATGAGTCATAATCAGGTGAATTTTCAGTGTTGAAGTGTTCTACCAGTCATTTTAACAAGTTTGTCTAGTTATCTTTGCACAAAAGTTGTTTACTTAAGCTTTGTCTCTCTGCTCACAGGACAAAGGATGTTTTCCTCTCCTGGAGAGTACTGTTGTCATGAGACCTCATGTGAAAGAGTGTACAGTCCTCAGATATCATGCCTTAAGGTTAGCAGCAGCATTCTCTCATCTGGAAACGACTGTGATGGATTCACAGACTCTTCACACCACACATCCGCTCAACCCCGACAGCTCTTTCGCTGGGTTTTATGATGTTGTGACTAACACAATTTTTCTCCAAACATGTACATTTATTTGACCAAAATACCCCAAAATGACCATCAGGTTGCTCTGTCCAATGTAATTATATTGGTTTGTCTCTGGGACAACTTCATTTTTGTAGACCAAAAAAGTCAGGCAGGGCTTGCTACCCAAGATGCACTTTTGGTGGAATGCTGATGTTTACAGAGCTGAAGGAACACAAAGTGTATTGCAGTATTTGATTAGAATGTGATGTTAATTTACATTTCACTACACAGCAGCTTCAACCTCAGCTATTAGGAGTTTCTCAAGTATTTTGTTCAGAAGAGATATTAATACTTTTCTTCTCGATCTTTATATTAATCCATTCTATTTGTGGAAAACTTTAGTATTCAGTAGTATCCAGCAACTTTGACACCTCTACCCATTCAGCAACACTATTGTTTTTCGCAGCATTTTAAATGTTTTCAAACCTCATGCCCCTAAGCATTATACTATCAGCTTTGTGCCTTCAAATGAGGGTTGAATTTTGCAGAAGGTGGTGAATCTTGACAGTAAAGCACACTTAAGATTTCCAGGTTGTGTAGCACACGCAGCTCAGTTTTTGTTTTTTAACAGAAGGAACTCAGGCCAAGATGTTAGATTATGCCAGCTTCGGTTTAAGTTGGAAGATTTCTTCCACATTTTGATGTATAGTTTTGTTTCTGATGTTCAGTGAGGTCTGTTTACAGCTGCACTGGAGGACTCTGACCTCATAAGGAAGCTCTTGTGTGACTGAAGTGTATTGCTCTTAGTGAGCGAGATACGAGTGTTCATGTTTAAGACCGTCTCTAAAAGAGTCAACTCTTGGAAGTAATTGAATTGGTTTTTTTTGTCTTTGTTATTGCATGTTAATGTGAAAAACAATGAAGGCGCGATGATTTACTGCTTTATTCGTGACCTCACTATAGCAGAACTTGAGCTAACCTAACCAGAGCAACATCATCATGTAAAAATAATTGCAGATAGGCTGCTGCATCTGCTGGAGGTCACGTGCTATTTCTCTGAGGATGTGATTGTCTTTATGAACATTGCTATAGGATGGTGATTACGCCAAATATAGTCATTTTAATATCAAGAAATTCACTAATCACTTACTCCATGAATATTACTGGAATTTGAATACCAAATATCTATAGGACCCTTTTTTCTTTAAATTGTACAGAATTTTCAGCTTTTTTTTTTTGTACTTACCCCCTGCAGGCCAGTTTGGTTCATGATGTTATATTTGAAGATGTTTCTGAAGTCTGAACAGTTTGCACAGATTTTCCATTTGTCTAATTCAATTTCATGTTTGTACTTTGCGGATTTAACAAGTATTCGATGTATGCATTATAAAATTGACTTAATAAAAAAAGACTCAGCACTCTGAGGGCATGTGGGTGAGTTTGACATGAAGAAAGGCATTATGGAAACAGTTTCAGGTAAGAGAAAAAATAGGACTTACTGCATTTTAATTTAACTCATGTGATCGTTTTTAGTTGTTAATTAGAAATGTCTGTAATTAGAAAAGCCATTACTGTTACATAAATGCTCACTTCCTTTGATTCCTGCTCGGACAAAAAAAACTTCCATATTTGAAACCAGCCGACTAACCTTTAACTTACAAGTTAAATGTCAGTTTTAATTCACACACAAAGTCGTGAGTGCTGATCTTCAAACGACATCAGATAACAAGAAACTGATCTTAAATAAACACTGTAATTATGGGGTTAAATAGCTCCAGTGCAGCAACATTAAACCTGTAATCAGTATAAAACAGTAACGTCTGAAGCAGCAAAGGCCAAACAATACAAATGATTAACGCAGAAATTAGTTTTAATTAAATCCACAACACTAAAAACAAATGAGGAAGAGGTGAATAATTCGAATGCTGCTTTTTCTTACCACACAACAGAAAGGGGAGAATGATTTTTTTTTTAACATTAAAACAATAATAAGACTGTAACAAGATGAAAAACCAGGTCCTAGTAGAACTACCATACTAAAGCTTTAGAAATGGAAAAGAATACACTAAAACACAAGCACAGACAAATCACTCCACTTAATACAGATGTGAAAATGATATGCACGTAACATTTCCAGACCTGAAGAATGAACGAGATGCAGTTCTTGATGGTTGAGAGGGGAAAAAAAGAAAACTTTTCTGTTAGCTCGACTGGAGAAAAGTTTGTGGCTAAATTTAAGCAATTTGTTGAAAGCCTCATTTTAGTCTGTATTAAAACTACTGTGATGACAGATTCAGTACTTACTTCACACACACACACACACACACACACACACAACAACCTTATATTCTGACTTGGATTCACACACTTGCTACTACAGAAGATCGGACAGTTATGAGGGTGTTCCAACTAAATGAAAACAAGAACCTGATAGTCCAAACCGAAGTCAAAAAACGCAATGCAAACAAAGCAGCAGGTAAAAATCATAAGAGCTTTAAAACAATCATGCTCAGAGCAAACCAAGCATGCACTGAGGCAATGAAAACGCAATCAGGGCCTCGTGGGCCGCTGAAGGAAGGTGAGACCGCCTCACACGCCCCCTACTGGAGCTCTCGCCTCATCGCGGGCCTTTTGAGAGTGGCCCAAGCACTGGAATGAGCCCATCCACAGCACGTCTGACTTCACACAAACACTACAAGCTGACACTCTCTCGCTGACACACGTACACCCCGCGTGCTTCCTCTTCATCCTGGCTTTTAATCAACCCCCAAATCAGCTAAGCTGGTTTCAAGCCCCTCCGATCGTGTCTCTCTCACCCTCAGAAGTAAGCGGTTGTCTATGCACGCTGCGTAATAAGGGGAAAATCCTCATTTCTTTCTTGTAAAGTGGCTTGATGGGTCACTCTCCTTTTTTTTTTTTTTTTGTCGGTTTGACAAAAAGCTTGTAGTATTTCTCCCCTTAATATTCATCCTCTCTGTGTGACATCATTTCTTTACCTCCAACTTCTGCAGTGGAGGATGATTGGATTGTACAGCGGTAAGTCACATCTGCGCTTCACCCTACTTTAGCCCAGATCAGGAATGCTGGGATATCCCGGACCGGTACATTGCGTGTGAGAGCTTTGACTCGCAGATTGCGGTCGTCTGTGAGCAAGACCACCTCCCTGCGTAACCTCACCGGCCCACCTGGAGAATACAAAACATGCTGAAGAAACAATCACATCTAGGGCTAAACTCATCTACATCTTGGATGGCCTGAGTTTAATTTTTGCATTTACTGTTTACTTAAAAACATGGCAGTCATAAAACGAATGCCGTAAAACCATTTGGATTGATAATTAAAGACAAATTCAGATGCAAAAGAGCGTCCCGTCTAAACTGCCCCTAACAAATAAAAGTAAGTGAACTGACTTCTCTCAGCAGGCATGAAGTCCTTGGCTTTGTCCTGACAGTAGTGCAGACAGCAGGACAGGATGACATCATCGTTGTTGCCCTGGGGAGACAAGAGAGACACACAGTGAGTGGGCGGATTTAAAACAGAGTTAGTCTCGTGTGCATTTCTGAACTCCTCGAGGGATTTTTAATTACAGCAGAGTTGTCATTTGATGTGGAAGCCATTTTCTGAACTTGGACGCGCACCATGAAGCAGTATCCGAGTCTTACGTAGCATCGTTACAGTAATTCTGCAGACTGTCTGTCGTGTTCATTATGAGAGTCTTAAGACAGATGCTTTTAAAAGCATCAAAATCAAAAGAGTTAACAAATTAGATTCAGAATTATTTGAAGTGTTAATTTCAGATCTATTAAAAATTTGTGTAATCACTAAACTAAAAGAATTCTGAAAAATATAAGTAAATGCAAGTTATTTAGACTGATCATAAGTTATATTCTAAAAATGATAAAGTATTTCTCCGGTGCATAAAATAATTAAAACAGAGATAATACACTTATTAGAAAAATTACATTCAACAAATTAAATAAGATGGAATTAAAAAATTTTAAGAGCATCAATGATCTGGACTTGACTAAATGAAACGAAGCAAATTCTGGTAAAACATCTATAAATAAATACGTATCATTTTACTGGTGCATATAAATATAAAAAGTATTTAAAGATGGAATATTATTTCTCTGAATAAAATAAAATGTTACATCATTTAATAAAAATTACATAATTTTACATAATTTGGACTTCACCACACTAAGCAAAATGTTTGATATTACAGCGGTGCATAAAACTATAAATGACTATAAATAAAAAATCGTCATGTAGAATATGGCATTTAACCTTTTTAGTATTTAGATAATACCATTTGAACCACTGTAATAGCATAATCACTTTATGAATAAACATAAAGAGAGCAACATTGATAGACTTCACTAAATTAAGCTAAACAATTAAGTAAAACATCAGCAAACAAATATTATTATGTATTGTTATATGGCATATGAATATGAGAAATTTTAATATTCAAGTAATATTAATAATATCGAATTAGTGAGAAATTATGTGAAAATTGTCTGAATTTGAATGGCTGAGAAATGAAAGTAAAAATAATGAATTGTAAAAAAAAAAACAGTTTTAACTGCATCAATGATTTGGACTTCCCTAAACTTAACTAATTATTTAGTCGTCCAGAAGTATTTGCTATTGGTATAAAAGCATTATTTAGATATCTGCCTTAATGATAAAAGTACAGTGGTTCAGATCCAAATGACACACGAAAATAAACTCGGAACATAATGGGAGTTTGAACTAATTATTTAAGATTTAGACCTTTCTTTCACAAAGCAGAAGAACACATACCTTTTGCCCAGAAGTGTCCTCACTGCGGAAGGCGATGGACTCCAGTGTGTTTCCTCTGCTGGTGAGCGCTCTGATGCAGGGATCTCTAGACTCAAACGCTTTCTCCAGAAACATGACCGCTGCTCTGGCTCTCTCCTGCACCTGTCGGGCATGGGCACCACTACCGACCCCCTCACGACTGTCCTGTCCTTTAGCCAGGCCGTCCAACTCCGTGATCACTGTCATAAAGAGACAGAAGCATTAAACATAAAGGAAGAGTGAAGCATTTGAGTGTATTTTAATGATCAAAGAGGGCCTTACCAATAAGAGGCACAACCAGGATGTATGTCCCACAGGCCAGAAGCTTCCTGAGGCCGTCCAGATGATCTATGAAGCCGTTTGTGTCCGGGACCAGATAGAAAGGCCTGATCTCAATCTCCAGCTGCCCACCCATCTGCAGAACAGCCTGGAGGAAAGTAACAGCTCTTTATCATAAGCTTGAAATATTCTGGGGCAATCATTAGCGTGAATCTGGAGATACCTGTATCTTGTCCCGTCGTTTCTGCTGCTGTGCCAGCTTGTGCGCCAGAGCAGTGCGCCGTGCCCTCAGCTCTCTGATATCATCCTCACTTCTGTCTCCTTCCATCTCTCCATCAATCTCTCCATCCGATGCTGAGAGAGACGATTCCTCCACAATGACATCATCCTCCTGAAAAAAACAGGAATTAGCAGTGCTCTGTCAACCACACTCTCTGTTGCTGAGTTACTGGAAAAACATGTACTCAAAGATTTGAGGAAAAGCTAAGCAAAATAGATTCTCTTGAAAATACATCCAGGTAATGAGAGGTTCGCTGTACCTGTTCTTGTGTTTGTGCCTTGTTCTCTGTGTTTACGTTGGATGCAGGAGGTGTTGCCATGGAAATGTACTTTCCTCCCTTAAAAGCCAGCAGCGGCTCTTCCTGTCCACACAGAGCTTCCAGGAAGTACTTCAGAACGGTCACTCTCTTACAGTCCGCTGCTATAGCCTACAAATAAAAACAACCATACAGATTTAAGATAACTACAGCAACAGAGTTGATTTTTTAGAGAAAACGTTTATTATAATTTGCTAATTAATTGGACTTAATTTAGCCTTTATTATTTATCATTATTATTTATTTATGACTTGACTTACCATGCCCCCACCAATGGCTATATATTCATTTCCAGATAAAACATGTATGTATAAATAAGTAGAAAAATATACAAATAAGAAACATACATGTAATAAAATTTTTAAAAACAAAAGTGATATGGACAATTATATAGGGTCTTTCAGCAAAAAGCATGACAAAAAAAAGTTAATCATTCCAGGAGAATTCTTTTTGAAAATGTCCATGAATATATTTTCTGAATAAAAAAGGTTGCCTAGTATTAATTCAGCCTAATTCAGTTCTATGATTTCTATGATCGATGATCAGAATCAGAACAAACTCTCATTTATTAGAAAATGTCAGCTAATTTAATAAATCAAACCAAGATAATAACTGAAGTAATTTGGCTTTGTCAGCCTTTGTACAGTAGAATTTGATTATCAGACCATTTTCTTTCCTCAAAATAATTAATAATGCATTAATAGTGAATGGAGTACAAAAAGAAAAAAAAGGTCAGTTGTAGTAAACTGGAATGTATACTATATAAATAGCTCATTCATTTTTTTAAACTAAATATAGACAGAATTTTAACTAGAATATAAAACATTTAGGAACATTTGAATGAAATAATAAAGAATTTATTATTATTAATAGAAATTCTCTACCTGGCAGGTGATAATGGATGTCTTTAAAAAACAAAAAATGATATATATTATATATACACAGCCCTTACTGTCAATACAATGCATAGGAGAGTAAATTACTGACCGCATCGGTTCCTTGGTCTGTATAGCAAGCTTCCTGTGGGGCAGCGAGCAGCGGGACAAAGCCAGAGAGCATTTTGTCCTCCTCCAGCTGTAGGACTCTGAGTTCCTCATCTCCTTCTCCATCTACATCAGCTTTATACAGCAGAACCTCCCCATGATACACACGAGCCAAAGAGTTGCACAGATCTGCAAGACACTGCCACACGTCTGGACATCCCCTAAAAACACACAGAGCACCACATTGCTACAGCTCAGATTCAAATCAACATGGCCCTGACAGCCTAACGTGAGCAGGTGACTCACTGGACACTGCAGGGAGGAGGGTTCCACTTGTCGGGGTGGCCGAGCATCCAATCGGACCAGACCTTCATGCTGGGCAGCAGCTCTCTGAGGTCGTGAGGGAAGACAGACACTCGCACCATCCCCTCCTCTTCGTCCATTTCATCAAACTCCCCCAGCTCTTCTGCTGGGATAGGCTCTGGAAGAAAGGGAAAAGGGAAGCAAACAATTACACAAAGCCGCACAGGAGTCACAAATACGGCGAGTGACTTTATGCAGGCTATGTAGGCAGCACACTTAATGGAACAGCTATTGTTGACTCACCAGCAGGGGTTTCTTTTAGGAGTTCAGTGCAACGTTGCACAAGCAGACCAAACATAGCTAAACCAAGAGATATGGTCTGCTCCTCTAACACAGACCGACTTTCACCCTGCCCTTCAGCTGGGGAAAGAGAGAAAGAGCAAGAGGCACAGCAAAGTGAGAAACAAGAGAGGTTCTTTATCAATAGACCAGACAGGATCTACGCCCACTGATAATGTCGAACCTTTACCTCTGATCTGTGCGTAATGGATGGTAAACATGTTAATAGTGATGATCTGCAGCATGCGTGTGCTGCCGAGGGGGGAGGGGCTGTGCTGGAGGAGGGCCCGGAACTCCTGCAACACTCGACTGGCTACAGCAGGAAAACTCTCCATCCTGAGGACCAATCAAAAATCAAAATTACTTTCTGCTGTAATTGTTTATTTGTTTGTTTATTTATTTAGCCTTTACCTTTTGATTACCAAATCCAAAATGATTTGGTAGAAAATGTAAATAAAAATTCCAAATATAATTTAAGATTATAATCCAATAAAAACATGTTTTAGTTATTGCTGATTCAAAAGCATTCCCTTCAGAAGCTGTTGCTAAAATGTACTTGCATCAAAGAAATACGTAGAGCATACTTAGTTTAGGGACAGGTTTGGTGGTATGGGTAGGTTTAAAGCTGGGTTAAGGTGTTGGGAATGGGTCAACAGTGTAATTAGAAATGTACTAGGGGTGGCACGGTTCACAAAACCCACGGTTCGGTTTGTATCACGGTTTTAGGTTGTTTCTTGTTATTTTTTCTTTTAATCTTTAACACTCCAGAAATATACTTCAGCATATGATATATAGCTTAATTATCCACAATTTAGGATACAGTATTAAAAACTTATATCATGTAATCATTCATAAACTGAATTGGATGCGTGTTGCACAGTACTTGCATACAGTCGCAGTTCTATCTATTGTTTTATTTCCGCTGTCATCATAGCTAATCCGATGTGACCGAGCCCGAGCATCCTTTCTAAATATCTGTCCGAACTGTATCCATCCTCTAATAGGTAACATGAAATGTTCCCACACACTGCCATTGCTACATGTAACTTACAGTATTGTGACCTGCTGCACTCACTCCACACCGTAGACACCTCAATTCTTTCACGCGAAAGGGAAACACACTGACGTCACATACGGGGCACGAGGCTACATTGCGCATGTCATGAACCGTGTGATGCATGCATGCACCGAACCGAGACAAGCGAACCGAACGGTTTGGGTTTTTTCATGAACCGTGCCACCCCTTAAATGTACACCTAATTACACAAATGAATTACAGGTGTAATTACATGAAGGTATTTTTTTATATAACCAAAATATAAAAACAAGCATGTCCACTGTACCAAATGATTCATTTAAATGTAAGTAGTAAGTGGTACCTAACTTTCAATGTCAAAGGTCAAATTAAAAGCAAAGCATCACAGTCAAAACAGAAGTTTACAACACATTTGTTGACATTAAGACTTACCCTACTTTAGTGAAGAGCTTTCCGTGAGCATGCAGGAAACTCAGAATAAATCTTTTGTTGAGCTGTAAAGAACAGTACAGAACATGAAAAGAAAAGAGCAATTTAACTCTTCAGCTAAAATGATTCTAATTAAAGCAATCGTTATTCAAAGTATAAAAATAGCTCATGTTCTCCAAACCAATAACCATATAGCTGTGCACAGTCACCAAGTCTCAAAAATTGTCAAACTCGCCACAGGATGAGTACCTTGTTTAGGAGATAAACCGAAAGCGCTCTCATTTAATTAAATCAGTGTACTGCCTGAAGCAGCGGGCTCAAAACAACCTGCTAACCCTCACAAAAGACGAATAGTGGGGTGGAAGAGGTCAACTTTGTAAGTGTGCATTTGTTGCTGACGTGGGAAAATATCCAAGGTTACCAAAAAGACGGGTGCATCACGGTAAGATGACTCCCTTTTCTGCCACTGATGGGTGACTCATAGTCAGCCTCATCCTGTGCGACTCATAAACAACTCAACATGACCTCTTTGGCTTAATGTGCGCAGGTGTTTGTACGCGTGTCATACGTGTGCCTGCTTTTTGTGAACATTTGTTTGGTTCAGAGTAATATTTCTTGCCTTAAGTGCAACAGGATGCTAGATGTTTCTTAACGGATGTTGTTTTAATCAAATCTTTAAAAAATGCATCGGTTTGTTAGCATACTTATGAAGTTTTATTTTGTCATTTCTCTGAAACAAATCTCTCGGATCACAGAGCAAAATGACACATATAAGGTACTCACATCACTGGGACTCAGAGTTCCCAGCTCTCCGTCCTGCTCAGAGTCTTTGCCCGATTCACTGCCTGTCAGACGAGAAGTGCCCGGATGCCCGGTGGGACGTATCCAGATCTCCATGCGGGTGGCATCCTCACCACGTCGCCCACCTACATGTCCTCGAGGACCATGGGTACCTCCATCCGCTTCCTGTTTCCGTCTACGTTCAATCTGGTCAGCCTTGGTGAGGAGAGAAGAATAAATAAAACATTTTTCAGATGCACACCCATTATTGTTTAATATTTCCATTACTATTTAAATTGAAACCAATGGAAGTTGTATTATTCTGCATTGAAGCATCATTAAAGTGCATACCTTGCGCTTGGCTTCCTCGAACAGACTCATCAGACTCTCCTTGGCTGTGAGGATTGGGTTACTGGCAGCTAGACTACGCATGTAATAGTATACAGCATCCAGCTTTCGCTTCTGAATGAGAAATTAGAAGAGAAAGAACTCATTTAAATTTAATAGTCATATCAAACTCATTATAAACCTCAACCTCATAATAATACAAATATATATTTTGAATGTCAGTGCGATGAACAAGTCTTAACATTTTTTATTAAAATGCTAATATTCTAACCCTTTATCTAATCAAAATTCTGTTATGCTGAATTCTCACCGTATACACTGCTAGCAGGGCCAGCTGATTGTAGGGTCTTCCATTTTTTGGAGCAATCTGCTGAGCTTTTAGATACCAACTGCACAAAAAAAAAAAAGATATCTTTGCCATCAGAAAAATATTCCTGCTGTGCTAATTCATTATATACTCTATGATATAAACAGAAGCACAAGTATGTATATTGAAATAGCGTACTGTACTATAAAATACACCTTAATGACAGAATTACCTGCGTGCCTTTCCGTAGTTAGCAGAGTCACTAGCCTGTTCACGATATCGTGCGATATCCCCCTGACAGATCATGCAGCGCTGGGCACTGATCAGAGCATACTTCACCTGCAAAAATGTAAAGTAAATTCACACTTGTTGAATGTGCTCAATAATAGTAGAACTAACTATAAAGGGCCTGTTACAACTAAATCTTAAAAACAAGAAAACCACTACAATTAGACGTTGCAGGGCTTTGGTGCAGCTGAAAACATAATCATCAGTATTTAATCACATGAGAGTATTAAAAAACTCAAGGAGAGTACCGTCTTGCGTAGAGGTCTTGCTCTTATAGCCATACAGTCCATATAGTCCTCCAGCTTGAATTGAAAAACAGTCTGCAACTTCTGTAGCAGCGAATCAAAGAATACTGCCCCCTAGAACAAAAAAATAAACACTGTATCTAAACACCCCATTGAAAATGTATTACATCACAGAATGATGGAAGGTTTTTACTATTTTATTCTTCTATAAAGACTAGTGAATATTTAAAACGTTTGGTATGTAAAGTGTTCCAGCTGCATTTATTTGATTAAACTGTGGTAAAACAGTAATATTGTAAAATATTATTATAATTTAAAGCAATTGTTTTCTAATTTAATATATTTTAAAAATATTTTTACAAATTTTATTTATATTTTTAAAGGTGAATTTTCAGGAGCCATTATTCAAAACTGTGACATTTCTTTTGAATTTATTTGAAGGACAGAAAATTTCAAAATTATATAATTTTTTTGCCTTTTACTAATTGACTGTATCCTCACTCACAATGACAAAAACTTTCATAAAAAGATAAATAACTGTGCATATCTACCTCTTCCAGTAAGGTCATGAGCATGGTTTTTATCTGTGGGGCTGTGTCTGATGCCTGGTCCTTTAGTAGCTGCCTAAACCTCTCTATCACCTGGTAAAACACATTCTTCCACAGAGCCTGATCCAGGTTTTGAGAGTCAGAGAACTCTATGTCTGTCAAAATCACCCGCTCATACAATGTCAGGAGTTCAGCTCTGCGGAAATAGAGAAAAGGTTCAACAAAATGTATTACAACTCTAAATAAAACAAATCTTTCCTATGCAAAACATTCAACATTAAATACACACCTGAGCTGGGCCATTCTCTCCAATCCCTCCTGGCTCAACCGTTCCCGGGACAGCAGATTACTGAGCTGGAGTTCCTGACTGTCAGCCAGCCGAAGCAATTTTCCCAGCTCTCCTCTGGTCTGCACCTCTGCCTCTTCTGGAGTCAGACCAGATCCAGCTGGAGATGGATAACTTGCTCCACCTTGCCCGTAGGGTCCATAAAAAGGTGGCATGGAGGCAGGATACATCCCATTGGATCCAGGAATTTGGTAGGGAATGTGATATGGGTAAGGATAGCGTGGCGGGGTGTTTGGGGAATTGGCTGATAGTGGATAGCAGTAAGGATTGTCGGAATTCTGAAATTTGTAGTAAGCCATGGCAGTGGCTTGCTGGTTTTGAAAAAACTCTCCCTGCCGGACCGGAGGACTTCCTGTGGCCTCGTCATCTGTGTCCAAAAAGTGCAGAGGCCCACATCCACCCTGCTGCAAGTACAAAGCCTGTTGGAGAGATGCGTGCTGGGATTGTTGGCTTGACACAAGTGCTGGTTTCTTATCCGGGTTATTTGGGTCCCAAAGGCGTCTTGTCCCTCCTCCACGGCCGCCTCTTCCGCGGCCAAGGCCCATTCCTCCTCTCATTGCTCCAAGCTGAGGCCCTGGCTCAGGGGTCAAAGTTAGGTCAGTGTGGGCAGGAAGCACCAGAATGCCCCTCCCACGACCTCTAGGGTTTTTTCTGCTTGCTTGCTCCTCGCTTGAATGCTTGTCTAAAGAAACTCTCAAAATTCCTCCTCGACCGCTAGATGCAGGCGCTCTTTGCCCTCTTCCACCCCCTTCAGGACCTTTGTGGGTGCTCTTGGCTTCGTCAGCAACTCTGCCTCTTCTACCTTCTCTCTCCCACACCTCGTTTTCCTCCAGCGAATCTGTGGAGGACAATGTCCGTGCCGTCCGTCTCCTCGGGCGGCCCTGGCTCCCTCGGACAAACTCCTTCTGTCCAGCAGTCCTCTCTCCCGGCCGTGCCGCCAACTGCTGGGCCCCCCCTCGAAGTCTCTCAGCTTCAGCCAGACCATCCATACTGGTCCCGCTACTGGCTGAACTCGTGCTGTAGGTACGGTTTCGAGGACGCCGGATGTCTGACTGAGAGTAGCGCTTGGAGGCAGAGTTGACCCGGTTTGAATCAGTTCTCTCAGATGGTCTCCCTTTCTCTTTTGGCCTGTTCCCTTGTTGTTTTTCATGGTTCATGTTCTGGTCACGGCTCACCTCTTTTCCGCCAACATTTCTCTGCTTTTTTCCTTCAGGCTGATCTGCTTCTGAGCCTTTTCCTCCTCCTTCCACTTCTTCTTTCTTAGCAAAGCCCTGGTTGCTACCCTTTTCCCTTCCTGCTCTGGATTTTCCATGACCTCTCTCCTTTTTTTTGTCTTCTCCAGTTACTTCATTCCCTCCACCTGCTTGGCTTCTGCGCCCTTCCCCACTAGGCTTTCTCCGTTTTGTACCATCCTGCCCAGCTTCATCTTTGCTTTCTTCCAACCCTAAATGGAGATGGCTGACTTTACCCATGATACTCTCAACATTATTCTCATTTTTTTTTCCAGAAGAGGAGTCTGCAGTTCCCTTTGAGTCTTGCTTTTTCCTGCCATCTTTCCCTCGCCTGTTTCTACGCTTTTCCTCTTTCTCACACTTAATAATTGTTTCAGCAGACTTCCCACTCACTTCTTCCTCCTCCTCTCTTCTTCGATCCCCATCTAATTCTTTGTTCCCCCCAGTCTCTTTGTGTACTTGAGACCTTCGGCCCCCTGGCTGATATATCTCACGGTCAGGTTTACGCATCTTGCGTGACTGCTTCGGTGATCTGGGTGTACCAGCACCTTCAATGCTTTTAACAGCATTTCCATCAAGTTGAAGGTTATTGCCTACATGTCCTTTAGTGTTATGATTTGCTTCAGCCTGGCTGTGATCATTTGGAAACTCTCCAGTGCTTACATGAGAGCATTCAGGACTGGCAGGTGAGCCGTCAGGCATTTTGGAGTCATTACCAAAAACACAATCGTCTTGTGGGTGCATGGGGTCTGAGTCAGCTCCTGTGTTGTCCTTACGTCTGTGTGGATGGGCAGCACCAGGTTTGTACCTCTGCAAGTCTGGACGTTTGCAGTCTCGTTGCCGGTGCTTCTTACCCTCCTCTCGCAATTCTGAAAAAAAGATGACAAACACAGTAAACACATATTTTATTGCCTGAAGAGTACATTAGGGCAGTTCATAAACTCCCATTGCTCACAACAATATTCACAAGGCTCATAGATTAAGGACCGCATTTTTCTAAAAAAACAATTTTCTCGCCTGAGCTTGACAATCCAAAATTGTTTTTAATCTAAAAATATCCATTATGTTATATGATTTAATTAATTTCCCCATTACTTTAAGTTTAGAAATCACACTTTTAAAATTAGACTAGCTTAAATATCTAGGTCGTCCAAATATGTGAGAACACACAAATGGGAATTATTTAAACTGCTTTATGATAATCACTAAAATGAAATAATTTCTATGAATTATTTCCTGAGAAATAAATAAATGGCTACACACATGCTGTGCACAAAAACTGGGCCAAGTTTAATAACGTTATGTTTCGAAAATGTGTAAACAATCATTTATATGCAGATTATGCACTTCTTTATAAATGAGACTCCAAGCTCCTGAAAGTAAAAAAGGCAAGGGACATATTGAAAAAATAAACTGAAATAACAAATATCTTGATTTCTCAGATCTTTTGGCTTATTTAAGTTTTCCCCCCTAATTTTAAATCATTTTTAGGCATCATGAGGCCACCTAGTGGACCTCGGCCAACTAACAATTGAGAAATGCTGGATTAAGGAAAATTTTGGAAATGTGTTGTTTATACTACTCTTTAAAAAAACAGAAATATATCCCAACATACAATGCTTTTGTTGGTAAATATCCAAGACCAAATTGCTGTTGCTATGGCAATGGGGGAAAATAACCTGTTGCATGTGCACTGCAACAAGCTTTCCCAGCAAAATACATTGACTACAAACACATGAACAGCAATAATCAAGCTACGACATAAAGTATTATGACATATAGAGTTGGCGTTGGATATGAGCGTATCTATAAACTCTTCCTTTGAAAAAAATGATCATATTCAAGAAGTTGCCGCCATCACTAATCAGTATAACAGCTATTGCACTTACTTCTTTAAACAATTAAAAAAGCGTTTTACTTATATCAGTGGTTTAAATTTCACGGCGACATTATTGTACTATAATTTTGCATACACTGCAGCAAAAACACGGAAGATGTGTTAAATGCGTTCAAAACAAGCGCCGCTCAGCCCACATGAGCGACGACTGTTGTTGACTGTTATGCTAGCTAGCTATTAGCAAACTGAACCCTAACTTTAATGTGACATGTCATAATAAAGCTTGCCATAGACTGCTACATTTCTTACATTGTAATAAACATTTAGAGAGCTCCTAACCTTTTATACTGTCGCTGTGTGTGGTGAAATTCGACGCTTCTGCTCGTAGCTCCGCGGCTGAAATTCGTACTCTTTCCAGCTCGTCCGCCATTTTCGTCGGAACCAAACACAAACACACGGCGACTCGGTAGGGCCAAAAAGCCATAAAGTCAAAATGCGTTTAAAAATCCCGTCACAATGCGGAGTAGATTTTTCTTTGAACATATCTTAATTACAGCAAAAAAGAGAAGCAAAAGAACGAAGCACAACACAAAAAATATTTAAATAAATGTTAAAAATACTACTTAAGAAAATGCCAACTGTGTATGTTCGTAGGGGTCAATAATACTTTTGAAGAATTAAAATGTACAAACAACCAAATATTCTTTCATTATCTACAGCAATTCCAGAATTCTTTTTGAAAACTAACACTGACTTGGTTTTAAGAATCTTACATTCATAAATAGGCTAGGACATACCATAAAAAAACATATTTATACACATTTCATAATTATTTGTATTCTCTATAATCTAAATAATGAAGAAAAAAAACTTAAATGTGATTTTGAATTATTTCTAACAGTCAAATATCAATAAGAAATATAAAAAAAATAAAAAGAAAAAATAAATATAAAAACCCATTGGGCTTAGTTTAAGCCAGGACTAGGCATTAGTTAAATTAAGATATTTAAGCAAATTTTACAGAAATGCCTTATAAGAAAATATTACAGGTGTGCATCTTAACACAGAACAATGACACTGACATGTTTTAAGATATATCA
>JAUYWG010000044.1:12787802-12799595 GCA_034779775.1 Enteromius afrohamiltoni
GTCAGCGGAGCTCCTGAAGATTTAAAGGGGAAGTACACAGAACAGAGTGATTTCTAAAGAGCTGTTTATGACAGGGTAAAATTAGCGTCTTTTTTACACTGTCTTTGAGAAATTTTAAAACAAACTATAAGATTTTGGCCATATAAATATTAGCAACTTCATCAACTGCCTATTATTGCTCATTTTGGGCCTCTGAATAATCCTACTCAAGTATAAGCTTTCCTATATAATACTATACTACCCATAAAACCATGATGTATTAAATACTCAATACTCAACAACAATTTAATCATATATTACATTTAGCAGATGCCTTTATCCAAACCGAAGTACAAATGATAAGTATAAAAACCAACAAAAGAGCGATAATATGTGCCGTGACAAGTCTTGGTTAGTCTAATGCAGCAGACATAGCATGTTTATTTTTTATAATAAATAAAACGTAAACCATAGATAGAATAGAAAAAATAATAGCAGACACTAGTGCTTGAGGGTCATTTTTTTTAAATACATAAAAAGTCAAATGAATAGAAAAAGAATAGAGAATGCTAGAGGGTCCTTTTTTAATAAATAAAAAGAAAATAAGGAAAAAAAAACAGACAAATCTAGGCTCTTTTTTTAAATTGAGAAGAAGATAGAAATAGAATAGAACCCCAAAATATCCTTCAAATAGACTCTGCACTGCATACTTGTGTAAGTCTTTATTCAAGTAACCAATTTCCTGAGAACAGTGTAAAACATCTTTTTACAGACCGTTCAATTTCCAAGGCTTTTATAATATAGCAATATTTCAAAAAGTACATTTAACTTAGACTCAGCTACTCTTTTATCATCTCACTGAAACTTCTTGAGGAAGTCTTGGTATGTCTTCCTGTGTAAAGATGCTGCTGGAACAAAGTGTCCACCGGGATGAATGAGGTTTTGAGCTCCATCAAACGCTGGCAGCAGATCTCGGCTCATCTCCTCTGGAATTACACGGTCATCCTGTCCAAACACATGCAAAGATGGGATTGTGATCGCCGGCCCTTCGTAAAAGCGGCGATGCTGGGAACAGGCACTGCGGAATCCTGCGACCAGGATGGCAAAGCGGAAATTAAAAGCAGCCTCTAGTTTTTGTTCTTGCAGGGCACACAGCATAGCCACCAGGGCAGCACCTTGACTAAAGCCCAGCATGCCATCGAAGGGGCCATGATCCTTCACTGCGGTTTTCACGGTCTCAACACTCTCTTCCAGACCCAGGCTGCGCTCACACTCCTGCTGAGCATTGAAACTTCGTGCCTGGACGTCAGAGAACCACCAGCCCCTCTGGTCCTCATCACCACCACTGGCCGTCTTCTCGGGCTCCTGATTGGCTGATGGCATTGAAAAAGCAAAACGATCATCAGAGTGAAAGACTCAAAAATGAACTGTGGACCACGAAACCATAAGACACAAGGGTATATATGTAGCAATAGCCAAAAATACATTGAATGGGTCAAAATTATTGCTTTTTTAAAAACGTATACCAAAGGATATTAAGTAAAGAAAATTAAGGTATTTTCTAGAATTTCTACCCTAAATCAAAACTTTATTTTTGATTAGTAATATGCATTGATTTTAAAATTGATTTATATATTTTTTGCACACTTCAGATTTTCTCAGCTAGTTGATCAATCTTAACAAAGCTTATTTTTTCAACTTCCAAATCATATATAATGTATAAATATCACAAAATATATCACAAAACTGAACTTTGTGGTGCTGGGTCACAAATGGCTCGCATGAAATATTTTAAATGTACTTATGTACCCACTAAGTTTTGAGGTGCAGAAAATATGATCAGTTTTAAACTCACTTTCATTTTGGATTGCAGAAACTTGGTGTGGTGCACTAATATACACCAACTCCACTTGTTTCTTTAATATTTTGCGTAATGCGCCTGTCTTCTCTCTAAAAGAGCTCCCGTTCTGTCGGTAACCGTGAATACAGAGAATTCGAAGAGGAACTGCTGGTTTGGACATTATTAATAATCGATCACAGCTGTAATTTTCTCGCTGTTCTCCAAACTCGAAACAGACACTGCTGTTAAGGCGCGCGCTCACAGTGAAGCAAACAGGGACAAGATGAAGTAACACTACAGTTATATCGTGTTGCTTTAATAATCAAAACAACATTCGAAACGCTAAAAAGAAACTAAACTCGACATGTTTACTTGTACGACTGGTTTGTTACCGTGTTGAAACATAACGAATCAAGAGTTCCGCCCAGGCGAATATTATCTGCAAACCGTTTACAAAACTCCCAGAATTCAAGATAAAACTACAGCTATTTTATAACCCGCGCTTTTATATTTTTGATCTTCAAAAAAAGTTTAATAAAACACTAGGTGTGCGTTGCGTTACATTGTACATTATTGCTCCCCACAAATAGAAACACAATGCACTTCCTAATTGAAACGCCAGGGGGCACGCGTTCCCTGTAGCAATGTGAGGTGTTCTCAGTTGCTCATAGACGTAAGCCTCTCATCAGAAATGTCTCTTAAAAATTATTGCAACGAATCGTTTTACCAATTAAATTTAATTCTGAATAAATCCGTTATTTTAAGGCTCTCTATGCTTTAAGTATAACAGGTGCCCACTGACAGCAGAGAGACAAAAACACAAATAAAAAAGTTATTATTTTTAAATCAAAGTTGGTATCTAAACAACATCTGTATTTAATTATAAAAATAATAAAGCAATGAAAGAGACAGTGCATCATTTCTATGCATCTTTTTTTCAATTATGCAAAATGATTTAGGGATTCTTTGTTTCCCATGTTACCAAATGTTTGTATAAGTAAACAAAAACATGCCTGCAAGCTTTCGAAGAACGTAAATAACCACACAAAAAGTTTAACATAAATCTGTATGCATTCAATATTCCATGCTATCCTGAAGGGGAGGTTCTTAATTTGGTTAGATGATTATTTCTCTCTGTTGATCTCGGTGAGTTTTCTGGATGATTGTGCCTCCTGAGCACTTGACAATTAATCTAAAAATGAGCAGGAACCCTGGAGGCCTGATGCCTCTAATGCTTATATTTTTACACACCATGAAGTTTATCTGAATACTGCTGATCCCAGACCAGTTCAGTGAATTCTACTGAGCTAGCCAACTAGATAGATAGATAGATTAGATAGATACAACAGAACAACAGTGCGTTAGATCAAAGGAAAAAGATAAACAAAACAACAGATATAATGATAAAACAATACACAGATAGACAGATAGATAGATATTGTTTGTTAAGTACATAAACATAATCTTTTCCATAAATGTTTATATTTTGTTTTTGTGTTTTTGAGTGCATCTGATCCTTGAAATGAATGATTATTTCTTCTTTGTGCTGAGGAGAACACCGCCAGCAGAAACCAGCACCAAGCATATGCTTCAAGCTATAATTAAGGCAGGTTTTCTGGCAATCCAGCATGTTAACTTAAATGAATATCTGTACGAGAAAAAGAGGTTTAATTAATGAGAGTTTCTCCATCTAATTGAATGTCTTGTCTGTGCATATTGAGTATATGCTAACCAAATTCCCAGCCGTTCCCTACGGACTCTCTATACCTCACTCTCCGCATTAACAGATTTACTTAAACACATCCAAAGATATTTTCCCAGTGTGAAGAATTTTTTTTGCACATTAAATGCTTCGAGGGACTTCCTGCATCAACCAACGTCTCGTTTGCAACCGTTCATTACCTTTTAGTTTCTCTGTCCTCTGTCTGAACCGCTGTTCTCTTTAATATTCACCGTGATCAACCAGTGAGATGAGTCACAAATGAGACCAAATAAATAAAACAGGCCCTAAGGCCAACCTTCCTTTCAGTGCTGTTTAAGTGATTTATTCTCGAATGCGGCTTGTTAGCGGCAGGTGAGGGTGCTCCATTCTCACCCTTTGCAGCAGGAAGTAACCCCTGCATGAACGTCAGTGCAGAATACAGATGAGATGAAGACTATATCCACAGAAACCGGAGCGTGAGCACATTTGTGGCCACAATTGCTCACAAACAAGCACATGCACTCATTTAACAAGTGGACCGCTGGATCAGAATGACACGGATTGCATCAGTATTGGGATGAGTAACCATGTCAGTGGCAGCCATACAATTCGGTAAACTTAGCAACAACGGGTGCTTTACAGAAACTGTGTGCAAAATAAAACTCTTAAAAATGAGTGTTAGGGGACAGAAAGCATTTTTACAAAATGTTGTTTGTGCACCTCAGAACAAAACTAATTATTATATGCGTTGTATATAAATAAAGATTAATTAAATCAAAGGATTTAATTATAATTAAAGAAATTGAATGGTATAGGTTTTTTTTTTTTTTTTTGCTTTAGCTATTTTTCTTTTTATTTATTAAATTTATTTAAATTTTTCTTTAGTAATGCAACTTTGGGAACCAGGAAAATAAATTATTTGTAATTATTTTTTTAATTAATATAATTAAATGCTATTAAAATAATATCAGTTATCAACTAAATAAATTGAAAAAGACATTGTGAACGGAAAAGTTCCCCCCAAAACTAAAATATCAAGATTTAGTCACCTTCTTAACTCATCCAAATTATTTTGTTCTTAATCAGACTCTTGCTTACCTCTGCGGTGAATGGGTGCCGTCAGAATCAGAGTCCAAACAGCTGATGAAAACAACATGGCTTCAATCCATTGTTTTTAACTTCAAACTCTCATTATTTCTGCTAAAATACAAGTCCTTTACACATAATATTGCGTGAATGAGAGAAAAATGCACAAATTTATCATTGCTTACAAGCAAAATATAAAAAATATGTGTTCTAAACAAATATATCACTTTTTCAATGAAAGAAGCATTACAATGGACTCATATTTTGTCCAGAAAAAATCAAATAGCACATGCCTAAATGACACGCATGTAAACTCTGTATAGCTTTGAATATCACATATCATGATACTCCACTCATATCAAGTTATAAACTGTCCATTCCCTTACAATATTGACACATTAATGCAGTTAAAGTGCATTATAAGAAATGTAGGAATATCATATATCAGGTAATGTGTCGGTAGAGATATATGCTCTTTAGAGAAGGACATTATGGAACTGCATGCAGGAAAGGAAAGTATAACAATACTGTATTAATATCCCAGCTCCAGGTTGTGAAACGGTTATTTTACAATAGTGATATATCATAGACCGCAACCAGCAAATCTGTCATTTGTATGTTGTTGTAACTTCATAAGCTCACAGCAATCACAAAGCCTCTTTATCATAAACCATAAAGTCATATCATCTCTGTGCTTTAAAGCGTGGATGCAATCTCTTTCACACACACAGAAGCGGCGGTATAGGTTTAACGGCGTAAGAGAGATATCGCAGCATGCTACCTGTAATACTCTGCTCACAAAAAGCTGGGATTTGCTTCTGCTTCTTGCTTGTTTGTGTTGTAGCCATCGTTGTGGGTGGGATGTGCCGATTCCCATTCCCTGCAGCTATTCTGACCAAATATTTATGTCTCTGCTGAGTGACCTCTGCGTTTGCTTCATACCAGCTCAGTTCAGGAAGCTGTAGTGGAGTTTATCAGTAGCTTTCACGCAATAAAATAGGGACAATTTGTCCCAAAGACCATCGATAAACATAAAAGCATTTAGACCACATCATTGTGGTTTTCTGTTGTAAGTGCATTACCGTAAATGTGTTTCCTCTTTTACTGGCTGTAATAATCAACAGCATGCCACAAATGTCCACAGAGGAATAGTTTACACAAAAATTGACTATTTAAAGCAAATAGTTCTGGAGTTACAGCTTGCTGTTTTTTTTTAATTTAATAAAGATTCTTTAAATTTAACACAATAGTGTCTTTTTATACCAGAATTTTGACATTGTTCCATATACATCAATTTTTTGGACAGTTTATATCTCGCAATTCTGACTTTTTTTGTTATATATCTTTTTTCTTCACCACAAAAAATAAAAAAAGACTTTTCATTGCTCTGGTCAATCTATGTCACAATTCTGACATTTTTCTTTATATTCTGAATTTGTTTTTTTTTTCCTTTACCACAAAACAGAAAAAACGTGAAGAAACGATTTAAAATCAAAACGATCTTGCAATTAAGAAAAAGTCAGGATTGTGAGATATCAACACAGAATTGTGTTGAAAATGTGTGTGTGTGAAAATTATTAATAATTTTTGTCTCCCATGGCCCGAAACTGCCATAATTCGTTTTAACCAAAAATATTCTTTTTACATTTAGAAATACAATTTTAATTTAAAGGACCACTTCACATAAAAATGAAAACTGTATTATTTACAGACACCCTTGTGTCATTTCAGACCTTGTATGATTTTTTTTTTTCTCTGTGAGAAACAAAAAATAAATTGTGCAATTGTACTGGTACATAACATTCTGAATAAATCATTCTGAATTGATTCACAGATCATTAGATTCATGAAAAAGATTTAATTTAAAGAACATACAATAATTAACAGTATGCATGTGGATAACTGCCTGCTTGAGCAGCTGTAAAGAATCTTGTCTGAATACACTGATAATTAGGACCATTTTAAAGTCTTCCCAGAGGACATGGCAATTAGCGCTTACCATTACATGGCTATTTATAGTATAATATTCTGTCTGCGTTAAAGAAAGACAGTGAAACCCGGCGATAAAGAAGAAAGGTGAAAAGGTTAAATGAATGAGATCTTTTTTTGTTTTTTATGACGGCACAATCCAGAGAGGGCAAAGACGGGTCAGAATGGATAAATGATCAATTTCGTAGTAATTTTATCTGAAGTTTCTCTTCGCGAGCTTCGCTTATGTTTCAGAACGTTATGTGGCCGTGAAATTGTGATGTGAGAGACAGTAAAGATCAGAATCATTGAACTGATTGAATGCTCAGACATGTCTGAACAGAAGAGCAGAAATGAGCTTGGCTTGATCCAAAATCAATTTGGTCAATTAGGTCGACTAACTAGAAATTGATTCAGTAGCTTAAATTTAGCCTTTCATCTCGGCTCAGGTCCCTACCTGAATTAGTACATGCACAGATCTTAGCAAAGTGACATTTAGCCGAGACCAATATTGGAGCACAAACATCCTAGAGACTTTAAAGTCAACATTAAAGATGCATGATATTGATATTCCTGCTATAAAGCTGATACTTATCAATTATATGCGAGGATATGACCATGAACAATTAAACAAAATCAGTTGATATCAGTGTTATTTTAGTAAATCTAATATTAGATACTAACATAGATTTATTTATTTTAATCACTTTTTTTGTCTTTTTGTATTTTCAGTTTTCATTGTAATTCTATTTAGCTTATTTTATTAATTTTGTTATATGTACTTTTTCTAATTGTTTTATATCAAAAAGAGAAATTATATATATATACATACATTAGTGCTACCAAACGATTAATCACAATTAGTTTTATAAATTTTTTTTTTTTTTTTTTTACATAATAAATGCATGTGGACTGTGTTATTTAAACACAGTAAACTGTGTTTAATCAGAATTGATCTTTTGCCAGTACAGTAAATACAGTTTTTAAAATATATATGTATATAATATATATATGCTCTAACATAGATTACTGATTGCAAGGTGTACTGAGATTAGAGCCAAAAAGACATGACAAAAGACTCAAATGTTGCCAAATCTGACTTGCATCTTCTGCGATGTGTGAAGTGCCGCACATGTCGCTTGCCTGTTTATGGAGGAAGTGAGATCAGCTGCCCACTGCTGAGAAGATGTGTAGTCTGCCGAGAGTGAGCAGGTGTCAGATATCAGGAGGTCAATAGATGTGAAATGTTCTGTGATGATGAGACGTTAAACTTGCATTCAAATCCCGGTTCTCTTCTACTGCTGCGGCTTAAGCATGTGCTCACTCACACATACACACACACACACCAATATGCGTTTCTTCCCTCTCATCAACTTCATCTGCATACGTGTACACGGACAGTCTGGACTGACTGTCACTTCTCATTAGGATCAGTCTCTCTCCCTCTCTGCCCTTTATTTCCATTCACACCTGGCCAAAAGAACCCACCGCTGGCACATCTGGATAAAATAGTAATGATAAGTTATACCATAACTTTTTAGAACAGCTTATTTGATAAGACCAGAATTAACACATGTTTGAGCATATACCCAAAAGACACAAAGCACTTGAAAGCAATTTTAGGCAATTTAGGCTATTGGACAATATTCAATATTCATTTGATTGGTTATAAAACAATATTCAAGATTTGTTTTCATTTATAAAATAATAAACCATGTTTGCAATTTAATATAAAACATATTGTATTAAATAATAATTATTTTAAAACAATTAAGTGGAATTTTATTTGTGATTAATGCAATAATGCATTAAACTGACCCAAAGTGAAAGTAAAGAGATTGCAATTTTTGGAATTATTAAGCAGCACAACTCTTTAACATTGACAAAAAAAAAAAGAAACATTTCTTGAGCAGCAAATCAGCATATTAGAATGATTTCTGAAGGATCATGTGACACTGAAGACAGGAGTAATGATGCTGAAAATTTAGCTTTAACGTCACAGGAATAAATTACATTTTAAAATATGCCCAAACAGAAAACCATGCTTTACTTGAAATGTATGTAGATACAAAAAGATGTAAAACCTTAACACGGGCAAATTATCTAACAGATCGAAAGCATCCATAAATGATTTTATATCCAAAGTGCAGCTGAGAACACAAATATGCTACAATGTATGAGTTTTAAATGAAGAGAAATATGCCTAACATGTCAGAGAGTTTCCAAGACCCCAGACTTCTGAAATATGAACATTTAAGTGGATGACTAGGGGTGCATAACTAATTCACATGCACTTAGCCGAGCAAAAAAAAAAAAGTCTGAATCAAGAGAAGGATTACAGCTGGTACTCAGTGATCCAAATACTTGAATTATTTAAGGAAGTGGAATCTTCATTAATATATTATTGTATATGCCTTAGCGCGGACAAGCTAAGAGAAGTTAAGGAGAGAGAGAGTGGAGTGAGCAAGAGGGCTTTGATTGTTGACAGTGTAGTTGTTAATACACAGAGAAAGAGAGTCTGAGAGAGCAATCAGAAGGGCAATAAATACTTATCTCTTCCACTGTTTATTTTCTAAATTATCCTTACTTGACTTTCTTCCACCGCAGCGACTGCATTCATCTCACGCCGGACAACACAGAGCTTTCTGGGAGAACAGAGACGGATCGGATCTGGGAAAAAAGAGAGAGAATAAGTCAGGTGCATTTTAAAATGTCAGGAAGAAAATAGGAGGAGAGAAAGAGCAACTGGGTTGTGAGATGTAGCAAAGGACTTTGGCCTACAGGAGATAGATAGATGAAGGAGGGATGGGATACAGGTAAAAAATAAAGCAAATGATGCAATATTAGCTGACATAGTTAATAATCTCCACTGGCCTTTAATCAATACACTTGTACAGTATGATCGATCTCTCAGTCAATGCTGAGGAGAATAAGGTAAGTGCATCTATGTGCCCTTCATTACATTTTTTTATTTCCTTTCTAGGAGGTAGGAAAGATATAATTAACAGCTTGACCACATTATAGTTTCTACTGCACAGTAGGCCTACATGCAAAACATTACAGTTTTATTTCTAAGCAGTTGAGATTCCCCAGTGACTCTTGCTGAAGCGTTCAAGTCAATACATACAAGTTCATATTTTAGTTAAGAAATTAGATGCATTTGCATAATCAATCACACCAACCTCTATACTCTCCATACTAATTCTCAAAGCAGAATATTAAAATCTTGTACTCTCTTTTCGCATATGTAAACTGATCCAGAAGTTTCTTCTGGCACAGCGAGCTTAAGTGGAGAAATGTGATTTGCTGTACCATCTGCTCTTCTGTATGTTTATGTGAGGTGTAACCGAGTGTTAACAGGAACTAAAGGTGTGACAGGACAGATGCTACACTTAGGAGTAAACAAGAATAAACAAGACTAGTAATACAAAAATATGTTAAGGTTTACACGTTATCACTCAATATATTGAAATTTGATTTGCTGTTTTTTTTATATATATATATATATATATATATTTTAAAAACTGTTAACATTTTTGTCAATTTTACATTATTGTTTTATGCCCTTGTGTGAACAGTGGAAGCTGCGATGCACTTGACAGCTCAGGTGCCTCATGCACGCAAAAGGGCTTATCAATACAGGATAAAAGAAAACTCTTTTTATGAATAATTTTGTTTAACAAAAGCAAATTTTTTCATTACATGGTGATTAGAAAAAAAAGTGTTTTCCACTTTCAAAGCCTAACAAATATCTATAATAATTTCATAATTATTAAAAATAAATTAAAATGAACCACAAAGTATATTAATACAATTCTGGTAAAATAAGTGTTCAAACAGATTCTTTAGGGATTCTTTTCATTTTAAAGATGGTATGTAGGACTGTCTTACCTCATAACAAACAAACAAAAATAGTGGTAAAATTATTATTCATCCTTTTTTTGTTTGTTTACATTTACTGACAAAACTTGTAATGCGTGTCTACTAATGCCGAGTTCAGACTACACGATTTTAGCCCCGATTTTAACTCGCCGGCAGGTTTTGATAAATCACCGACAAACTCCCGAAATCACAGGCAAATCTGTGCTCGTTCACGCAAGTGACAATCACAGTGTGAACTATCAAAGATGCGATCTGAGAGAATCGCTGGCGTGTTGCCGACACCCGTGAAATATTTGGCATGCTAAATATCTGGAACTGTCAGCAATTCAGAATCATGCCGTGTGAATGTGTTCTGACTGAATAACATCGGCGATTACCTACAGCCAATGAGAGAGCAACATCCAGGGCATCGGGATATTGGGGAGGAGCTACGAAGGTATAGAAGGTTCATAATTTACTTTTCGTTGCAAATGAGCGCACATGCAATTTGTATGGCAAGCTTCTTTTGCTTGCTATTATTTTACGTGAGAACTCCGGTCTTGCACACGTGACCTGCGTTGTTTCCATGTCACTTCTCGCGTGGGTTTGGCAGTGAGACAAAGTTGTCGGTGATTCTTCCTGTTGTAAAGTAATGCAGTATGAACACAGCGACGACTGAATGCTACCCCGGATAGTCACGCAGTGTGAAAAGATCTGTGACGCGACTACTTTGAAAATCATGCAGTCTGAACTCGGCTTAAGTGAATGTTTTGCAAATAACAAAGTTTTGGGAGGAGCGCTGGACGAATTGATCACAGCTGGCATCACATTATCTAATAAATCCCCCCGTTACACATACCCAATCAAATCCTTCCTCCCTACTATAAATAACCCCATTTCCCTTACTTCCGCATGTCGTCTTTCGTGCATCCCTCCTCCACCCCTTCTCCACCCACTATCTTGCTTCACGCCTTCCTCCAGGAGGGCAGACGGCGACAGAGCCAGGCGCCAAACTCTTGTCCTCACTAGGGTTCGGAGTCTGCCATTCTCCCGGCTCGCTCCACCCACACCATTTATCCTTTATACTATGAGGAAGCGTGAACTTGTGAACTAACTACTAACTACTAACTAAAGTCCTTTCAGTGACTACACCGATTTACACCCCACAGCTGTTTGCGTTTGAATCATTAAATAGAATCAACTCATTAGAATCTTCAATCGAGAATCGGATTACACTGGCCCTGCTGTATATTTTTGATTTGTTAAAAAGAATTGGCTCATAAAAACAAAACAAAACAAAACAAAACAAAACAAAACAAAACAAAACAAAACAAAACAAAACAAAACAAAACAAAAC
>JAUYWG010000044.1:12807303-12826345 GCA_034779775.1 Enteromius afrohamiltoni
ACAAAAGCCTTATGACTATCTATCTATCTATCTATCTATCTATCTATCTATCTATCTATCTATCTATCTATCTATCTGCCAACATACGGTGCTTGTGGTGTCTCTGGGTTCTTCATTCTCCTTTGTCTTTCCGGTGACAGT
This sequence comes from Enteromius afrohamiltoni, assembly GCA_034779775.1. Classification (NCBI taxonomy): domain Eukaryota; kingdom Metazoa; phylum Chordata; class Actinopteri; order Cypriniformes; family Cyprinidae; genus Enteromius; species Enteromius afrohamiltoni. The sequence goes on from JAUYWG010000044.1 coordinate 12,807,445, forward strand.
GCTAGTGCGGGGTGGGTGCAAAAGAGTGCTTTCAACCCCAGTGGATGGGTCCAGTGTGGAAGCCAATCAGTCACGGCGAGTCTACAGGGAGAGAAGTAGAGAGTTTCAGGTAAGACAACCAGCATGTGTAGATCAAGCTCACAAGTGTGTTTCTTCCTTGTGTATTTAAACTTGACCGATTGGTCTGGTGAGAGTGGTTCCAGGTGGAATCCGATGTGTTGCCAGGGTGACGCTGATTGTCCCTCATAATCCCCTCCACACTCCCCCCCTAAGCAACGTCCTGGTCCTGGAGATGGAAGAGAGAGGGGAGACAGGGGGTGGGTGGGGAGTGACCCCAGAAAGACAGCCCAGAACCTAGAGAGTCCATCGGCATTGTTGTTGCAGGAACCGGCTCGGTGGCGCACGTTAAAGTGGACTGCCCACTTGAAGGCGAGAGCTTCCTTTTCCACTGATGCTCCTCTCCCTCCTGGATCTGGGAGAGCACGGCCCGAGTCCTGTGTAGGTGGCATTGGTCTGTAGCAGGAAGGGGCAGACAAAGTTGGGGGCGCGAAGAACTAGCTACGAGGTGAGTGCCCGCTTGATGGTCTGAAAGGCCTTTTACGCTTCCTCTGGTCCGGTCTGAAAGGGGGCAGCTATAGAGGAGAAACTGGGAATAAAACAGCGATAATACCTGGCCAACCCCAAAAAAGCCCAGAAGCTCATCCACCCGGGGTATGGGGTAGCTGTCGAAATCTGATACCTCGTTCAGCCGCCGGTAGTCATTACAGAACCTGAGGGTGAACCTGAGGTCAGCCATTAGCCGGGACATAAATGGGGTCTACGATGACCAGGATGTGTTCGTGCCCCCAGCTTGACTTTGGTAGCAGCCCTACGATGTCCATTCCGATCCGCTCAAAGGGCACCCCAATGATCGGAAGTGGAATGAGAGGGCTGGGAGGAGGCTTCTTTGGTGCGGTTTGTTGACAGATGTCACAGGCTTGGCTGAACCTTTTCATGTCCTCTTCTAGCCCTGGCCAATGGAAGCGGTCCCGGATCCGCTGGATGGTATTTTGGACCCCAAGGTGGCCCGCCATGGGGTGCGCGTGGGCGAGCTCCAGGACCGTTTCGGTCTTGCTCTTGGGTACTACAAGAAGTAGTTTTTTTTCCCCCGCTCCTCTGCGACACAGTACAACAGGCCGCTCTCTAAGAGAAAGTGTGGGAGAGGATGGGGTGCTGGGAAGACTTCCTGGCTCTCCAGGATCCGAACTTGGCCCCAGCAGTTCTTAAGGCGGTCGTCCTCCTTTTGTTCCTGGCCGAAGTAACCCCCTCCCGAGACCTGCTGAATCACATCATAATACAGATTACTTTCACGAGAGGGGGACTCACCATCTCTCCCACTATCCAAGGTAAGCAGACTGGTGTTGCTCTCCAGTCCCCGTGACAGCTTCCGGCGGTAATGTTGGTGTGGCTTTTCAGGCTGCATGGCGGTGGCCAGGGCAGCCTTGAACCCTGGCCAGTCTCATCCTAATAAGAGGGGAACAGGTATGTCTTTTAATACTCCCACCTCCAAGACCCAGGTCTCTGCTCCCTTATGGATGGTGAGATGGTGTCATGATAGACGCTTGTCTCATGGAACGTGGCAGTCCTCTAAGCATCCGGTCGACTAACACCCGTTTGGCAACCTGGCTGGGGGACGGAGAGCCTTCAAGCAACCAATGTTCTGCTAACCGCATCAGCTCGGCGGCCTGAGCGTGTGCTGGCTGGCGAGGCTTGTATTCCCAGTCGTGGAATTTTTGTGTAGCAGCTTTGTATGATAAGCCTAGCCAGCCTAGAATTTCTCTTTTCAATTCGTTATAATTATTTTGAGCCTCACCAGATAATAATGGCGCCATCACTGCAGGCCAAATACCTCTGGGCTAACCCTCTGCATTGGCCATTGTTTCAAACATTTTGAGGTCGGCCTCGATGTCATCATCTGCGGTCAATTTGGGCAGTAGTCTACTGGCAGTCACCCGCGGATCTGGTAGCGGGACGTTTTGGGCGGGTAGGAGAAGTTCAGAGATTAAGCCTTCCATTTTTTCCCGTCTCTCTGCGAGGAGATCAAAGCAGTGTTGCTGGCAGACGCTAACCTCAGCCAGTTGGCCTGATGACGTCTTCCATTTAGCCAGAGAGGAGCGCGCGTCTGCAAGACAGGAAACCGGAAGTGAGTGCAGGGCAAGATGGCGATGTAAACCAACGGTGAGGAGCTTGCTTGCCGCCGTTCTACGCCTAATCTATCAACATATTAATATATCTATCAACATATACTGTAAGTATCAATTGTTCTGTCGTTCTATCTCAGGATCTCACATACTCTCAGAGCGACTCTGTTTACATGGCACATGCATATTGATTGACATATCTGTTTGGCGTTGTGTCACGGATGCCTGTAACCTTGGCAGAGTTTAGCGGGACTCCCACGGATGGCATAGCACATGTGCTGTAGCTAAAAGTGCACCAGTTGCTGAAGTTCACAAAATGACTCATAGTTTTCATCAGAAAGGAGGGATTGTATAATTTGGCAAGGAGAGTGAAGGCAAGAGCCCATCTGTTGAAAAGGTCGAGATCTAAGCTTCAGACTTGGATGTTAGGAAACTAGAGTACAAAGTGTTCATTACGAGGCAGAAGTTTTGTAGGATGGTCAACAAAAGGTCACCAAAAGGTCAAAAACCCATCAAGCTGATCACTTATCTGCCAGGATTGGAAGTCATATTCACAGCAAATGCTGCAAAAACTGATTTAGAGTTCAAAACAACATAATTATGTTTTCTTGTCTAATTATTTTTGGTAGTTAATTCAGTAATTATTATAAGATGAAAATAAGATTAACCATGTAGCAACCACCTAGAAAGTAAACAGGCTACAAATCATCAAACATATGGCCCAAAATGCTTGTTCCATTAATATTCATCCCTTGCCAAAATCTCCAACAATTCCTCAAAAGCTCTGTGATACATTAAACATGAAAGAAAAAACATTCCTGAAGTCAGAATCCAAACCGTTTGCCTCTAGAGTCCAAACCTAATTCTTCTTTATGTATAATGAGGACCTGCGAGACTTACTTTTAAGAGTAAATAACATAGTAGTTTGCTTTCCAATAGATTTAGCATGACGTGACAAAAACAAACTCAAGACTACGCTTAACTCAATGCTCATAAAACACCGTGCTATGTTTTTTGTGAGAGAGATTTCAATTAAAGAATAGGATCAACCTAACTTGTCATGTTTATTGCCTTATACAACCCTTTTTCTTGATCTTTCATATTTTATAGAGAGAGGATTACTTTTATTCATAAGAGAGAATTACACGTAAAGTTTAACACTAATTAGTAAGTATCAGAAGGCAAATAAAAAGCTTTTAAATTCAAATGATAAACTCAACGAGACTCCAAGGTTTATAAAACAAGCGAAAGGACAGAAAGAAAATCAGCATCAGACATCCCTACTGAGTTCACAGTTCTTAGTGCCCTGGTGTGTGACCAGTTTCTAAATGTCTTCATCAGCACTTTAAAACAACGGGTTTGTTGCTGCACCTCCCGGAGACAAACAATATTGTGTGTCAGTTGACCAGGTTCCTCTGGGAGAACAGGCACAGTCTGCATGACTCCTCCTCTCACGCAATGTTGTTTTGTCTTTCTTTTCATGCATGTCTCACTTGTAACTCAGTGTCTGTTTTCCTATCAAGCATTGTAAGACCATAGTCAAAATGCTCCATATTTACCATATTATTTACCCATTCTCAAGTTTTTCCAAACCATAGTTGTTCAATAGAACAAAGACAAAATTCTAAAGAACATTTAGCCTGCTTTTTCAAGTAGAATTACATATATAGCAACCAATTAAATGTATTACGATGTACAATGTGATTAAACTAATGCTTCACTTCTCAGCCTGCTGGAGATAAACCAAAATGGAGAAAGGAAGACACCACCAGGGAGGTAGAACAATTTATATTTATCAGTGTCCGTCCTATACCGGGTCCCCTGAGGGAGAGGGAGGGTGGAAAGGGGGAACATTATCCTCTTTACTCTGGATTAAAGCGGCCTTGTGATTGACCCTACTACTTTCTGGATTGTGTGATCCTGATGTGACAGGTGCTCTTGTCAGATGACGCTGGATAGGGACATTAACCCCCTTTGCCCTACACAGAGACATACCGGACACAGGGACATTAACACTCTCACCTTACACAGACACAGAGATTTACAGCTTTTTACTGTGAACACTTGGCTCAGTGAAGGAGGACTGGTGTTGCTGTCATAATAGATTTATTGGGTACAGCCAGAGAAATACACATCCTGAATCAAAACACAAAACAATATGTTCATTTTGGTACACTATAAATTCTTTAAACAATTAACAAATTAATTTACCATCATTGATTAGATTTATAATATGTAAATAATATAATAAAACGAATAAACTTGTCTTAACTTTTTCTCCTGAACGCATGACACGGATGACTTTATACTATCATGATCCAACACTTAAACATCACTAATCCGGCCACACTCATACAAATTAAGTGGCTATTTATTTATTCATTTCGTTTTGGAAAGCCCTAAAACGCTAAAAGATCGCTCCTCCTATCTTTCCGTCGTCAGAGGGCAAGTGAGAGAAGACAGGTAGTTTCATCTGCTCAGAAAGAAAACATTGGAAAGGCTTTGAGACGAACTGACACACGTTAAATGTATTTAGTAGCTGCAGGTCTGTCTGAAGAAGAGAAAGCAGGATGGAAACATTTTTAGAATGAAAGTGAAACATGAGAGGGTCTCAGTCCGTCTTTCACTTGGTCCTATAGCCTCTAGTGATGCTGATTCAGTTGTGGTAATCGGTTCTTTTGAACGGTTCAAAAGAAACAATTCAGAGATTCTTTTAATACGTCACAGAGTAATTGCGTCATCAAGCGCCCACTGACGTCCCCAAACGTTTTAAGAAAATAAAAAAGCAAAAATGATGTACAGAATTGTTGAACCCTTTTCTTATGGAAACGTTTTGTAAGTTATCCCCTGTAGTTTTTTTTATTTATTTATTATGTAATTGTATTTTGTTTCTTTCTTTTTTTAGTTTGTAAAGTAAACTCTTAGTTAATAAACTCCTCTATATATGCACGTTGTATTATAGTTCTTGTTATGCAGTCAATAAAAAAAAAATAGTAATTATAAAAAAGTTAAATAGAAAAGAACCCAAAACATTTATTATACTTTTTGTAGTCATGGTGTTTAATGCAATTCACTGTCTCTAAGATCGCTTTCATCATGATTTAGCTCAAAAGGTATTAAAATCCATTTGAACAGTGTTTGCAGTTTCGAACAAAATATTAAATTACAATCCAATGACAATACAATTAAATTATCTTTCTGACACTGATCAACCTGTAACACCTTTGAGTCACAAACAATACGCTTTATTTTTCCACACATGCCCGCGATTATTAAAATTAATGACTCTTTCTGTCACTTTTGAGTTTCCTTTACGAATCCAAAATCAAGAACCGCTCGAGAGCTGGTGAGCAATTTAGCTGATTCATTGAAAAGATCCGAATGGCTCTTTCACGAATCGGGCATCGCAAAAACCCTCCTCTACACCTCCCTCCCGTAGTGCTCCAGCTTCCCGACTCCTGAAGAGACGCGGGCGCCTGTCATCCGTTCACCACGCGAGCATCTCTAGCATCCAAACGCAGTTTCTAAACAGATCAGTCCTTTGACTTGTCGTTTAAGTGGTCTACAATACAAGAAGGCTTCTTTCCCGTCACGTCGACTGATACTGAAAAACTTTAAATGCTCTACTTATGGCTGTCTGAAAGCTTCTTGCGGCAATTATAACTGCTAACTGAAGCTTATATGAAACATTTTTGTCTGACATCTCTCGGAGTCATCTCTCTTTAAAAAAAATTATCGAGGATTGTGAGACTTCCATGTCGGCGATGTTGTTTTGCATTTTAATCGATACCTGAGACCAGGGGTCAAGAGTTAAGAATTTGTAGCGTGGATCGTTTGAAGATCATTAAAACAAATCAAACTTTTATCACATATGACGCGGATTATTAAAGATGAGACGTTTATTTTGACTATCACAGTGGGATAAAGTACAGCGCATCATCACCGCACCTTCAGGATGTTCCGGCGAGGTAAGATCAACATTTTAGATTATATAATTGCGTTTTTGGTGCAGTTTAAGCAAATGCATGATGCTGAAAGTAGGTTACGTTTCTATTCAGTGCGCGCGTGACTCTTCCACGCGCATCTGAGTTTATATATCAGAAACTCTTTATGAGGTTTTAACCAGGTTAGTTTCAGGTTGGTCTGGCTCTTTAAGCATCTGACTGCGCGCCGATGAAATATTAATACACAGCACGTATTATTATTCTTAAAAATAGACAAGCGATGCCGCACTGCAGCTGACAACTACTAGACCTTACTTACTGTACGCGCTTAACTAGTACTAGTAAAAAACATAGCGATCTTTTTTTAAGACTAGGGAGGCGGTGCATGGCGACAGGCGCCCATGGGACCAGTGTTTGTGAACTCTTTTATGCTGCCTCAGACTCACACACACACACACCAAGAAATGACAGACGCGGGGATTTTGCTGGCTATGACTGTACTCAATGTGTGGCATATATGCCGTCGACACAAAACCGAAATATACGGGTACTGTTAGTGTCTAGATATCAAAACAAATCTAGCACAGAATAATTCAAGAAACATTCAGGTCATGAAATTTGATGGATCAAGTCTGTCCACAGAGAGGTGCTGTTTTACCTTTGTTAGGAAGTCCTGCATGCCACAGTGTTTTTTTGGGGGGAGATTTTTGCCGTGCGTTTTATTTGACTAACGTTTGCTTGTTGTAATTAGTTGTAGCTAATTATTCTGGATGATAATATTTGAGCAATTTAGAATTTTATTGATGTGCTCACACATACAGGCTTCTAAAGCTGTCACTGACTAAATGGTTTTCATACTAAAACAATATTTACTATATTATGTTACCCTCGCTTTCTCATGTTAGATATAAAGAAAAACTAGTCTTGTTGTAAGTGATTGTGTGGACCAGTTCAATTGCCTTCACATGTTGGTTTTTGATATGTTTTACTATATTTTCAAACCTCTACATGAGCAATAATACCCAATACAATACCCAAATTTAACCCTTAAAAAACTAGTTGACGTTAGTCGATGGAAACCAAAACAAGAACCAACCAATTTCCCCCCTACGCACATACATTTTTATTAAAATATCTATCGATATTAGCAAGAACAGCTGTATCTGCATATTTTGCCTGCGACTTTGGTGCCTGCCATTCTGCCTAAAAAAAGAAAAACTCCTCCATCCGGTTATTTTTTCCTCTGAGGAGTGACAGCGGAGTCATAACACTTTTACTAATGCTCAGCCTGCAGCTTCAAACCAGCCTGCTCTGGGAACTGCTTCCTCATTTTCTTCTCATTACAAAAGATTGTGTGGGTTTGAGTTGAGGCAAAAGATGGGATGGAGAAAGAGAGAGGGGGGATTTGTTTGTGTGCTTAAAGCATTCTGCATCAGCTGTGGCACTGAGCCCCTCCTCAATGCAAACACACAATAACAGACAATAAAATGATAAGGAGTTATGACTGTTTATTGTTGCCGCTCCTAGCAGTAGGGGTCTATGCTTACTGCCCCGGGATACAGAAAAAGGTCTTGAATGCATAATAATGGTGAGCAGCACAGATGTGTTTACAGGAGAGCTGTATGTCTACGTCAGACAGTGTGTGCTTTTACTGCTTACGGGGTATTGAATGGCGACACACTATAGATCAACAAAATTCCAATTAAAACTGCATTTAGTGGGTGTCTGAATTGCTTATTTTGTCTTAGACGCCATATGGGAATTTAGCCTTAGTGTTAAGTGATCTATATATGGTTATGTGGAATAAATAAGTACTAATGAACAGCCAGCATGCTAGTAATATGCATCTTAATAAGCAACTAGTTAGTAATGAGAATTGGTCTTTAAAATAAAGTGTTATTGATGGTACTCATTGACTTCTAGTTTTTTTTTCCTCCATACTAAGTCTAACGTCAGCTGCTTGGTTTCCAACATTCTTCAGAATATTTTCTTTGTGCTCAGTTGAATAAAGAAACTCTTGCATGTTTGGAACAACTTTCATTTTCATTTTTGGGTGAGTAACCCCCGTAAGGGGTCAGGTCAGGTAGAAGTCATACCCTTAGGTAATAAAAGTGCTAATTCATGCTCTCTTTCCCTAATGCTTCCTGTGAGTTCATCGAATCCCCACAGAGCCATAATATAGAGACATTAAATGTAGTCAAGATGATTCCGGGGGCCAAAAGGCTCCTGTTTTTTTGGCAGGTGAGACTGTGGATCTAAAGCAGCAGGAGGCCCACTAGCTTCTTGCTGTAATGAGCCTGTTTCTTTTTCTGCCCACTTCTGCGATACCCTCTCTTAACCCCAGATTGCTCCAGGTTCTCTAGAATATGGTACCTTTTTTTCCATTATCCCTCCACCTGCGTGAGAGCCACAGCCTCGGAGTAGAGGCAGCTCAGATTAAATAAAGGTTTGAAACACACAAAAAAAACTCTATTGGCTGAAGCGCAGGCAGGAAACAGGAGGCTACTTACCATACAAAGTGCTACTGGCTGGGCAGTGAGCCGGTGCGGCTCGTTGGCCCATTTTAATAGCTCGTTCAGTTGAAAGCTCGTTTAGTCAGAGATTTCACACGCAGCCAGAAAGAAATAGAGCCACGTACATCCCCCCACCTGTGGCGGAGAAAATCTCTTGTCCCCGCCAGATTGCCAACCTACACTTAATGATGATTCAGTGCAAGCGTGCTAGTCCTCGCTCGATAATTTCTAAGCATTTCTATGTTTGTAGGTGTCTGTGGCTGGAGGCATGCATGCTGCATGTGGCCAACCATTAGCATGTGGAAAGCACACTGCGTTCGCTAAAATAGAGCTGTAAGTGACTGTTCAATTTGGAAATGATTAAGAGGCTCTAAATGATTGTTCAACTGGTCTTATGTACAGCCAGTGACCCTTATATGTGGCTAATTGGATTGGAACAGGAAACTCTGTGATTGTAATTATAGACATGTACTGATATAATTTGGCATCAGGTACATGTATAAAAGAGGTATGAAGCACAAATAATGTTTCGTTTATTTTAGGAAAATACGTAATACGTAATAAAATATAGCAATTAAATAAAAGCCTTGAGAATCAAACTAATCTTTGTTGCAACTTCGTTTTCATTACCTTTTCATTAAAATGCAAAGTGCAGACACTGTGTGCGTAAAACAGGCCTAATTGCACAATTATATGGGTAAACGCTCTGTTTTTCGAACGCTACTCACTGAGTCATAGAAATGTTGTTCAGAAAAGGGCAAAGCCTTGAACCCATTTGTGTATATGTCACATCATCTTAAAAATGTTTTTATTCATCGCCGTTCACCTTATTGCTGGATAATCACCACAGCATGCTTATATTTAGGATTTCTAGAATCATAAAAATAGATCCCGGCCAAGTCTGACCCCTTTACTGTGTCATACAGATAATTAACCCAAACTCTCAACAAACATTTGGCCCTCTCTTTCTCTTTGGAGTGTTAATTAAATGTGAAGGCGCAGTCATTAGCTGATGATAATTAGGAGTCAACGAGAGAAAAAGCAAACAATAATCTTTCAGCAGAGGTCTGTCGTGTCACCGCCTATTGAGAGATTAATGATGTATTAACGGAAGAAGAGGCGAACCGTACGGCGAAAGGTCATCTGTGACGTGAGCTCCCTTTGCAAACGGGGAGGCATGACGCTGGGTTCTGTTTGTGCTTGTCAGCTAGCTGTCTCCCTGACCGCTCAATGCTGTTTGTACAGCCGAGAAGAGTGCTTCCTGCACAAGATTTCCATTTTATTAGCTTGGAATCAGGTGAGCTGGAGGTGAAGGTAGAAAATGATTCGGCTGTTTGTCAAATGCCTACAACTTGAGGGACCTTACTTGACATAAAAGATGTAAAGGTCGAAACAAGAAGGTCTGTAATACCTGAAGAATGCTGTCTGGCACCGTTCCCATTCACCTGCTCAGCCAGTACCCCTGGACATGATCCTTAAAAATCAGTAAGAAAATATGAAACGTTTGTGATTTTATATGTTCAGGGCTCAACAAGTAAGGGTTTATCTAGGCTACCAGTTAACCAGCCAACTCTGACTCCTTGGTTGGTATAGTGTTTTTTCCACTAAGGTACTACAATGGTCTTGAGGTTATCTCTCTAAAGAATATCCTTGTTTTATAAGACCAAGTGCAACTGCAGCTGTAAACACAGAACTGTACGTCAGCTGATATACACTTTCAGAAATTAAGGTACAAAAGCTGTCACTTGGGCGTTATCTATACAAAAGGTAGATGTTTGTACCTAAAGGATGCATTTTGGTACCTTAAAGGTACATATTAGTACTTAAAGTGTACATATTTGAACCTAATAGGTACAAAAGTGTATCTTTTGAAAAGGTACCACCCCAGTGACAGCTTTTGTGCCTTTATTTCTGAGAATGTATTATAAAACATTTCATTTGGACCATTAGGGCCAATATTATGGATTCAAAGATATTAATTCAAATAAATCTTTAATAAAATTGTAATCTAAATATTAGGTTAAAAACGTAATAAAGTAATATAGTACTGTATTTTCTGAAATATAAGTAACATTTTTAATCAATTTTTATAATTAATTATTAAAATTAATAATTGTAATAATGTGGAGTAACTAAAATGCATGTTTAGTGTCTATAATGTTATATTATGTTATATGTTATATTACGGTATATTAAATTATTTCAGAATATAAAAAAAGTGAATTCTTGTCAAATGTGATTCGTTTTCCAGCCAAAACGTCAAAACATTCTTAAATAAAGAAGGATTTTCTAAGACAAGTAAAAATTATTGTCTTGTTTTTAGAAAAAACAATTCAAAATGAAGTGACTTTTTGCCAAGAACTGCCAATGGGGTAAGCTAGATATTCTTATTTCAAACAGAAAACAAGATTATTTAACTTGTTTTAAGTAAAAACTCACTTAATTATGACTTGTTTTAGTTGTTGTGGCTGGAAACAAGGCAAAACATCTAGGCTAGAAAAGCTGTTTAACAATGAAATTTAAAACTCTAAATATAAAAATAAAAGCTAAATACTACTATAACAAAAATACTAAAATAACCCTAAAAGGATTCAGCAGCTTCATCCCTGGTCTAGCAGTGCCTCTGCGAACCTCGAATGATAATAGTCGCAAACTTCCATAATGAACATCGCTGGACCATTTTACCCGCTCTCAAATCTTCCCAGTTGCTTTAATGAAGGTGAGTTAAAATACAGATTTGAACCGCACCATCTAAAGTGAATACTTTGTCCATGAGGTTCTTAAATGATTTATTGCATTCAAAAAAGATGAGAGCTTCGCCTTGATCCCGACAGTTTAAAAATTGAGTGCTCATTATCACAGTCTGTTAAAAGACAGAACAAGGACGTCGGGTCTGTTGCGCGTGTTTTACCCCTCTTTTCCTCCCAGACGTTTGTATCTCAGCTGAAGGCAGGAGAAAATACACACCTTGAACATCAAGAGCGTTTGACAGGAGCCATCCAGATCTGTGATTCGACATGGCAGCCTTCACTTTCTTTGAGACATGATGTAAAGATGTGTTCAAACACATCTCGGACTCCACAGAAAATGAGCTCGTGGAAATAATGTGAGAGGACGTTCTTCAGGCGGCTAACATGTCAGCGGTCGCTTTGAGTGTTGGCCATGTTTTATTTTGGGAGACAAGACGAGGAAAGGACAGTCCATTTCTGTGGCATCTTTTCCTCTCTTCCATCTATCTCTCTTGTCTTGTCAGGTTTTTCCTGATGCGGCCTGACACCGAGCTAACAGAGAAGGCTAAGCATGGCAAAGCATGCAGAGTTTATAGAACTGCTTATTTTCAACCTGTATTTTAGGGCACGTGTTAGCTTCCTGCCTTAGGCCGGGCAGCCTGTCAGGTAGTGTTCAGGGTGCTTTTCCCCAGCGGAGCCTCAGGCAGGCGCTAGTGCTGGTGCCAGAGCTGGTGCTCAGCCGGAGGATCTGACCTGACAGCCCAATGATGATGATGTATCTGACTCTGATACTTCTTAACCTGCGCACAAAGACTTATAGCGCATTATGGTTGTTTACCTACAGTGGAGGAAAAAAAGAGTGACTTTGAAACAGAATTCTTTTAGAAATTGCTAATATATTTAAAAAATGAGTACAAAGAAACAGCATTGAATTAAATGTTCTATCTATCCATGTGTGTGTGTGACCTTGGGACCATTAAACCAGTCATATAGGTACATTTTTGGAAATATTCCGAAAGCTGAATAAATAAGCTTAAAAATCGAATTTGAAATCGAAATCAAATTTTATACTTGCATTTTTTATTCTTGCTTTCTAAATATTACATTTAGAGGACTTATTGTGGAGTGACTAAAATGTATGTTTTTAGTGTCTATAATGTTAAATTACGGTAAATTACATTATTTCTGAAAATTATTCTAGTCAAATGTGATTAAAATAAAGCTAAATAGAAATATGTTTTAAAGCCAACTAATAAAAACTAAGCACTGCAAAATATGCTTTTCAAGCCCAGATTTTTTTTCTTGTTTTTAGCCAAAATATCTAAAAGTTATTGAATCAAAAAGAATTTTCTAGACATGTAAAAATTTTCAGAAAAAAACAAGTCAGAATTAATCGACTTTTTTGTTTAGAACAAGCAAAAAAAATCTGCCAATAGGCTATGCAAAATAATCTTATTTCAATCAAAAAGTAAGATTATTTTTAAGCTTGTTTCAAGTAAAAACGTAATTTACTTGAATTTTCACGTTTTTCTTTATTTTTTCTTTATTTGTTTTAGATATTTTGGCTGAAAACAAGACGAAATATCTAGGCTAGAAAATCAGTTTTTGCAGTGTAACAATGAATTTTAAAACTGTAAATATCAAATTGAATTCAAAATGTAAAAAAAATGAGAAAATTGTATTTAAAGTTTTCCAGATTAACTTAAAAATTAGGTTTTGATATGTTTATGGTAGCACATTTACAATTTTGTGGGACACAAGTTTTACTTAATATCCTTTATGATTATTGGCATAAAAGAAATATAATTTATTTAAACCCATATGATGTAACGACTTATGACTTGTGTCCATTTATGTTGTGAGTGAGTGAGTGCACACACACACACACACACATACACATAACCAGTCATAAGTAGTATGTATATAAAAATATAGGAAAACACAGCATTATTATAATTTAAATGGCATATATTTTTTTTTGTATATTTTTTTTATTTAGCAAGGAATTAAATTGATTAAGAATAACAGTAAAGACACAAAATCACAGTAATAAATTACTTTTTCAAATGTTTTAAAAAAGCAAACTAATAAATGCTAATAACTAATAAATGGTGAGCATAGTGTAAAATATATATTTTTGTTAACTGGTATAGCATATTCATTTAACTCTGATACTGGCACTGTTTGACAGACTGCATACCACACAAACATTTGATGTCTTTATGGATTTTGGACTTGGATGCCAGATTGAATTTTTACCTCGTTTAGATGTATGTGACAGTGCTTTTATATAAAAAGTGCATTTTAAGATACAGTGCGTACACGTGTACCATTTTGTAACTTAAGCCCTTAAAGGAATCCTTAAAATGATTTGCTGTTATATCACTGCTCGGAAAAACTCTTATTTACTTTCCAGATGAAAACAGTGAAATATCCTTGTTTACACTTTTAGCTTGGAGTTATCATTTTGTGTGAAATTTCATGCTGTTTTATGTTTTTTCCCCATTGAGTTAGTCTGTCAAAGACGGGCTCACAGACTAAAACCTTTGCAGAGAAGGAAGGCAGGAGGAATGCAAGTGTTGTTAGGTAAACAGGTATCAGCCATTTCAGGCTTTGCTTTGTTGGTTTGGAGAGCATCCTTTGTAGAGAAATACCAGCCAGGACAGAAAGAGAAAGAAACTCTATCATACAAATTAGGCCAACTCAAAGCAAATAATATCAGAGCCCAATGATTACTCAAATAACAAAAGCTGAACATGGACCTTTCTTCTGATATTAAAAGATACAGTCATTTTTTCCTTAAAATCTTAGTGTCATTTCAGTTAAGGTGACAAACCAGCTTGTATGCGCATGCAACTTTTTTCTCACACAGCTATTTTATAATTGTAAAATTATTAAGTGACTTAAAACAGGCAAGTGACTTTTTTATGCAGCTTTATTTTTATTATGTTTTTATATATTAGTTTTTATCAGTATATTTTTCATTATAACATTAATTTAAATTCTATTAATTATTAAATATTAATGAACTTTTTGTTTTATATATTCAGTTTAATTTGAATTAAAGTTTCAACATTTTTTTTTTTTTTTTTACCATTTTAAATTTAATTTGAGGCTTTGACCTTGTGACCTTGAGGCTTTGACCCTCCGCTTTGACCATTCTCTTCAGAAATGGAAATACCAGTAACAAAATAAAAGGTTTGGCAACTCATTTCTATTGAATATTATATAGCCATAAGCAGGTTACATTGTACTAGTGAGCACATTTAGTGTGTTGCCAAACAGGCTGGTGAAATTGATACCACAGCACCTAGATTAATCCATCTGAAGGAGTTCTCACTAACAGATACGTAGAATCTACCAGGAGCTGATGTTTATAAATGGATATAAACACAGAGATAGAATGAGAGCGGAGAGCAGTGCCTTGCCTGTAGATAAAGATGTGAAGCTTTGTCTTAGATAGCAAGAACAATGTGGTGGTTGTATGTGTACATTTACACAAGTGTGTGTGTGTGTATGACTTATTGCATGTCACTGCGACACCACTCCTTAGGGAATAGTGAGGCAGAGGCTGCTGGGAAGGCCTTGGGGACGGCTGGTGCAAATGTCAAACCAGAAACATGCAATTCTGAGCTAGATAGATGTAACAACAGCAGTGATCTTCAGAATGAGATATGCTGTAGATGTGCAACAATTTTTAGTATGATAGAAACAGTACTGAGTGGTGGGGGATTTGAAACATTCCAGTGAATTAATTCCTTTGAATCAGTTCATTCAGTGAATCATCAGTCTGCATTAAAAAAAAACACAAGTACACGCAATATATTCAATGTGTATAGTGTGTTGTATGAATGTAATCCAAGCATACTACATTTTCCATGTTGTCACTGTCATATGATCTACCAACATCAGTGGCATTGTTTTACTGGCATTTATTCCTGGTACATGGCCTCATGAGATAGTAGCATGTCTGCTGAATGCACATTTCAGTATTTTTGCAGATTTTTGCTAGCTGTTTATTGAATTTGAACACACTACTCTTTTCAAATCTTGTTTTTTAATATATAGTTCAATATAGTTTTCAAATATAGTAGGGGAGTATGCAATTTCGGATGTTCTTTGTTACTTAACCACTGAATCGTTCGCTCATTTAAAGCAATTAAAATATCGATATTAGATTTTGTGGGTTTTATTGAGTTGCGAAAAGTAAAAATTCTCTTCAAATGTTTGTTGTTTACCAAACCAACTGAAAAGTAAATTGGCATAAAAGTGCTTTGCTATATTATTGGTGTAGAGTAATTTGCACAAAATGTAATTTTTTCTTTTTTTACAAAAAAACACCACCAACAACAAAAAAACTAAGCCTGAATGTCCGGTCCTAATCATTAGTGTGATGTAAACAATACATAAATTGACAAAAAATGCATATAAATTAGCCACAAATTCGCTAAAACATAACATTTTCATGGAAATAGTGAGGAAAAACAGAAACAAGGTCATACTTTAAACAGAAACATACGGAAAGAGGAGGAGAGAGAGCGATTGTTCAGTAGATTGGCGTTTTTTCCTTACTCCTCTGAGACCTGGGGATTCAGTGGAGTCTGGCCTCTGCAGATGCTAGAAAAAAAAAAACGACTGTTAAATAAACTCAGACAAGTCTACATAGATTCAGGTTGTACTGTAGAGCGTTGAAAAAAACCATCACAAGCAGCTTTTAAAATACGAGAAAACTATGAAGAAACATAGTTATTTCATAGAAAAAGCTGGTTTGGTTTCGCTTGTTGGAAACACCTCTAATACTATTAAAGCAGGCAATCATGTTTACCTCTCAGACTGTGATACTGGTCTTTTTTTTCAGCAAAATACCATTTTAAAGTCCAGTTAAGGAGTCCAGTTAAACCATTTAAACCCAGCTGAGTGCTACGCTAGCAGCACTAGCAGGCGCTAACTGCTTGACACTGAGGTAACAAAACCACAGTTTGGGCACAGATTGCTGTCTAAGTGAGATTCTGAGACTTTTCCCCAATGTAATCGTGAAATAACTAAGTATGCTAGCAGTGCTAAGTGGCGCTAACTGCTTGACTTTACAGAATGAGGCAATACAACCAGAGTTAGGGCACAGATTTGAGATTCAAATTGAGATTTTAAAACTTTATTCCCAATGTAATCATGAAAAAAACCTGTGAATTTTCACTAGCTAGTGAAAGAAGCATCACAGAAGCAAATAAAATTTCTCTCAGGCCTATACTGTAGGTGTGCTAACACTCCTGCCGTTCCTCTGATGGGCACAGCAGCACAATATGACCTCGTTAAGCTCTCTATGGATAAAATAAACCTTTAATTATTTAGTAATAAATTTTATGAGAAAGAAAAAAAAATAATACCAGCAAATACAGAACTTGTGTTGCCTGCGCTGCTGTGGAAATGAGAGATGGTTAAGGGGACCCAGGAGACCATGTGTTCTCTCGGACACTCTCTGACCTTGACTATCGATTCCCGTGGCTTTGCCTGCCCTTCCTTAGCTGTCAGCGTAACTTTATAGCCCTTTAATGACCACTCCACCATCATCACCATGGTTGGCTGACGTACCGAACACACAATATGGGATTGAGCATGTTTCAGACAAAATTCATACGCATTGGTGTTTGCAGTGGCAGCAGGTTCACCGCTCAGTATTTCATTGCTCAGGGTTGGAAGTGCTGTATAAACAGTTGAGTTGAGTGGTTGAGGACAAGCATTAAACAACACAGCTTTTCATTGATTTTGCGCTTTTGTAGTATCTAAATTCCATTATTGACATTAGTGTGCTGCTTTGTTATTAATGCATTGGGTGTTTTATTCAGTGTTTTTTAATGAGGACTTGTTTATTGATTGAGACGTTTGTGCTATCGATCAGGTTTGACTTGTTTGTAGTGCTTTACACTGCGAGCTCCAGCTTTCTTCACTTTTTCTGAGATTTTGTCATAGACTTGTCAGCAGCCTCTGCATGTCTCTCACCCGCTTTCTCTTTCTCTGTGTTCCTGCTGAATTATTTAAGCATGTTTTGATTGCCAGAATGATTGGGAATCTTAGGCTGAAACATTCAACAGCTTTTTCTGCATCCATCTGCTATAAATTTCTTAATTTGTGTGTAAAAAAACAACATGAAATTTGCATCAAGTTTGCTTTCTTATGATGACATATTAAACTCGTCAAGAATATGTCCAAGCCATGTGTAAAAAATAAATAAATTATTAATTAAATTATTAAATATAATAATTTTGCATCAAGACATTTTAGTTTAAAATAATTAAACAATTTCCTTCAAAATAACATGATTGTCATTACGAGATTGCAAAATGATTAGTAATCTTATTAAAATTGTATTCTAGCATTTGTTGTACTGCCTTTTATGCAGATTTTTGATTAAAAATGCTGTAAATTATTTACTATATATTGAATTACTATAAATGAATTATTTGATGAATATTCACATTTTTCAAGGAAACAACTGCTATATTAAGATAATGAGAATCAGCATTGAGAAAATAAAAAAAAAAATCAGAAAAATAAATAAATAAAGTCCAAGCATTTTGTTTTCCTATATTTATGCAAATATTTTACATATCATATCATATATTTTTTTTGGGGGGGTGAGCTATGACTAAGACAGGTTTCTTGAGTGTGCATGATTCATTATTATTAGGTTTTCATAATCCTTTCTGAGATTTTAAATGTAACCATATACCATCTTTTTAGAGGACGAAACTGATGTAACTGGGAAACTAAGAGCAATGATGAAAGCCTCAACCGAAGCTTTCAGTAAGTCTGTTACTCCATAGATTCAGTTTTACAAGACTAAAGATAGATCTTCCATGGAAATACTCCCCCGTGTCTGTAACTCCAGCACTGTGTGTGTATTTTAACAGAATAAAGCAATACACCGTTGGCGTCAGAGCCATTGCTTACATAATGGACTGCATTAACTCTACATCTGCCTCTAGAGCCGTGAGGCTGTGCAGGGTTTACATGCTCAGCTGTGCTCGTCTGGAGCTTTATTGTTGAGCTTAACATGAGTTCAAATACATTTTTTTCTGTCAAAGCAGTTTGTATGTTTTTTGAACTCATGTTAAGCTTGGTTATGTTTGGAACAGCATGCATATGTTTCTATATAGTGTGCACAGAGGCTATGGGAATATGTATGAATAGAATACGCAGACAATGACCCACATTTGCTATAATGTGCAGTTTGCAGCAGATACTTTATCCCACAATGCAGCTGACTCCACTTGACCTCCCATTTACAGTGTGACAAATAAACTAGAAGCATTTTAACCGTGATTTCTAACATGCCAAAAAAAAACTGATTTTTGTGTTTCAAAGATGAGAGTTTCTAAATTATACATGCAAGGTAGTGAGGTGATATGATGACAGTGTTACATGCTATATGTTTGAAATGTGTGTCGTTGCATATTTCATATTATCTTGCAATATTTAGAAAAAAAAAAAAAAAAAAAAAAAAAAAATATATATATATATATATATATATATATAAA
>JAUYWG010000044.1:12848579-12864155 GCA_034779775.1 Enteromius afrohamiltoni
ATAAACATCACTTACTGATGTACTGATATGGTACTAATGGGACACTTAAAAAAGAAATAAAGAAATGTAAAAACTAACATGCAGAATGAAACATGAATGAAAAACATTCCTTTTTTTCTATTGAATAAATAAATAAAGATAACTTGCATAGTACCAATATATTATGCATCTCTACAAAATTACATTTTCCAAAATATCTGCAAGCTGCAAACTTGCTTACAATGTATAAATATTAAAACCAACCCATAAAATAACATATATATATCGTTCTTGTGAATCAACAGCTTATGTGTGTGTGTGTTTCTACACACACAAATATATATATATATATTCAAGCTGCTCATTCACAAGGATACAGGGTTGATATTATGAATCACCTAAAGTTTATAAGAATTGTGTGTATTGAGATGAATAGTGAAATATCAATATTTACATTAATATAGAAGCAAGTGAGTGTTTTTGTTATGTCAGAGGCAGTTCTTCATAAGAACAGACAGCGTCTTAATATCGCATGCACAAATATACGAACAGACACTTGGCAGCACCTTCATAAAAACGGCACCATAGCTCCAAATTACTATTCTAAGAAGAGAAAGAAAGAGAAATAACAGTTTGAACATTTTAAGCTTTGTTCTTCCCACGTCTGGCTAAGCGTTAACCAAATCATCCTAATGAGCTCAGCCAAAAAATCCAATCTCTCAATCTTTCTCTTTCCCCTACCCCATTATGCACCTTTCCAACCTGCCCAATTCACTTACAGTTCATGCATTGCTACTATTTGTCGAAAAGGCTTTTTCAAAATCAATTATCCATTTACCCTGCACTCTCATTGGAATAAAGGCTTGTTAGATGCAGTTCCCGTCACTGCCATCGGTGCTGGAAATGGAGCTAATGAATGCTAATGCATTCTAATAAATGCTAAATGGGCCGATCTATTAGAGGCCAGGCAGCAGTGGCTAGTGACACCATCCTCAAACAAAATAAGACACAAATGCACAGAGGACATGCACATTATCTGTAACCCTAAACACATGCTATTAGTTTTACAATAATGACCAGAATTACTGAGTGAACACATGAATGGGTGGCATTGTCATTGCGTAATGATTAAGGAGATGGGCTGAGCTACAACAAATATGACAACAAAATATTTCAAATTCTCATTTTAGATAAAGGCTAAAATGACAAATGAGTGTTCTGTAAGCTTGGAGTTGAACATTATATAGGGACAATTGTGTCACCACATTGCTAAAATTCACCTATACACATAAGATAATGGGGAAGCTAAGTTTAAGCTCTAACAACAACATGCTAGTCAAAATCGAGGTAGTTAAAATAAAATATGGTTCAACATTAATCTAGGTGTGAGCAGACCTAATGTGGCAAAAACCAATAACATTTTAATTGTCTAATAAAAAAGAAAAGAAATTATGCTACTGTAAAATGTAGCTACAGTATGAACGTTCATACAGTGTGTAACACAACTCTAAGTCAATGAAAACATCCTGCCAAGTTTTAAATCTAAAAGTGCACTGTGTATAAAGTTATTGTCTCTCAAAAGAAAGACTTCACTTTTTCGTTGGTCTGAATGAAAATGCAAATTCATTCGACCACTGACTGGAGGAGAAAAATTAAATAAATCGTTTGGGAGTCGTTAAACAAATTAAATGCATATTATAAGAAAATTATAGTGTTTTTTGACCTTGTATGCACAGTGGGTTTGGGACTCCCAAAACTAAAATATGAATCTTTTATAACCCATAACAGGGGCACTTAAACTTATAATTAGAAAATGTGAGCACACAGTAAACCCAGCCTTTACAAATGTGATAAAAAAACAATAGCAGTTTAACCCTTCTTGCGTGTCTAAAAAACATAGTTTACTAGAAAAGTTGAAAACAGTTAATATTAAAAAATATAGTGGCGTTATGCTTCTGCTTCTGTGCAGCTGGTGAACTGAGTAGCTGATATTCAGTCGATTCCAAAAGCATAAATCCTGCACACAGAGTCACAAAACAAACAAGTACCACTGTTTGCTAAGCGCTATGTCAATGTACGCCGAGGGTCTGTTGTTGCAGAGTAAACCTTGCGCTTTCTAAGCGTGTAGGCCACATAGATCAGCCTTGTGCAGTGTCTTAAAAAGCCTTAGTGAAATATGAGGGAATCTTTTGCTTGCGCTGATGAATGAGCTTGCCGCTATTATTGAGGTCCTGCTCCGCTGTTCCCCTCCACAGAACGCAGGCTTGTGTACCCAGCACAGCGGATCATTGGCAAATTTAATTACCTTTCTGAGAGCTCTTCAATCACAAGGATTAGTGTGTGTGTGTGTGTGTGTGTCTGTGTGTCTGTGGGGGAACAGAGAGAGAGAGTGACAGAAGTGAACTTGCGAATGTGTATTTTTAGAAGGTGTGTGTGACACCGTAGAGGCAACTATTCCTGTGGACACAATGGAAAACTCCTCGCTGCTCTAATAAAGTCTCACAGAGCAACTTTCCCAGAGGCGCTCTGACTGATACAGGGCTTGTGATGGTGATTCACTCTAAATCCATACGTTTTTAACAAGAATTAATTCATTAATACAGCCTGAGGTCATTGGTGATATGGTGTATGACCAAACATGTGAAACTCCACAGAAAGTGACTCACTAAGTTGTACATATCACACATCCCGTGTGCTTTCTTTATTAAATATTTAATTATGTACACAATTACCAAGGACTTTCAAATAAAAATGATCATAATCCCACACTTCTTCCCTTAAAATGTAACAGTAATAGTTGCTGCTTTCACGTTATCGCAAATGTCTTATTGCCTACTTATGAAGAAATCATTACAAGCTTGTTGCATTCAAGTGCTTTTTTTATGGAAAGATAAAAATTTAGAACCTGCCAGCCCAGTCTCATGGGAATGCATACATATTTTACGAGGTGTCTAGTTCATACAAATTCGTGCTAAACTGTACGTATTTTATGAGTTGCCAATTTGCATGTATTTGTACAAATGATCTACACTTAACCCCGCCCATAAACCAATGGGGTTTAGATAAATCGTACAAAATCGTGCGGGTGAGGTTTTACAAATTTGTCGAATTAGCTTGCTGACAGTTTTTGAATATTTGTCAAGTGCATGCTTATTTCAATGTTTATAAAACATACAATATGTTTCAAATGATTGTTCATATGTAACCTATAAATACACTACTTTAGCAACAAAGTGATGTAGTTGTTGTGGAAATAACTAATAAAGAATAGCATTGGCAGTAGCAATCGTTGTCCCCTCAACCGTGTTTAAAGTTTATGTCCCGTCCAACTCAGAAACTGTCTAATAACTCAAAGTTATTAGAGTTTCCCAGCATTAAATATGACTCGAGAGACCATTCACATTCAGTTTCTGATTTGGAAACTTGTATTTACTATAATTTCGACATCACGTGAAGTCCAACGTCTGTTAAAGTACTTCTAAACAAAAAATAAACAAAATATCAAAATCTTTTTTTTCCCCCCACCTCTTTGCAACCCTAATATTGTTAACAAATTAGATCAAATTTTACATTTAAACCAAATTACCTATTAATTTAAGCATTGAAATAATAAACGTAAAATGTATTTTCACATTTTTTTTCTACATTTAATCTTTGTTTCTTAACACCTTACCAGGGAGGAATAAAGTAAAAGTTGATTTTTATTTTGCCCTCCCAACCTCCTACAAAATTGTGCATAATTGTTGACAAAATTGTGTATAATTGTTATATTATTACTACATATCGAGTTTGTGCACATCAGTTTTTGAGTGAACACTGCCAAAATGATCCACATGCATACACACAGACAAAGATTGATAAAGAGAAAAACTGGTCTTGGCTTGAACTGTTTTCTGATAAATATAGCAAGTTTCCTTTCAGTATGCAGGTTATTTTGTGCTTGTTCAGATAGTCTGGCGTCTATTCATAAAGGTGTGTGTGTGGTTAATAAATTCCAGGATTCTGAAGGACATCTTGCTCTTTTAACATGAGAGTGAAAAGCATTTCTCCTTGATGCATGTCCTTGCTTTAGTGAGACGTGGTCCTCTGTCTGAAGACTTTTATAAACAGCTTACTAGAGCATTTCTCATGTCTCAGTTCACACATATGCACACACACACATAAACTTTGTTGTACCTCATTTTTTTCCTCTTTAAACTTTTCTGGTGTCCATCTCACTCTGTCGTGTTCTGTTTCTGCCTTTGTTCTTTCTTTTCTTCTTTTCATGTGCAGTTTTTTTTCCTCTCTGTCCTCTGATCCTCGGTTCAGAGTGCTGGTCACATCAGCTTTTCTAATTACAGTTCTGACAGAGAAAGAAAGCCACCGGTTTATGTCACCTCATTTTCTTTCACTTTTTTACTCTCTGTCCTTAGAGATCTGAATCTCTGCTGGATTTTGTAGCTCATTTGGTGCAACCCCAACTAACTTAACCAAGATGGTCTGTCAGGTGAAAACCCTCCACAGAGACCGTCTAAAAATTATCCATAACCTAGAATTTTCCAGTATGAATCTGATCAGGACTGAAGAAAAATTTCCTGTATAAATCACTCAAAATAAAAAAATATTGTAATTTTTTACTTACCTCATATAATTTTCTCATTCTCTGAAACAGAGAATTCATTAACGATTCTTTTGAGGAAACACCAAATAATCAATTATATAGATGTGTTGTAGCAGCTTTGCTGTCATTTTCATTGACTGGTTACTCTACTGATCTGACCACTTAGTAGTAACACATCATGATGTTTCCAGTATGACAGACACAAAATCCATTGATTTTTGATAATTCATGCTTTTCTGTGTGTTCTGCTTCTATGTGTAACTCCTTCTCAGCCCCCCCTCCCATGTCCCCGAGCTTTGCTGTGAAAGCATTCTGGTGTGAAATGGCCAACAGGAGAGAGATATTAATCCAGCAGCTCTCGTCTCAGGTACTAAAGTGAGAAACTCACCAGCACAGGGCTAACATTGGGATATTTTCGTTCTTCAGGGTTCATTTTGTTCTGCTCGTTTATGTCTAATATCGCAAAAGATGTTTATCCGCTTACCTCAATGGTATCCAAGATGTAGGTGACTTTGTTTTCTTTCTCTCTCAAAGATTATGTGACCATTGACTGGTATTATATGACTGACAGACTGCAACTGTTCAAGTTAAAAATCTGTGTGTTCTACTGAAGAAACAAAGTCACCATCATCTTGGATACACTGGGGGTAAGGATATAAGCATTACATATTCAGTTTTGGGTCAACTGTCCCTTTAATGGTTTAAAATGTTACTTTGTACTGGCAACATGTAAAACAATTTAATAACTTACAGAGCAGGTCTTAAAGAAGGCAGATGGGTTATCACCCAATATGACTGGCAGTCGGCAAAGGGACCTAAAATCTGTTGGCTCTGTGGTCTGGAAATAAGGAAGACATTGTACAACGCAGTTTGAAATGTACTTAAATATGAAACTTTGGGGAGTAAAGAACAGAAAAAAATGAGATTATACAAAAAAGAAGAGAGAGAATGGCGAAGGAAGGCAGATAAATGAGAAAAGTGGGAGAATGTATTAGAGTTCAGGAGAGAAAAAAAAAGATGTAGATTTAAGAATGGAGAAGACAAGATTAAAAAAAGGAAAAAGCAGAGGCTAGTAAAAACACAAAGAAGAGGTGAGAAGAAATTAGATCATTTTGCCTACAGTCAAAAAAAGGAAGAGTGATGGGAAACCCTTTCTGAAGATGTCCATCAGATTTGGAGAGTGATGGTTAAGAGCATCAAGGAAGCTCTCTCTGAGACTCTCAGGTTTATTTTTTGTAATAAACCTGAAATATAAAACATGTAAAACCATTTAGGCCCTGGTGAACACTATGTGACAATCACAATGCTCACCAACCCTCAATGGTCATAGATACCCACTGTTTTGGTTCCTTGCCGGTGTCGTTTCTGGCTTGCTTAGTTGGGGACATCTGATTTCTAGTGACTATTGTTGTCTTGACTACAGAGACCCTCTCTGCATTTGATAAATAATAGTTTAATTCTCCTCATTTTACATTACCATCACTCTGTTCTCCTACTTAATAATGTTCAGTGCTTTGCTACAATCTGTATTGTTAAAAGCACTATATAAATAAAAGTGATTGATTGATTGACTGTCACATCCACCTATTTGTGTAGTAAAATACTCAAGTTAAAAAAATGTGTGCTGTACCTGGCTTTCTGTAAACAGAACTGGCTAATGAAGAATCATCTGGCGGATGTCAGGCTTGTCATTAACCACTTCTTTTTTGCGAAGAGCAAATGTCACATGGAGTGTTTCTTGACAAGGGATCCATTTGGTTTTGTCGACTTCACGAACTTCTTCAAGGCTGTGGATTTTCAGTCAAGAAATGTATTTCCCCTTTCTTAGGTTTTTTTGATGTCTTTGTTGGGAGGGTCACCAGTTATAGTATGCCTCCCACCTTTACCATCATTGATACTGACTTCATGTCGACTCAGCTTTGCGCATTTTGTTCCTATAATTTAAATATTAAATATTAAATATTTAAATATCTTGAATTTTAAACCATTTTCCCATCTTTCCCAGCCAGAGGATGAGGCTGGCGTTTTAAGACATGGATGTGTTTGTACCAAGGCTTCTGCAACAGCATCACATTCTTCCTTTTTGGATATGCTTGAAACCCACAAATGATCTCAACCAGTTTCTCCAGAATGTCATGTTTCATCTCTTTAGGGACTTTATGATTCGTTTCATCTCTCAAATATTGGAGATTTCTGTGATGAAATAAGGATATAAGCATTACATATTCAGTTTTGGGTCAACTGTCCCTTTAATGGTTTAAAATGTTACTTTGTACTGGCAACATGTAAAACAATTTAATAACTTACAGAGCAGGTCTTAAAGAAGGCAGATGGGTTATCACCCAATATGACTGGCAGTCGGCAAAGGGACCTAAAATCTGTTGGCTCTGTGGTCTGGAAATAAGGAAGACATTGTACAACGCAGTTTGAAATGTACTTAAATATGAAATGAATGTCATGTTTCATCTCTTTAGGGACTTTAAGATTCGTTTCATCTCTCAAATATTGGAGATTTCTGTGATGAAGTCGATACTCGACATCAACGGAAAATTTCGGAATGGACAATGCATCTGGCCACTGAGAACTTCTATCCAGAGAAGAGACAGACAGGATCTTTGTGTCTGTCTGTCTGTTTGTTTAAAAGAAATCAGTATGTGCAGTGACTGGTTCGAGCTCAATTGTAGGAATGATTTTGATGGTTGGCTTCTCTGGAAGCTCAAGAAGATCTGTAAGTTTGCACAGTTCATTTGTTATATTTGTGATCTCGGTAATCCCGAAAAATCTTGGTAACTGTGACAAGTAGTTTGTTTGGAGAGTGCCACTCAATCAAATCTTCAAGTCTGTCAGGCCGTGTTGTCATAGTCATTTTACAATATCTCTCTCGGAGACGATAACTCTCATGGTTCTGTTGGAAAGGCGTCTGTGAAAAGACAAACATCTTTAGCAGACAACATATCGTTTCAGTGTGACCATTAGTTCTCCTTGCACCTTGTATGCTGATAATGGGAAGACATCATTCAACTCTGAAATTATAACCACACACATTGAAGTGACATCACTGCAGAGAAGCTGGTATGATCTCAAGTGCTCACAGTACCATGCTGTCATTTTGTGGCAAACAAACTAAATTTGTGTGTTAGCAGGAACAATTTTCTCAATCTAGGCAAATTCAGAAATATCTGAGCATAAGCCAGTACAGAGAATCATGCCTGGTCCATGCAATGGTCCCTTTGGTGGAAAATCCCTTTCCAATCACCTGTGGTCTGTCTGTCTTGTCAGCAAATGTGTTATTAAAGTACTTGATGGCATGATTTAACACACCTGGTACTCTGTGACTACATTAAAGTGATCAAGATTCTCATTCAGTGGACAAGCACCTTTCACACCATAAGTTCAACTCAATTCTGGGTTATTTCGCACTTCCTGCACCTGTCTATCATGGGAATCTTTGTCTCTGAGTTGATAAAAATCAGAACATACCTCTTGCTGCTGAGCATCACCACTGCAAATCTTTCAACGAAGAAGCCCCTTAGGAATCCTGCAAGAGAGTGGGCGCCAAGTTGATCAGCTGCAACAAATAATACTGTACCTCTCACAGTTTTACCAAGTTTTTTAAGGTAAACACCATTTTGCTCCAACATCTTCAGATCATAGATGAGGGGTTTTACAGAACTTTTGCATAACCACACTTTTTGACTGTAAATGCATTGTATCAAGCTGTATTGAACTGAGGGCTGACCTATATTTTGCAGGTATGTTGGCAATGACCCAGTACACAGCACACATTTTGCGTTTCAGCTTTGACATTCCAAGAGGATTGGCTATTTTAAAGTCATTGATGTAAAGGCCTAGAGCAATTGTGAATTCATCTCTTGTGAGAAAATGAGTTTTCATTAAAGTACTGCCCATCCACATACAATCTGTATTCCTGTGCCACACTGACCTTTTCTGACATCGCGCTGTTTAACACATCAGTGTTGTTTAGCAATTTCTGTAGCAAGGAGAGAATCAAGACATATGCAAGCGGTTTTTGGCCTTTTTCAACAACATATTCAATTGGGCTAACCAGTGGAAACTGTTGACGTACATAGGCTGTTTTTGGCATCTTTGGCCAAAAAACTCATTCTCCCAGTTTTACAGACAAGGCCTAAGCTAGTCCTAGACTCAATTGCATGTTTGAGCTGTCTCAGATGAAAATATCTTGCTCTGACATATCTTAAAACATGTCAGTGTCAATGTTTTGTGTTAAGATGCACACCTGTAATATTTTCTTACCAGGTATTTTTGTAAAAGTTGCTTAAATATCTTAATTAAAGTAATGCCTAGTCCTGGTTAAGATAAGCCCTGTTTGTGAAACCGGGCCATTGTGTTACTTTCTGACACACCACTTATAACCTCTCTTTAAACCCTCATGGATATTTACTTAACACAGCTCTGACTTTGTTTTGAACAAGTGGCTATGAATGTTTATGAAAGTGAAAGTTATTAAAACTGCAAAACTCTGGTAAGTGTAGAACATTTTGCATCTTTAACAGAAGAGTTGCCAAGTTGTGCAATAATCCATCCCTTCTACTGTAACTCTTCTATATCATCAGCATGGAACATTTGCTCTTGTGTGCTTTGAAAGAGGAGCAGACACTGCTTTCAAAGTTAGGGAATGCAACTTTATGATTTACTTTTAAATGTACAGTAAGCAAGTGAATCGAGTAATCCATTTGAATCTCAGCAAACCCACAAGACAGACAGCTGAACTTAATTGCTGCATCTGCCCCTGCCTGTTGACCAGACGGATTGGTGTGAAAGCAGGATTGGTGTGAAGGCATTAAATGATTTAAAAGTACATAAACATTCCTGGTGTAAACAAGGAAATGGCTCATTTCTAGCATAACTTCCATGCTTTAGTCTATAATGTTTAAATAGCTGTGATCTTTTTTTCACAGTTAAAAGAACAATGCATTTCCAATACACGCCTTCTTGTCACCTGAAACACAAAGTTAATCTAAAAAAAAAAAGCATCCAGTTGTGTTTGCGTTAATACATTCATTTAGCTTATTCTATCTTAAATCATGGCTGTATAAAAAAAACCCTTGATTTTTAAAGTTAAGTTTAAATTCACTCACCTGATTAATTCAACTATGGTCATCCTGACACAGTCTGCTCCACTGGGACCACAGTGTATGTGTCAAACTCAAAGGATTTACAAAAGTGAATTATAAACGAATGAATTAAATGTTGTCAAAAATGCTTCACATATTAAACTTAAACGTATTAAGTATGTTGCAATTAAAAAATGAACAGTGTATATGTGTGTGTATATATATATTGAATGCATCCTTGCTGAACATAAGCATTCATTTACTTTTTAGTTATTTTCATTGTAAATATAAATGTAGAATGGTTGTTTATCATGTTTACCTACAAATATAAAGCAGCAAAACTATCTTTTAAACATTTGTAATAATTCTAAATGTTTCTTCGGATCCAAATCAGCATATTGCAATGACTTATGATTTAACAGTTATTTTAAATTGTCACAATATTTCACAATATGACAGTTTTCACTGTATGATTTATAAATGCAGCCTTGATAAGTAAATGAATAGGGAACGGAACGGATTAGTGAATAGAACTTTTGTAGAAACCGTGGTACACTTTCAGTAGCCTACTCTTTGTTGAACAGAAACTTTTGATGAGTACGAATACATACAAATACTACTATCATTATGCTTCCTTTTGCTGTGATCTTAAAGTCAAAAAGTAGTCATTTATTTTTCAGATCCTATTTTTCCTGTGGCATGATACCTATTACCTTGTGTGATATCATCCCCCTGCAGCAATTTCTATACATATTCATGTAGCCAGTCACGTTAAAACAGTTCATTACTTGGGAGGAATATTCATGCCTGATATCAATATTTATAGCATTCGAACTAGAGTAGGACAGTTAGCAGGTGCAGACAGAAGTACATTAATGTAATGCCATGTGACACTTTACACTAGTGACTCAATGAATTCAAGTATCATTTTCATAGCGCTCACAAGCACATAAAATTCACTCCGTGCCCGTTTTTCCCTTTTGTTCTCTCTCTCGTCTCATGCACACACACACACACACATTGATAACCTATAACCAATGTCAAGCTTCATTAGGAAGCCATTTGTATGCCCTCGGGACTGACTTCCCGTCTCGCGGGGCGTTCGTCTCGTCAGCCATTAATTCCGACCTCTGCTGTCGCTCATAAAAACATTATTCTCTGGCATTAGCCCCCTGCTCTCATTACAGCCGTGCTGACCAATAGGTGAAGAGAAGCAGGTAGAGTGTGTGAGGAGAGATTACAGTAATCTAGCGTGTAGGACAGGCCAAGGAGACTCTATGCTGCCTACTTTTAATAGAGTATTATATTATCATTTCAAAGGATTATTGCTTTGAAAAAAGGTCTACTATCCGCTTACGGTGGCTGGCCTGCCAATCAGCTGATATTAATGTAATAATTATGTATAATTAGAATTATTATGTAACAATAATTATGCAATACTTCTTTTAAAAGCCTGGTGTTATGTGTGCTAGGTGTAAAGGAGAAAGCAATGTTAAGTACTAAAAACACCAACTACTAATACTACTAATAATAATCCAAAAGTCTGAGAAAACAAGTGGAAATTATTTACTTTTCAGGTTTATTCTAATATCTATAAGAGATATATTAATAATAATAACAAGATATATCATTACATATTATAAATAATAATAAGACTAATAATAATAAATAGTTTACATTTTATTTTAAAACTGAAAATATTTGAATTTATATTTTTGAATGTGTAAATTTACATTCGCTGCCAAATGATTAATCACATCCAAAATAAAAGTTTTTGTTTACATAATATATGTAAGTGTACTGTGTAGTATACACAATAAACAATATATTATGTATATCAAAAACACACATACAGTATATATTTAAAAAATAATGTTTATGTATTTATATATGTATGTATTTATATATTCATATTCTTACATTTATATATAAATATATTGAATGTTTAAATGTAACAAAAAAAAAAAAAAAAAAAAAAAAAAAATAAATATATATATATATATATATAAAATATGTATATATTTGTGCATGTTTTTGTATTCATATATATACATAATAATTAATATTTTATTATGGATCTGATTAATCACAGAACATATATCAGACCATTTTAGAAATGAATTATAATTATAAATTATATTATAGTTTTAACATTTTATTGTAATATGTAGAAATTTAAATACACATGTAAACAAAATGTACACATGTAAAAAGTTGTTTTGTCTTTTTACATCAACATTTTCTATTTTAATTCTTCTTTCCAGTGTATTCTTGTCATTGCTTTATTTCTCCAAATAAATCCTCCCATAGAAGTGAAAATTCAATATAAATCACCCAGCCCTATGTAGTACAATTACCGTACATTCGCTTTCTCTCCAACCTTCATTCACACATTATAGTCCTGTCTAAACATTTTACAGGTGAAACACACATTTTTGTCCTTTATCAATAGGGTGCTCATAATTACTGTCTCTTTTTCCAACCAAGACATGCCCTCACAAATCACCCAGTTCTCCTGAGGATGACCAATTTATTCTTTAACCTCTAGTCCTCATGGAGAGAAATAAAGAGAGGGGAGATATGTATGAGAGGTATAGCGTGAGAGAAAGAGAGAGTGCATGTGTGATAGAGAAGGAAAGAAGGAGAGATAGAGGGAGGCCATCTGGGAGAAGGAGGCGTAGAGGAACATGTTGTTGAGAGGGGTTTATAGCCCGCTGTCTGAGCTCAGCCTGTGCCTGCAAAAACACATCAATTATACAGTGGTGCTTTTAGACAGCTGGCCTGTGAGAAAAAAAAAAAAAGCATGAATATAACATAAAAGAGTGGTGTCTTTTAAAGGCCCACTGATCTCTCCTCATTGAAAACAACTGAGAGTTATTGCCACACTTCGTGGAATGATAGCTTCTGTTGCAGCCCGACACCATATTAAAGATCACATTCACCCTCCATCTATTGGATACAGAAAAAAAAAAAAACCTTTTTAGAGCCTCAGTAGATCACATTCACTGAAATT
Organism: Enteromius afrohamiltoni; assembly: GCA_034779775.1. Classification (NCBI taxonomy): domain Eukaryota; kingdom Metazoa; phylum Chordata; class Actinopteri; order Cypriniformes; family Cyprinidae; genus Enteromius; species Enteromius afrohamiltoni. The sequence continues at coordinate 12,861,268 of JAUYWG010000044.1, forward strand.
AAGAGAGGTGTTTGAGTTACAGAGGACTGAGACAGCTAGAGGAAACACTTCTGTTCTGCATTCTTTTCTAACTGAAATAATTTAACTGAAACAGATATACATGTATGTAAATATAACTACATAATTATACAATATATCAGTTTGAATTATATATAAATAATTATAAGACTAAATAGTTTATATTTTATTTTAAATTGATTTTTTTTTAAATATTTATATATTTGAATATATAGTAAATTTACATTCGCTGTCAAATGATTAATCACATCCAAAATATCACACCATATATTATGTATATCAACACACATACAGTATATATTTTTAAAATAATGTCTATGTATTTATATTTTCATATTCTTACATTCTTATTATATATATAAATATACTGAATGTTTAATTGTAACATTTAAATTCATAATATATATATATATATATATATATACACACACACACACACAAAAAATAATATATATATATACATAAATAAAAACACAGAATTGTTGACATTTTTGCAGATTTATTTAAAAAAAAAATGAAATATATCACAGTTTTTTTATTAAAAAAAACTTAAATATATCACAGTCCTAAGTATTCAGTCCCTTAGTAGAAGCACCCTTTTGATCTAATACAGCCATGAGTCTTTTTGGGAAAGATGCAAATTTTTCACACCTGGAATTGGGGATCCTCTGCCAATCCTCCTTGCAGACCCTTTCCAGTTCTGTCAAGTTAAATGGTAAACGTTGGTGGACAACCATTTTTAGCTCTCTCCAGAGATGCTCAATTGGGTTTAAGTCAGGGGGCTCTGGCTGGGCCATTCAAGCACAGTCACAGAGTTGTTGTGAAGCCATTCCATTATTTTAGCTGCGTGCTCATTGTCTTGTTGGAAGGTAAACCTTTAGGCCAGTCTGAGGTCCTGAGCACTCTAGAGAAGGATAGCTCAGTTTGGCCAGACGACCAGCTGTAGGAAGGGTTCTGGTCGTCCCACAAGTCTTCCCTTTAAGGATTATGGAGGCCGCTGTGCTCTTAGGAACCTTAAGTCCAGCAGAAATCGTTTGTAACCTTGGTCAGATCTGTGCCTTGCCACAATTCTTTGAGCTCTTCAGGCAGTTCCATTCACCACATGATTCTCATTTGCTCTGACATGCGTTGTGAGCTGTAAGGTCTTATATAGACAGGTGTGTGGCTTTCCTAATCAAGTCCAATCAGTATAATCAAACAACTAGACTCAAATCAAGGTATAGAACCATCTCAAGGATGATCAGAAGGAATGGACAGCACCTGAGTATATAAGTGAATATATTATTGTCACAGCAAAGGGTCTGAATACCATGTAATATTTCAGATTTTCTTTTTTAATAAATCTGCAAAAATGTCAACAAATCTGTTTTTCTTAGTCTGGCTTCCGCGACTATAAAGCTCACAGGAGCTTAGTCTGGCCAAGCTACCTTACTACTTCTGGGAGGTGGGTTTAACCTGCGTCCATCAGATGCCTCTGTATAGTACTGGACGAATCTACAAACAATCAGACCACTCATTTCGATAACGTATGTGTAGCGGCGGAACTTGAACGGTGGAGCTCGTTTCTCATTGGTTCCCCTTTTTTTGGGAACTGAAATGCTCTAAAACGGCAGCTTAGCCAAACTAACTATACTCGCAAAAAGAATGTAGCGTCAAAGGAAGTATGGACGGTATGGGGTGCTGTGTGTACACACACACATATATATATATTTTGTTCAACATTCCAAAATGTTTTTATTTCATCATTATTTTTGTGTAGTTTAAATGGAACCTGTCAGTGTTGTCTCAGACCCCCACTAGGTCTTTGGTGTTATTGTCCAACAGTGTTGGCATGCACTGCGGTAGGGTGATGGTTAAGGTTTCCTTTGTTCCATTAGTGCGGGGTGGGCTGGTAATAGCGTGTGGAGAGTTGGCAGTTGTTTCATTGTGTTCAGTGAGCTCAGAGCTGACATTGCAGTTCAGCTGTCTTGAGAGTTTGCAGATTGTACCGGCATAATGGAAAGTCCAGTCGCTTGTCACTCACTTATGTAAGACTGGGCCATTTAAAGTGACAGGAACCACTAATGTGTACTTAAAAGCACACCTTGAGCCAAAAGTATTAAAATGCAAATCAACGATCTGTGCCAGCGTGTTCACAGATAAATATGTCACGACAGTACAAAAGTTTCAAGAAGAAAGTGCTTCCATATTATTCACGAATAGCTAGGAAACAAATTTAATCTGTGAAGTTCACGAAACAAGCATCTGTGTGCGTACACCCTGGTTGACTTGTGAAATAAAAAAATTAATTAAATTAGATGAAATACTGAATAAAGTACAATGCTCAGAGGAAGGAACTGGAAAGCATGAGACAGGATTTGAACTGGATTTGATAGTTTTTAAAAAATTTATAAACACAACATATTTTTCTTAAACATATACAAGCATGTGTTTGTATTTATATATACATAATAAAATTATAAATATGAACAGTATAGACAAACATTTTTTTATTTTACATGTGATTAATTTTTTGACAGCTCAAATATATAAATAAAATATATAAATATATGTTCAATTTTGCATGTTATATAAATATCATATAAAATAAGAAAATACAAAAATGTAAATTATGATAAATTTAATGATATATATATATATATATATATATATAGTGCCCTCCACTAATATTGTCACCCTTGGTAAATCTGAGCAAAGCTGGCTGTGAAAATAAATCTGCATTGTTTATCCTTTTGATCTTTGGTTAAAAAAAAAAAAATCACAAAATTCTAACCCATCATTGAAGTAAAACAATTGAAAATGGGGAGAAAAACTAATTGTGAAATAAATGTTTTTCTCCAATACATGTGGGCCACAATTATTGGCACCCA
>JAUYWG010000044.1:12880822-12898659 GCA_034779775.1 Enteromius afrohamiltoni
ATAGCGGACGGTTATACTAATGGGCGATGGTGGGTACCGGCTGTGCTGACACTCAGCGAGCTCTTCCCGAAACTATGATAAAACATCCCATAATTTGGAATTGTTGAGCAAATAAGGTAAAAATAAATGCATATTGTGTTTATTTTTATTTAGATGAATGTTAACATGTTGTTGGAGACTCCCAAAACCAAAATATGAACCTTTCATAACCCATAATATATTCCCAAGTACAACTTGGCATAACAAGCCTGTGGTTGAGCACAGAAACAAATGTCTACTCTGAGGAGGTGCCTGCTCTGGAAAGCAACAAGAGTTTGGGGTCTGTTACGCACCAAGTTAACCGAGTCATCGGTACCTTTCTTCAGATGTTATTTTATGCATATATGACTTTACAAGCATACAGATTAGCATATAGAGAGCAGAGAAGATGAACAAACTGAGAGAGTGTGAAAAAGAACAAAAAGTTCCCTCCTCTTGAAGGCCCGAGGGCAGAGATGGTTAGCGTGACAGCCTTCCATCTCGTCAGACGGTGTCAAACGCAAAACCGATCAGTCTCGTCAAATTTATGTGCAAGAACACATTTGTGCGACGCCACTGGAAACTTAAAGAGCGCTTCGTGACGCAGGCACAGCAGGGGTGGTAGACGCACATGACAGCGCTCTGACATGTTCTTGAAGTTCTGGCTTGGAAACCCAAAATAAACTGCCAAATTAAAACTAAATTATAGTTTTTAAATGATAAAAAACACATAGCTTTAATTACAGTATACACACATATGACAAAAAGTGAAGGAACTGCAGTGTACTATAATTTCAATCACATTATCATACAAACTTTTTTTTTTGGAAGGAGGCATTAAGTTGATCAAAAGTAAAGAAAGTAAATAAATATATAATATTATATAAGATTTCTATTTCAAATGAAATTCATCATAGACTCCTTAAACAATTTATGTTTTTCGTAAATACTAAGCACCAAATTGGTTTTCAACACTGATAATAATAAGAAATCTTTCTTTAGCAGCAAATCAGCATATTAAAATGATTTCTAAAGGATCATGGGACACTGATAACTAGAGTAATGAAGCTACAAATCCAGCTTTGCCATCACAGGCAAAAAATACATTTTTAAAAACATTCACATAGAAAAATCAGTAACACTTTGTTTTACGGTTACACCTTTTAGTTGCTTATTAGCATGCATATTACTAGATTATTAGCCATTTATCAATGCTAATTAAGCATATATTAATGCCATTTTCTACATGACATTATTCTACATCCCTAATCCTATTTAACAACTTAACAACTACCTTGCTAACTTTTAGTAAGTGGCAAATTAAGAATTTATTGAGGGAAAAAAAAAAATCTATTTTACATTGAAATAATATTTAGCTTTTTTTTTTTTTTTACACTATTTTGATCAAATAAATATAGCCTCAGTAGAAGCTTCTTTCATGTTACCACTTTTTGAATATTGTGAGTATGTGTAAGAAATTTTGTGATACAGTGATTTTAAAGACTTCTGATGCCAAAATATTTAACACTGCTCTCGATTTGTTGGCTCTTCATCCATTAGCTCACACACAAATGCACACACATGACACACACAGAGGCAGAAATTATGTTGACAGCCACACATACAAAATAATTTCTTTCTGACAAGCAAGGCCAAAACCTTAGGCCATCAACTTCTTTTTTGCAAAAAGATCCACAAAATCAACATGAAATCATGCTGGAATATGTAAAGGCCTCAATCTCAGGGAAGCAGGGCTGGACCCTTGAGAAAAGCTAATCCTCTTTACGCAGCTTCATCGCCTGAGCCAGATTCATTCTGAACGTTTCAGACAGACCGGTACTGTGACTCATCATCGCTGGTGGAGGGAGGTGCAAGCATTTAACAGAACAGCCTGCAGCGGAGGGCATGAATGCATTTAGTGGAACAGCCCTCAGGACAGCTGCTGATGGCTCAGAGCAGATAGACGCAGTTTGCTCATTTTCGAAGGATATTTTCCTCACATATTTTATAATTTTTTCTCCTTTGCTAATGCGCCGAACGTCCATCAACTCTAGGCGTGGCACGTGTCTGGAGGCGTCCTGTCAAAGTGTGTCCCTAGAGACAATTGCACGCCTACACACACACTGTATCCATGTCCCGATACATGTCTCTTTCATACCTCTTTCTACAGCTGTAATTGGCAGAGACTTGGGTTGTTGGTGAGATGTCCACGTCCATATAGCCTTTCTCAAACAAAAACAAATTCTTTTATCTGTCATGCTGTCAGTTGGAATTTCTGTTGATCCGAAAGTCGTAATGATTCAACATGGTGTGTCATTGAAAGCTGTGACACTTAAGACCCGCCTCAGTGAGCAAGGGTAGAAGACTAAAGCCTGTGGCACACCAAACCGGCATCAAAGACCTAGCGGCGACGAAATTCAACTGTATTGCGCCAACAGCAAACTAGTACGGTATGTTCTGCACCTGTGTGAGTTAAGAATGGTTAAGTCAATTATGTTATTTTTTTCTTTGCTTTCAAAACTGAAGTTGAGCCACTGATGTCACACTGACTGTTTTACCAATGTATTTACTCCATTTCTGGACCTGGGAATGTTTCAGTTGTGTTGCGGTCTATGGAGGGTCAAATAACTGTTAATTGTAAAAGAAACATTTTTACATGCTAGCATCTTGTTCATTTCTAATGAAAAACCTACGATATTGTACCTGTTAGTAAACACGTTTACTCCTACCACCTTGTTTATACACACTTCTTGTGGCAAAGGAATCATCAAATCTCAACAGGCTGATCCACCCCATCTCTACACTTGGTGCACACAGGTTTTTGAAACAAACTTCAGAGTGCAATGTAAGTCTTTAAAAAAATTTCATTGAAGCCTCCACAAGGCTTTCAGAGCAGCAGGGGGCCTTCTCAGCCGAGCATCACATTGAACAGAGATGTCTTCATGGCCACAAAGAGTTGCTTGCTCCTCCTGTCCCACAGCAGGCATCAATGGCAGAATCTACAGAGAGAGTTTCATTGAAGAGAGGTAGTTTGTTCACCGATGATGTGGAGACTTGTATCAAATCCACTGTTAGGACATAATTCAGTGGAGTAATAAAGCTGCCATGCAAAGAACACAACAGAGGCTGGAACACAGCACTTACAAAAGAGTAGGGGTGGACGGTATAACAGTAGACACGATTAACTGGTAGACATTTGTTAACTGATAAGAGATTTTGGTATATCATCTTAATCGCAATATCGAGATTACGTGACGCTGCACGTTACGTTACCAGGTAATACACATTCACTTCGATAAAGGAAGAAGCAGTGTTGCCAACGTATCGACTTTTTCGCTAGATTTAGCAACTTTTAAAACCCCCGTGGTGGCATTTTTCAAAAAAAGCGTCAAATCTAGCGACTTTTAAGACACACCTCAGTGAGTCTCAGGTAGTGCCACGCAACCACAAGCTCTTGTTTTCCCAGTGCAGCAGTAGTGAGTTCGTTCACATGTGACGAAACAAACAACTAAAAGATTGTAAAGAAAAATGGTGCATCGTCTGTGGTGTGGAATTGGTTTGGGTATAGAAAAAGTTATACGAATGAGATGAACTTGATTTGCGAGGTATGCAAGAGCACTGTTTTAGCAAGCGGTGGAAACTGGTATACTGTCAGACACTATGTTAGAACCTGTTGTTCTGAGAAAAAAAAAAACATTAAACTTACAATACATTGCAGTAAACAGTATGGTTGTTTTTTACTTAAAGCATTGCTGCAATTCAGTGTAAATAAAATTACATTACATGAAACAGTTTCTTTGTGTTTTTAATTTTTATTTATGCATTTTCTGATACAAATTGCTATACTGTGATATATATCGTTATCGAGTACAGAATTTCCAAGAAATCATAACCGAAGAAGAAACCTAAAAAACAGATGCCTCCACATGTAATCTAACATGATGATAATGATGTTTTTTGTTTACAAGCAGATACCCTGAACTTTCTTTTGAAGTTTAGTATGTTCAGATATCCATATAACAAACATATACGCTTCATTACCTAAACAAGGACATAGTAGTACTGTATACTTAAAGTATGATGTAAAGTTCACTTAACGAAAACCCTTTAAGTATACATGCAATACTTAACTAGTAGTTTACTGACACTACTTCAAAGTATACTAAAAAAAGTATGTAATCAGTATACCTATAAGTTCACTTTTAGTATAGTTGCAGTACAAGTTACAAATTTTGATGTAAACTAGTTTTGTACTACTGTTATGCTTAAAGTGTACTTAAAATAATATTTTATGTACTAGAAAGTGTGACAACTTAGTCCCACAGAGTATTGAAATGCACTTAGTACACTAATATTTGCATGCTTACTACATAAAGTATACTTAAAAATATACTTGAACTTAAGTATACTAAAATAAACTTGAAGTATACTACGCTTTGGTATGGTTCGAAACTCAATGAACTGATGAAGTAAGTCAGTGTTAAAGTTCAAACAAACAGCAATATTTTTCTGCACAGTTCTGTCACTTTATCTGTTAATTCAATTCAGTATATACAGAATATTAATTTTTACAGTGCATATAATTATTTAGAGTATACTAATATTCAGACAAGGGATCAAAATGAAAAATGAGTTTGGAATAACATTTCAGCACTGCAGACTGTAAAATATAATTACTGGCTGCAGTTTCTGACACTCAATTTCCTAATCCGTGCTTGAATTCACTGTGAAAATGAGAAACAATGCCTGCAGAGTTAGTGCTGAATCAGGCCTTTTGAGGAGAATAGCCACAATAAACATGTCAGTGTTAGGATAATTCATAAAGCTCTCCGCCATCATCATCCCCCCCACACACGCAAATGCACTCACGCTAATTTGCCATAAGTCTATTTAGTATGCCTATTATATCAGCTTTATGGGTGCGTGTGTGTGCATGTTTTGAGTGATAAGTTGAACATGTCATTCTGTGTTTTTCTATTTCAATTGATTATTTTGAGGGTGGAAAAAGCTCAGAAATATCCTATAAAATTAATTGAATATGAAATGGTCTTCTCTATCAGTTGAATGGATCATTACCCTGAAACCACTTTGAGCAGATAAATCTGTGGCTATTACTTTCAACACGACTGGACGCCAGCGAAGTTTAAATCATCAAATGAAGCAGAATTACAAATGGAGCCAATACACTCATGAAGAAATTTTAATAACTTTATGAATAGTAGACAATACTTTTCAGAAGTATAAAAATCACGTATAATACCGTAACCCATTATTTTCACCAACAGATTCTTGTTTGACATTCGTCATTGGTACCTGTAATAAAATAAATTAACTTGTCACCATGGTGACAATCAGTCACTAGTGATAAATGTGTAACAAAAGAAAGGTGATGGCAGCCATTCAAAGGAGAATCCAATTAAAAAGAGTTCAGGAACAGAGAGCTCAGACCCCTCATAGGAATCTTTTAGAAAGCTGCTCAGCAGATGTCAGGAGGTTATTACACCTCTACATTACCACTCTGCTCCCATTAATATTATAGATATGCATTGCATACATAACACATTTTCTTAAAGTGACCTTCTTCTTATTGGTCCACTTGAAAAAAAAAGTTGGCCCCCGACTCACTGCATTATAGCAGATTGAAAGATATGCTAGAAATCATCTTAAGTATATATTAGAATTGTCAAATCAAACATTCAGCACACAATGCTATTTAAAACAATTTTCATCCATTAATATTTAAAAATATTTTCATCCATTTCATCCAATAACATCCATAAAATCCATTATTTTGATAATATAACAATAACTCAATACAGTGAGCAACTGTAAAGCAACACACCATATACTATAAAAACTGCTAATAAAATCATAATGCATGGCACTATAAAGTAATCTTGTGTATTTGTATAATTCATAATTATATATACACACACATACACATTTTTAAATGAATAAATGAAAATATTAATTAAATGAATAAATAAATAAAATACAAAGAAAAAAGTAAATAATTTATTTATTAAATAGGATATTAATAATTTAAATACGGAGAGGAGAATTCTAAAGCAAATTCTACAAAAGCATTGTCAGTAATGATAAAAGCAGACTTAATGTTAAGAGTATATTGCATAATGCATTATGTTCATAATTTAAATTAAAATGTCCTGTTGAGACCTCAGACGAGTGCTACTACACCTGTGAAACACTTGATGGCACACAAGAGAGTGCTTGGTGGAAATGTGGAACAGGAAGCTTTCAATCCAACACTTCATCAGTATTGGCATCTCAAACGCATAAACAAACACACACACACACACACACACTACGGATGGCTGCAATTGTGACATGATCCTGGCAGTTTTGACTGTCAGCTTGGCTTGAGTTTTAAAGGAAGTGGCACTGCAGTAAGTACAAACATGAGTGGCAAAGACCCTCAGGCCAAGCTAGTCTAGAGGGATGAATTTAGAAAGAGAGAGAAAAAAAACTGTACTTTTGTTTCATCTGTCCTTCATATTACTGTATATACCTATAAAAGTCATGATTTGATTCAGTTGCCGTTTGGGGCAAAGACATTTATAATGTTGCGAAGATTTCACTTAAATGTTGTTGTTTTTTTCCCCTGTTCATCCTGGATTTCCACAATGCATATTAACGAGTTAGTTCACCCCCATTACTCACCTTTAATGTCGTTCCAAACCTGTAAGACCTCCGTTCATCTTCTGAACACAAATTAAGATATTTTTGATGATATCAGAGTCCCATCTGACCCTCCATAGACAGCAACAGAACTAAAATGATCCCAGATTCAGAAAAGTAAATATCGGTAAAGCAAGGATGTAACATCAGTGGCTCAACTGATGTTTTTGTGATAGAAGAATAGGAGAATACAATCACTCTTCTCGTCTTCTCTGAGTTACGTCTTCTGCCATTTTAGGGTATTACAACACATATGCACACTCCCCTGGGCTATAACAACTGCAGATTGCGTTCATGTATGTGTTTTTCCCTGGATCTAAACAAGGGTGATTACTTAAAATACGTTAAAGCGTGTACATATTTTGTGATACTCCGGAAAATGGCAGAAGATGTGACTTGGTGGAAAAGTAAATTACGTTTTTTTTTTGCGTTCTCAAAGCATCACAAAACTGATGTTAAGCCACTGATGTCACATCCTGTTTTACTTTTCTGGATCTGGTATAATGTCAGTTGCATAAAAAACAAAAAAATTATCTGTGTTCCGAAGATGAATGAAGGTCTTGCGGATTTAGAACGACATGAGAGTGAGTGACAGATTTTTCATTTTGAGGTGAACTAACCCTTTAAGCAGTTTTAATGTTAATGCTAAAACACAATGTTGCTGCACACCACAGGGGTCGGTGCACCGGATTCCAATTGACGATCGATAGCTTAAAGGCTACAGACAGTCTGCCTGAAAATGAACAGCTCTGGGGGCTTGTCCGGGATATGAACACAGGACCTCGCACAAATTGGGGCCCTGTGCTGCCAATAAGCTAGGTGACTTTGAATTTAGAGATCAATAGAGTTCTTCGACAAAACACGTGTAAAATAAAAGTCTCAACCTTTTCTTTTTTCAATCAAAACAGCACGGGAATTCTTTATGGAAACTGTATGTATGCATGTAAGTGTTAAAGGGTAGAGAGACTTTTGTGAGTGGGTTAATTGAAAGAAAAAGGGTACAGTCAGAGGTCAGACAGATAGCAGTGACCTCGAGCTCATGATAAGCACAGCTTCATTAAGATAAGACCCAGCACCCTGCCTCTGATCAGGGCCTATGACTCCAGTGATAACCAGCGTCTTTCTGTCTCCCTCTATCTGTCTGCAGATGAGAAAAGAGCCTGAACAAAACTCTTTAAAACTAAATGTAAGCTCCCCAAGAGCTTGTAATCTCCAGATGACATGAAATAAAGTTTTATTATTTTTTAAAGTTATATTTGCCCTTCAAAGCATGCCTTTGTAATAGCATAGGCCTTGCAAGAGATACACACTTATTTAGTGTTAAAATAAACATGCACAATTTATCTAAGGTTAACAAAATACATTTACATATGTCTCATCATATGATTTGTGACCCAGGAGCATAAAACCAGTCTTAAGTGGCACAGATATATTTGTAGCAATAGCCAACAATACATAATTTTGGTCAAAATAATAGATTTTTCTTTTTTGCCAAAACATCTTTAGTATATTGCGTGTTTCATGAATATATTTTATAAATGTTCTACTCTAAATATCTAAAAACCTAATTTTTTGGCCTTTTTACCAATTAGTAATTGGACAACTTTAAAGGCAATTTTCTCAATATTTTAATATTTTTTGCAACCTCAGATGCCAGATTTTCAAATAGCTGTATCTCAGCCAAATATGTCATATAACATAACAAACCATACATCAATGGAAAGCTGATTTATTCAGCTTTTAGATATCATTCAGCTTTAAACTTACAAATAAATAATTTATAATAATAATAAAAATACTTGTCCCAGATTTCCACAATGCATATTAAAGGGTTAGTTCACCCCCATTACTCACCCTTAATGTCGTTCCAAAAAATTGACATTAAATATTACTTTAAAAACAAATATATATAAAGTAGTAGACGGTACCATCTTTAAAAAAAAAGCTCAAATATATATTGTAGCTTTATATACACTGAATGCTTTTGACTGTTTATGTGAATCCAATTGTCTTTCTTTTTTAAACCAAGAGTAATTTTCTCCACCTCTTCCAAGAGTGAAAATCCTTCCTTTTTTTCTGTTATGGTATGTAAATAAGGTCATGTTTAATTAGACACGTTCCTTTTCAATGATGCTCTGCACTTCAGAGCGAAGAAGAAGCTTCCAGAAAGGGTCACGGAGAGCAGGAAACACTGCGGATATGAAAGAAGGGGTTTATTAAGGAAGCGGTAGGCAAGCAGTGATTTAAGAAGATCAGAGAGAGGCCTTGGATGTGTGTGAAATTTGCTCGACACGCTGAAATGACTTGTTCATTTTTAGTGTGCTGGCAGATGTCTCAGGCTGTGCTGTGTGTGTGTGAGGGCAGATTTGACATCAGCGAGTAAGGCTGTTACAGCTAATTTCGGCCACTCCCGTGGAAAGCATTCATCACCAACAGAGACATGGCAAAACTGCTTTCTTTAAGGATAGCGCTGTCAAGCTTTAAACAAACACACACATACAAAAGCACAAACGTACGGACACACAGGCAGCAACAAAGCCTTTTAACTCGCAAACGATGAAATATTAAATGACATAACGTTTTAATGTTATACCAGCCACAGTGGAAAGCTTCTGTGGAAATCTTATGTTTTTTCTAAAGGCTATGTTCAGAACAGAATGCAAAGCACAATGCATACCGGCTAGTAAAACGGTATACTTATTTTTCAATGTATACTATAAATGTAAAAATGATGATCGGTCACATTACCGATGACTGATCGATGATGGTCACATTACCTATGAAAAAAAAAAATCAAGACTCATTTAAATAATTTTAAAAGCTTGTTGCAGTGGCAGTTCTAAGATACTAATTGAGGAAATTAAGAGGAAAAAGTTGTGACTATGAGAAATAAAGCAGCAAATGTGAGAATAGAGGTTATGAGGTAAACCAACAGTCTCACGACCAGTTCGTATGTATTTTACAAGTTGACTAATTTGTATGAATTTGTACAACTTCACTTGATTTCGTATGGTTTGTCTAAACCCCAGTGACAGGTATAGGTTTAGGGGCGGGGCTAGGTGTAGGTCATTCATAAAACTTGTCGTAATATACGTATGATTTAGCAAAAATCACATAAATTTTTAAAGCTAGATAAATGCTAACAACTATGAGAAATAACATCACAGCTACAAGAAGTTAAGCTGCGATTTTGAGAAATACATGGTTGGTTAAAAGATATAAAGTGTCATCCTGAGATAAATTTTAAAAATAGATGCACTTTGAAATATTCATTTGCAATTATGAGAAACAGTCGCAACAAGTATGAAAAAGGTATTCATTTTATGATATGCAAATTGAAACACCTATTACATGAAATAAATGCATAACTGTAATAATGCTGCAAATCTGAGATTTAAAGTAGCAATTACAAGAAATACATTTGCAGTTATAAGATATGAAGTCTCATTTCAATATAAAAATGAAAATATAAAATAGTTACAGTGTAAGATATTAAGTTGCAATTATAAGAAATAATATATTATTTATAAATAATATTATAAATAAATAAGCAATTTTAAGATACACTGTTGCAATTCTAAGATAAAACACCAATTTAAAAAATAGTCACAATTATAAGAAATAAATAGATCAGGACAGTGGTGTTGAGAGGTAAATTCTCATTTTTGGGTGAACTATCCCTTTTAGCTGTATAAGAACTACATTAGAAATTGGTAAATTTACTCATTGGGCGATACAGTTTAAAATAAGATATTAAGCGCAGAACAATTTATTATTATTTACAATGATTTGACTCTGAGGCAAAAACGTGCTTCTGTAAATAATGAGTCACGAAGGAAGTATGGAATAGTAGTGTGCTATTCCGAGCACAGCCCTTGTACATTTTCATATTCATCAGATCTTTCCATGTTCTCTCACAGGCTGTCTCTATGTAGATTAGCATCTCTCTACTGGAGGTAAAATTGAGCTCGGAGTTGGTCAGATCTGTCCACACCTGATAACAGACAGGATGTGCAGACAATCCCGCCACAAATGACTACGATAAAACTCTTATCCTGCCTTGAAACTCAGCATATCTATCTGATTCCTTTAGATGGCCCAAAAACACTTGCATGCTCTACTAAATGTTTCCATATAGTCCAGGACTGCAGGCTAGTTTAGTAAATGATGGACACAATGTGCTGCAAACAAGATAGTGTGCTCCTTTTTTCTATTTTAAAAGAACACAAGATTCCAAAGCGTCTATTTCCAGCAAATACTGTTGCCCTGCTAAAATGGTAGAATTCTTATGAAGTGTATTACGCTGAATTAATGATGCATACATAAATGTTTAGATGTTTAAGAAATACAACTAAAGACAGCAAATAAGTGTCATGCAAGCAGACATCTTGTTCAGAGTGGCTTTAATCAAAAATCTTTATAATTTGGGCGATAAAAGAACAAAGGTTCTTCTCACGAGAAGAAAGGAACCTTCATTTAAGTAATGCAACTAAAATGAGCTTCTTATTTTAAATGCGTTTCTTTTGCCCAAAGAGAAAAAGTCACTCGGATCACAATCACTTTGGTTCATCAGCAGTGAAAATTAAATGCAAGAATACCTTTCCACCCTGTCACTATTGAGCAGAGCTGTGGCATTGTGTGACCCACAAGGCATGCAGGGTGGGAAGCATCCTTTCAGGGTCTAAAGACAATAAATCTTGTTGAAAGCTCTACGAGGAAAAGCATTAACATACTGTTTACATGCAGAGATGACCTCTTTTTGTCATGCACATTTGGCAAAGGTATTTTGAAGAATGTTCATGCTGCTGTTTTCCCATACCCTACCGTTTTTTTTTAAATAAGAAATGAATACATTTATATGGTTTGGAATGTGCACCGTGGCGCACTTTTTAAATACGTACCAACAAGTACATATCACTGCAGTTTCTGACACCTAACTTTTCATACAAATTTACAGAGTTTTGAATTACATTAAAAATATCATGTTATGACTTCAAAACGATATGGATATGCTGAAAGATTTGAAAACTGATGCTTTTGATGTTAGCATCACACATATCCAGCTTCATATCTATGGGTTTTCATAGAAAGTAGGTTTTTTTGGTAGCTCACGGATGACCGAGATGTACTTGAGAGATGAGGAGCTCTGTTTTGAATCCCGTGTAACTACTGTTTGACAAAACAGTTCATATTTGTGTAAAAGGAAGTTGAAATGGCGTGGTTTGTATATGAGTTTTGCATTTGTTAACAGTATCAGGTAGCTTCAGGGATGGATTTGGTGTAGGGCATATTTCCAATATGATAGAGCATTAACTTTTAGTGACAGTAACTGGATATTTAAATTCTGAATCACTGCGATACATAACTATATAAACATAATAAAAAAACATGCCAGGGTTTACATATTAAACCTGTGTTTTAGCACCACTCATCACTCTTTGAAACTGCAGCGAAATGTGCAGAAAGGTACGTAAAAAAGGAAAAGTACAAAGTACACAAAAAGTACACAGAAGTACATATTTTTATGAGACCAGGTTGCAACTATCCACACTGTATATAGAATTTTCTACCTTCCAAGAATGCTGAAAAATAAAACTAATGTGTAAAATAATGTCTGCTAAAAATTTCAGCTTTGTCCATCACAGGAAAAAATTTGAATCTGAAGCCATGCGATAGATCTTTTCATCATTATTTGATATTTATTACCTCTCAAATCTCATTTGCACTAACGTACAGTAATCAAATTCGACCTCAAAGGTACACTGTAAGTAAATGATAAGATGAGTTTTACTATTAAATGCTAAATATTTTTGATATAAGCTTAAATTGGACAAAACAAATTTCAGTTCAGCTAACACAAAACTATTTTGCAGTTGTCAGGTGAATAAGAAAGACACTAATAGCGCATTTCCACGCATAAGCTACAGTTCTTGTCACCTCAGATGAATTTTAAAATGCTGAATATCTTACAGTAATAAATGTGCCATGAAAGGCTACGGCATGAAAGTGTTTCCACTCCGAATTCTACAATGTATCTTTAGTCTTATAATCAAATGCATGTAATTATGACTGTAACACACTGGCGGCAAGAAAGAACTGGAAAAACGATTGTAGGCAGGAGGTGAGAGGGAAAGGCCAAATGTGTAAATGTGTGTGTGAGAGATCACAACAACACTCCCTGAAATATTCTGGGAAGTGGTTCAAGGAGCTGAGGGGATTCAAATTTTTCAACAACACAAATCACAAATACAGGCATATCAAAAATGAAGTGGGAAACATACATATGTTTGCCAAGATATGAATTTCAGTTGAAGGTTACATGCAAACACAATCTATTTGAAATGCAAACAGAATAGGGGTGATTCACAGGAACATTAACACCTCGGGCAACAACACATCCAGAGCTACTTCAGTCAACTGACATACTGTAGAGAAGTAACTCTGTGAGGAGTTAGTGGCCTCTGTATATACTTGTGCTGTAATTTCAAGTGTTTCTAGGAAAGGATTGTGGTTTAGTACAGTTACTTATTAATAAGTAATTATTTCTACAAGAAATCAAAATAGTCGTTAATCCAAAAATTAAAATGTAGCATTACATCACTTGCTCACAAATAGATCTTCTAAAACTAAGGGACGTTTTGCAAAAAAGTAGTTTCGAGAGGAGCGTGTACGAAATCAACCGTGGCCGGCCCTGCACCATCCAATCAATCTCCTCATCTCACCAGCCAATCAGATCCAGATGCCTCAGCAAGGCCGCTTTCCTGCCCGCCTCTGACGAGGCCACTACCCTCCCCTTCCCCTTCTCTACCCCAATTTTTTATGGTTTTTTTTGATAAATGGTCTGTATTGCCAATTTATTTCATTACATCATATTAACTCATGTTCTATTCTTCCGACAGGTCGCTGGTTCTCCATTCCTGCCAAGCAACCTCTGCTGTTGCTCCCGCCGAGCTCTGCCCTCGCTAGGGTTCAAATCACTAGGGCTCGGAGTCCGCCGTCCTCCTGGCTCGCCCCCCGGACAGCATGCCAAATTCGCTAACATACTTATTATGATTGAATGAGGAAACGCAAACTCTTGAATGGGTGTCAGTGATAATGAGAGCACAAACAGCAGGTAAAAAAACATCATGGTTTATGGTTTTAAAACACCGGGATGATGGATTTCTGTTTTAAAAATCTATAGCTTTTCAGATTACAAGGCATTAACTGATGGACCAAAGTTGTGTGGATTAATGTGATTTTTTTTTTTTTTTTATCAGCCGTTCCATCAGTTCTTTCCTCATACTATGGAATTCAATAGGGACCGACTACTATTGATTTAAAAAAATTATCATTTGTTAGAATGTGATGTTGAGGACACATACAAAACTTAATTCTAATTCTAAAATAATTCTAAATTAAAAGTATATTATTAAAACATGTTATAGAAAAACATTGTCTGTGTTCTTTGTGCATTGTATGTATCTTTGCTCTCTAACAATAATTTGCCTTCTTTAGTAAATCTGCCCTTTCAAGTCCACACTTAAAGAGAAAGTTTAGCCAAAAATGAAAATTATGTCATTAACTACTCACCCTCATGTCATTCAGAACCTGTGAGACATTCATTAAACTTTGGAACACAAATTATTATAAATTTATTATAAAATCCAATAAATTTCTGACCTTCCATAGATAGCAATGCAACTGAAAAGTTCAAGGCCCAGAAAGGCAGTACAGGCATTGTTAAAATAGTTCATATGACATTAGCGTTTGAAATAAAAAAAATGCAATACAAAAAAAGAATACTACAAAACTAATACGATCTAATGTTTTTGACAGAAGTGAACATTTTATTCAGTAAATTAATGCAAAAACAGAGAGTGGCTCATCCAGTTCTCAAAGTGAGAAATGCAAAAACTGAATTAATTAGACTAAAACAGTGTAGAAAATTATGCATTTACTCACAATAATTACCACACACACACGCACACTAAAAAATGTTAATCTTAAAAGGCAATTATGCTGCAGTCTGTTTTTATCCTAATGTTTTTAAAACACTATTAAATTACCTCAACTTTAACTACACAGAACTAAAATCTTTTCTCTCATTGTTGAGACTGTAAGATAACTGAAAAGAACATTCTTATTCACATGCTCATTAGCAAGCTCCTCATTAGCTGTAAGTGTGTCCCCTCAAGCAACGTAACATGATGCAGAGAGCACCGGCGGGTGGTCCTGGCCAAAGAATCCCCCAATGCTGCTACATACCCGAGACAAACAATCAGAATAATTACATTTATGTAACCGCCAAAGCTTCCTTCCATGCATTAGAAATGTTAAGTAAGCCAGTGTTTAGAGAGAGTGCAGCAGGAACAGAAGCAAATGTGGCATCATGGTTCACCATGCATTTACATCCCAAAGAGCCCGTTATATTTTGCCTGTTTTCTGACGGTGCTCATCTTTTCTCTATCTTTATTTGCATTTTTTTTTAATTCAGGCAGGGGAAGGACATGTAAGGATAACCTGAAGTCTCTCATTCTCATGCATAAATGCACATATTCAGTCGCAAGCAAGCAAATGTGTTTTTTTCCTCACACAAATTATATTTTTATTTATTTACATTTTTATTACCCTTGATGCCTTTCACATCTATCAATTACAGTTAGGTTTACACCTCAATTAACATCAGGCTGCCATCAAAGAGTACTTTTCATTTCACTCTGAGTTAGAGACCTCCAGAGGGTGAAACTATATACTGCAGCTCAATGGAAAATACAAAATTAAAACTGCAAGGTGATTTACTAATGTTCGCTTTTGTCAATTTACTGCCGTTATTACGGCAAAAGAAAAAAATGCCTTAATCTATTTGGTGCCTGTATTGCTAGTAGATTATCATCAGCTCTGCTTTTTAGCAATTTTGCTAAAACAATTTGTTCTGATCTTTACAGACTGCGTTGGTCATTGTAGAAAAACACTGGTGGTGTCCGTGTACTTTAATTTGCGTCGTGTATGCATCTTTGCTCTCTAACAATAATTTGCCTTGTTTAATAAATCTGCCCTCTCAAGTCCACACTTAAAGGGAAAGTTCACCCCAAAATTTTTATTTTGTTATTAGTTACTCACCTTTATGTTGTTCCAAACCTGTAAGACCTTCGTTCATCTTATTTATATCTATAAGATATTTAGATGTGTTTTTATGAAATTGGAGCGCTTTCTGACCCTCCATAGACAGCAATCCAACTGAAAAGTTGCAAAAAACAATCTTACATGTGCTTAAAATTGAACTGTTAATTAGGTGCTGGGCGTCCGGCCAGAGGAGAACTGGCCCCAACTAAGCCTGGTGCTCCCAAAGTTTTTTCCCCCCATTCTCTCATGGATGGGGTTTTGGTTCCTTGCCGCTCTCGCCTCTGGCTTGCTTAGTTGGGGACACCTGATCTCTAGTGATTATCGATGTTGTGACTACAGAGACCATCTCGGCATTTGATAAATAAATAGTTTAATTCTCATCATTATACAGAACCATCACTCTGTTCTCCTATTTGATAATGTTCAGTGCTTTGCTACAATCTGTATTGTTAAAAAAATCTATATAAATTAAAGTGATTTGACTTGACTTGAAAAGTTCAAGGCCCAGAAAGGTAGTGGCACATTGTTAAAATATTTGACATCGGTGGTTCAATGGTAATTAAAAAAACAAAACAAAACAACAATGCTTTTTTGCACAAAGAAAACAAAAATAACAACTTTAAAATCATTATTTGGGTTTGGACTATTTAAGAGTTGGCTTTTTTATATCACCTGAGGACCTGAAGTAAATAACAAAATCCACTCAAATTACTTTTCTAATTATTTTTGTGTTTAATTTCACGCATTCTAATCCATGAAATCAAAAGGGTTGTCATCCTTCAAAAACTGCCCAAAAAGAAACAAAAGTGTATTACAAGCCATCTGAAACGATACAAAAGTATCATTCAAGGAAGATAACAAACTAATGATGCCAATTAAGTGAAACCTTATTTTTTTTATGTATAGTCACAAATGCTAATGAGATTTTAGGGAAAATTCTTCTGATCCTTTGTGAGCCCATGGCGTAATGGCCGTGGTGCTCATGTGGATATTATATGTTCAAATTCAGTTAAACACTTCCTGAAACCATTCCCAAGATACCTTCTCCCTGCTGCGCGTTTATCCAATAAAGAGAACTTTGTTTAGCCCGGAGTATTTTATGTATGACATCCTAAAATGGAGATCAAACTGTGTGGGTTGAGAAATCACTCTCCTGTGAGTTGTCTTCCTTCATCTCCACATGCTAGCTGCTAAAAACAGCAGGTGGCATGAGTTGTTTACTAGCACATGTATTTTTTGATGCATGACAAATGACCGGTGTCATAGTAGCTCATATTGTGACAGCCATATTTTGCATGAGTTTGGTGGGTCGTCTCCCCATGTCTCTGGGCTCTCCGTCTAATGATGATTTATAGGGCTCATCGCGCCCACGGCCTTGGCCATGCCTCTGTCTCCATCATTTATATTCACTCACTGTTCCGCTTGGCTTTGCTTGACTAGGTGGCCTGATTCCAAACACGTACACACACCGACACTTTTACTTTTACTGAAGTTTGTAGAATAGACTGCTTTACTAGAATGTCTCTGTCCCTTTTATTTTGTTGCTCTCCCTTCTGCTGTGTTATTGTTGATTTATCTTACTTAACCACTGGGTCTGGTGTGCATTTCAGGAACAAACTTTACAAAAACAATTTTCCTGGGTAAATACAAGTTTTATCAACAGCAATGTGTGGCATTTAACCAATTACAGAAAGCAATTTCAGTATTTTAAAATAATCTTAAACATTAATAGTAACCTTGTTACGGACCTTTACATCAGTTATATCTGACCTTTAACATACACACACACACATACAGTGAGGTCAATAGGTATTTGATCACCCTGTGATTTTGCAAGTTCTCTTACTTTGAAATCATGGAGGGGTCTACAATTTCCAGCATAGGTGCATTTCCACTGTGAGAGACAGAGTCTAAAAAGAAAAATCCAGAAATCACATTGCATGATTTTTTGGGGGAATTACTGTTTCAAATACGTATTTCATCACTTGCTTGGGAATTTCTGAGCCTCAAAGACC
>JAUYWG010000044.1:12898759-12920625 GCA_034779775.1 Enteromius afrohamiltoni
TTAGCTGTCATAAAGACACCTGTGCACTCCACAATCAGCCAAAGTCTAAGTAGCAGAATGGGCAAAACCAAAGAGCTGTCAAAAGATGCAAGAGACAAAATTGTAGACCTTCACAAAGCTGGAAAGGGCTGCTGAGCAATTGATTTCCAAGTATGAGAACTTGCAAAATCACAGGGTGATCAAATACTTCACAAATATAGACCTCATGTATATATTGTTGAGTTTCTAAATTTATATCTCACAGTTGTTATTTTTTTTTTTTTGCAAGATAGAATTGTGAAATAAAGAGTTGATTTAGAGGGAAAAAAACATCTTAATTACAAGAGGTAAAGTCAAAATTATGAGATTATATATCACTGTTCTATGTTATTCCTGCGTGAAACAAAGTCTGAACTGAATAAAAAGTCACAATTTAATTTTTTCCATTTTATTTGTTCTGTGGCATAAACCACTTCCATAATTTTTTTTTTTTTTTTTTTGTAAGAGGGGGTCAAATTTTGTGGCCTGATAGTCTGACAACACCTTCTTTAAACTTAACTCATCAAATAGAAAAATAAATTCTAAATAATATTAAAGTTAAATGTAGTAGTAGTAGTAATAAAATTATTTAAAAAATAGCTTGTCCATTGTAAGTTTTGTTTTAGTTTGTTTTTGCTACAACAAAAGGATGCATGGAAATTATTGTTTGTGATAATTAAATTCACCACCGATGAAGCTTAACCTAGAATATTCCTTTATAAAACAGATGATTATAGCATTGTGTCTTTTGTGTTATTGATTTCTACTGTTTGTAACAACAAAAGTGGGACAATAAGAGGAAAAACGTAAAACGATCAATACAAATGGGATTACAGGTAAAAACAAAAGCATAAAAATAAAAACCTTGAAGTACTGCTTCTCATTTTAAATAGTAAAAACAAAATGTTGTCTGTGTTGGTGCCTTGTGATATTAGGCATTTAAATCTTTTTACAGCCTTGACTTTAAATGAGCACTTTAACACACACACACACACACACACACACACACACAAGGTGCAGGGGACATGCAGCAATGAGATGATAGGTTTAATTAACAAACACCCAACTCTGTGTAAGTGAGAATTTACAAGCGAGGTGAATATTTGATGGAGCGTGAGTCTGACAGTCACGTGGACCGAGAGCCAGAAAGCCTCGTTCCAGCACAATGCAAACCTGCCTTATCAAAACACCACAGATGCGACAATAAACCAACGGAGAAGCTGTGAGACAAAGGGGAGAGAAAGAGAGGGAGCAAAAAGGGCAGAAAAGAGGGTTTGTGGAGAGGGAGACACTTCATATCCATCTCATTACAGTAAATGAGAAACACAAACAGCGAGTGTGAGGCGGACAGAGCTAATGAGCCCAGAGTGCTGAGGTAATTACATCAGAGACGACACATCATCAATAACACCGACCTGATCCCAGCCCTCTTCACACACACACACACACATGCTGAGTCTCGACACCTAATCTAGCAAACACACAATTAACATGCCACAAGCTGCAAACACACACATACACAAAAACAGTGAAAAACGAGAACTGAAATGAATCATTACTATGAGGAATTAAATGTTAGCATGATTCGAATTACTAAAGACTCATTTGGATTCATTTAAACCAATGAAAAATATGAACAAAACAAGTTACATAAAGATCTGGTTACATAAAAATCTCTAGATGGAAAACATCAACTTACATAAAAAGGTTTCCTCATTACGAATCTTTCAGATCTTTATTCCTAGACAAGATAAGATGTTGCTCACTGAACAAGAAATGACAAAATGATGTTGTGGTCTTTACTGAACATTATATATATTGGAGTCATTCTCAAATAGAGCTGCCTGGCTGAAATATTTGATTTTGCTAATATTATTTTCTGGAGAAAGGCAAAGATGTACAGTAATGAAAGCCAAAATATTAAATGTCATGGATGAATATTGATTGAGTAAGCCACTGTTTTGCGAATGTCAATTTTCACCTGAGATTCAGAGCCTAATTACAAGGAGGGTCCGTGTATCATCTGATCAATCGTTTTTTTAATTAATACTCATAGTGGAAAAATTAGAAAACATTGCTGATTTTTGTTTTTTTTTCATTTGTTCAAAAAAATTATTTTGGCTTAATTAAAAATATTTGATTCATGATTTTAAAAAAAATGGATAGACGACTTCATAATTCATTTATCCTTGTGGGTGGTCATGACACGCCCCTTTCTGTAGATTGGTCAACCAAATCTGCAGAATTTGATAACAGCCTCTGACGTTATCAGTCATTCCTCTGTTCTGTTCAAGAAAATAATATAGTCTATTTTTGTGAAAAATACAAAAAGGAAAGAATGCATTGACTTGTGTATAGGCCTATAACTTCCACTCAAAAAACTGTCCTAACGACTTGCAATCGAAGAACAACAGAAATTAAAATGCATACTCTCTTGAGTTTTATAATGTAGTCTTGTTATATCTCAAAGCTCTTAAACGTGACGCGAGCTGCTGCACAGGAATAAGAGACTTTCATAAACATAAAAATTTGCCATTTTGGTTGTTTCTCAGCAAACCCATATACAATCTCTGCAATTAAATGGGAAAGTGCGAACAGGATATTTCTTTGTGTGTTTCAAAAAAGAACAGGTGAATTGCCCTAGTGCACAATTCCAGTAAATGATGGTTAAATCAATAAGCAAAAAAAAAACAAGTCAAGCACAGACCAGTATTGAAGTGAAGGTGATGGAAATATGCAGCTGTCATTTCAAAGCATTTTATTTAAGAAATACATATTAGTTAATATTACTATCGTAATTAGTTTTTTAATCATTTTAGAGATTTTATTCACTTTAAGAACTGCTGGTCTAAGAAAAAACCTGTCTAAGCTCTGCCCAGGTACGAGTATTGCAGTGTTGCGTTTTTCATTATTTTACTTGTTTGATGAGTACAGGAGGAAATGTAATTGCAATAAAACAGGTTATGAATCTGTACACCTGTAGCAGCAGAGGACTACTATTTTGCTGAGCGGAACTGCAGAAGAACTGATGATGGCATGATTTGATCTTTGGCTGACCAATCAGTACAAAGGGCGTTTAATTCCCAACCACAGGTAAAAAAAAATAAGATTTATTTATTTTTCTACCATGGAACAAAAAACTAAAATCTTATTATCGTTTTTTTCTTTTTTGAAGGAACGGAAAAATGAAAATAGATGCCATTTTCTTGTTTTTCTACTATAAAAATTAATTAAAATATCGAATGAGCAGATGATACATGGACCTCTGTAGTTTCTAGTTTCATTATTTGATGTTCAGCCATTCCTCCTAAAAAGTAAAGAAGTGTCACATTTTTGCAAATTAACCCACATTTTGTTTTTCAACACTGAAAAAAACCCACATGTAATAATCTAGAACACGGTCTGACACTTGATTGTTACATTTTAACAATTTACTCCTGGAGCCATATATTGAAATTACAATATCTCTTCAAATTTGGCTGATTGGACATGGAAAGTTTGGAATAATTGTTTTATATGTTTTAAAAATAAGTCTCTTATGCCTAATAATTGCTGCCTTTTATATCAAATATTCAGTAACACTGTGCTACCTATTTTTGTGTACGTATACAGTAAATATATATACAGTGCCCTCCAGTAATATTGGCACCCTTGGTAAATCTGAGCAAAGGTGGCTGTGAAAATAAATCTGCATTGTTTATCCATTTGATTGTCCATTCAAAAAGTGCAGAAATGTAAATTCATGCGTTTATGACCTCGAGGTTATATTATTGTAATGCTTTATTTGGTGGTTGTTCTGTACGCTTGATAAATAGACTACAGCTGGTTCAAAATGTCCTTACTAGAACCAGGAAGTATGAGCATATTAGCCCAGTACTGGGCTAACACCGCACTGGCTCCCAATCAAACATCGTATAGATTTTAAAATCTTGTTAATTACTTATAAAGACTGAATGACTTAGCTCCTTAGTACTTAAGCGAAGAGAACTGCTGAAAATAGTGGAGTCTCAGGGTCAGAACCCCTACTTCACCACATGTTATTTGGGAGGGTTTAAGAAAAAAAATTCTCCTCGCTCATCTAAAAAACATCTTCAACATGTTCAGTTGTCAGACAGGACTGGAACTACAAATAGGACTGGCTTCTATGATCAGATGAAACAAAAAAATGTTTTTTAGAAGCAAACACTCATGGGTTTGGTGAACACGGGGATAAAAAGTAGTCCATGTGTACTATGAAGTATACTGCTGTATTTTTTCAGCTGAAAGTCCTGGACATCTTGTTTAGACACATGGCATCATGGATTCTATCAAATACCAACAGACAACAAATCAATAATTCACGGACTCTGTTTTTATAATTTAATAATGGGCCATTATTGTGCATGATCCTTCAGAAATTATTCTAATATACAACTGAATAATTGAAAGTATCCAGTAGTTTGCTGCTTAATATAAAGTTCAATGAACAGCATTGTGTTAAAATTTTTTAAGATTCTAAACCTTTTTGCTGTCACTTTTAATCAACTTCGATGTGAAGTGAATTTTGGAGAAAACATCTTAGATATAGATTTAAATAGATATTCATTTAAATGATTAATGCTATGCATTTATATGTTCTATATATTTTTATGGACAATTTATCTACATGTTGTTTATGCTACCGACTGGAAAAATATCCTGTCAAAAATGTTACCAATAAAAGGATAGTGTAGTGAAAATCTAGGCCTGAGGGTTCTGTTACATAAGCTTTCTCAGCTGAACCACCGAACTTGTAATGTGAGCATAACTATTTTGCATTGTAGCTCAAATGAACTTCAAGCTGATATTTGCCTTCGGTCAACCAGAAGATCCTTTAACCATCCATGATCCAGCAGAGCATGTTCAAATTAATGAAACAAATTAACCCCACTATTTGTTGTGGAAAAACGTTGGGAAAATGATTGTGAAAAATTAGGGGAAAATATTATATTATGTTTTATGGATTAGCATTTTGCTGTGTTATTATTATTATAACTATTTGAAATATATGTTATATTACAACACTTAAATGTTACTTTTAGAAACTGTAACAAAATACATTTCATCATAAAAATGCTGTAAACTTTTGATCATTTCAAGAAGAGAGGGCTTTCTAAAGATTTTTACCTTCTTTTCTCTTCAGCTCACCCCGATTAATTGCTTTATTGACAAACCGACCAATGAAACCAACATTAATACTGAAACACAAAGAGCATTTTTTCAGGAGACAGATGTGCTCTATTGACACAGCACTACCACAGACAACACTGGGAAAATGCCAAAGCCTGTCAGTGGATATGACACGCACACAGCAGCGGTCTCTCTCAATTAAGGCGACCAGACGTGAGGGCATGGAAGGCATCTCACATGAAATCAACAGTTGTCTTCTTCGATTCTTGTCTAGATATTGTATAAATAACGTTGCTCCAAGAGTGGATAATGCTGTCTATGACTACAAATGAACGCTATTAACAGCTGCTCAGTGCTTACATTTACATCACATTCGAGCACTTGCCAGGCGCTTTTGTACAAAGTGGTTTGCAGCGAAGTCAAAAAGTATCATGAGAACGGCAGAACAAAAGATACGCTTTTCAAATACTTAAGGTTTATCAAAATAGTTTATCCTACCATGTTAAATGAGCATGATGATTCGGAATCAAACTAATTTAAAACTTAAAAAGTTAACAGCTTAAAAGGCCCCATTTACACTAGTTTGTTTTCATTTTAAAACAGCATTTCTGAATGAAAACTATCCCAGTTTACACTGCTGTTTCTCCAGCATTTTCGAAAAAACAATCTCTGTTTAAAGGTACAATTATAGACATGTATAGGTAGATTCCCTATTATTTGGATGGCGGATATGTCTGTGTTCTTGAAGCAGTCAATCATTTACCTATAGATGGTTTCAACGACAACAACATAAACAAGTTACTGCGAAGCGTGCTTTTGTGGCCCTAGCTTAACTTCTGGTAGACATCCCAGTAAAATCAATAACAACAGCTAAGTCCTTCTAGAGTCCTTCTATTTTTTGATAACAAGCAAAATATTTTTGCTGCGTAAATCAGACAAATTTATTAACATTTTTTATTCACTCTCTGCCAGCAGGAGACAAAGCAGCTCTGAGCTTACAAACGTTGCCTTACAAGCAGGATGAAATCTAAAGACAGTCTTCCTTCAGAAATAGAGTGATATAAAAAAAACCCCACGCCTTGGTTTGATTTTTAAACGTGCATTATGTCCTCATGTTTATTCAACAAAGCCTTTGGAAAATTGGTTAGTTTTGATATCATGGCAGGTCGCCACAAATAATAATTGTATGGGTAAAACATCTCACAGCACAATAACCTGACACCAACTTCATTACTCATCATTAACTATGTATGTAGCTGGTGGCACTAATCAGAGCGATAAACCAGCACAGACCAGAAGTTAACTTCGGAAGTTAACCATCTGTACATATCTATGGGTACAACAATTAGAATGATGTTATGTTATGTTTAAATGGTCGTCAAGGATGCGCAGAGCGAATGTGGGAACTTTATGTGTCACATGAAGCATTTTTACAATGTCCTTACTAACTTTCTGGGTCTTTAACGTGGAAGTTGCAGTGGGCGCCAATAGCCTTTTGGGCAGTGCACTTGGGCGTCCGCTATGCAAATCCTGACTCACGGACCTTCCCCTCTCCCACTTTACTTCCTGTCAATATTGAACTGTCCTATTGTAATAGAGGCTACAAATTACAATTTGCTTTCTACAGAGGGCCAGAAAGCTCTTAGTTTCATTTGTGTTCCAAATACGAACAAAGGCCTTAAGGGTTTGGAACGACATTGGGGTGAGTAAATAAAGACAGAATTTTCATTTTTAGATGAACTTTTCCCTTAAATTCATCAAAACCGGCAGTAACAATTTTGCAAAGGATTTCTCATAGATCATAAAATCCTGAAAAAAAAAAACTAAATCACAAAGATATTAAGTAGCTTACCTGTTTTCAAAAACAATTTACAATATTTCTTGAACACCAAATCAGCATATTACAATGATTTCTGAAGGATTGTGTACTGTTGTGTACGAAAATTCAACATTTTATTACATTTTAATGTACACCATATTCATAGTGCCATTTTTAAA
The DNA here is from genome assembly GCA_034779775.1 of Enteromius afrohamiltoni. NCBI lineage: Eukaryota > Metazoa > Chordata > Actinopteri > Cypriniformes > Cyprinidae > Enteromius > Enteromius afrohamiltoni. The sequence continues at coordinate 12,905,924 of JAUYWG010000044.1, forward strand.
ATTGCAATATTTTACCATTTTGAATGTAGTTAATATCACGCAATTAAACTTTGTTTCATAACCTTTATTTATTCCAAAATTATAAGGCATTTATATTTCCCTATGTGATTGTAATTCTTATTTTAAACTTCATCTAAAAATTGAATAATGTTTGAATAATGAAAGATATCTCCATTTATACTAACAGCCTACTGTGTGTACCTACTGAAATGAAAGACAAACGTAAATGTTCCTCTGACCTCAGCGGGCCGTGAAGCTTAACTAAGCAAACCGGCTGACACAACCCAGAAAATGAAATCAAACAGTCTGTTTGGACAGAACATGGATCAGGACTTCATTATCCCATTGCTGAACCAAATCTCACAAGACACGCACAATAAAAACACAGAAAACCAGAGCCATGGCGTCTCGGCTAGTGTGTGTGTGGCTTTGTATGAGAAATGAGTGTGTATGAAAGCCAGAGAGAGAGGATAGACGAGTATTTTCATCTCCACACAACTAAAAATGTTTGCTCAGCTGTTTAATGCATTATGGTTCTTGGCTCTGATTAAAATGAGATTGTTCAAGCCCTAATTCTATGCATACACCAACTAAAAGCCATTCAATTACGTGATAGTACAACATTGTTATGCTCTGCAGGGTGCTGTTCACATCTGCTCGCTGGTGTTATTACAGCAGTCATTGGAAAATTCATTGCGAATTGACTGAAGAAACTTAAATGATCTTTTATTGTTAGGGTCTCCGTTTATATAATCTAATTTCTCGCAATTTTCTACAATAGAAGCCCTCCTGAGGTGTGCAACTTAATATCGGGTGCGATATCCGAGTTCTTGGATTAAGGGACCAAAGCACACCACAATGATCGAGCATGCTAGACAAAGTGTATCAACTGAAACTGGAAATAAATGACAGATACATGACAATTAAACCAAATCCATCTTCACAGCATCTTGCATGGCATAATGGGTTTTTACCTTTATCCCATAAATAATGTAATATAATACTGACTGATGCAACTGACTCTTTTTAGGGAATCAAAGGCATAGAAAAAAAATGTCTCTTATGAGCTGGGTAAAATGTTTGCTGTATAATTTACAGCAAGAGCCGAGAGCGAATTTAATTGCGATCGAGGTAAGCAAAATACAAGAGGCAATAGAAATTGCATCATATACTAAACTTAAGAGTGAAGCTCATTTGTGAACTAACTTACATTTGGAAAAACTGAAGCGATTGTATGCAAATGAAGACTCATTAGATGACTTTGTAAAATAAAACGAACGCTTTAGAAAGATGGTGAAACATCAGAAAGCACTACGTTCTTGGAAAACATTCCACCCACAGGCAACAACAAAGACAGTCACGAAAATACAAGATGCAAAAAGTGCCCTAGATCACAGGGTGCGTTAATAGCAGCTGCTGAAACACAAATATGAAACACAACAGTAGAACTTAAAGCTCTTATAGAGCAACAACCACATGTGTGAGAAGCACCATTCCCTGGGATCTCACAGAAACAGCTGCTTTACAGATACAATACAACATTAATATGCAGACACACAAACACTTCATAAGTGAAAGCAAGTCATACACAAAAGTAAATAGTTTTCATTTAAAATGAGGATTCATTTAAGCCTGTCTATTGCTAATTGTGCCAAAAATACCATGAAGCTTGGTCAGAGCTGTGTGAAAATTAAAATAAATAAATAAGAAGTGACCTCAGATGAAGGAAGCTGTCTTTTTTTGGGAAATTATGTAAATTATTACTTTCTCACAAATATTCTATAGCAGTTCTCCTTTAGCAGATGCTGATTAATGTAATCAAAAACAAATAGCTCTTTCTTCAGAGTACAATTTCTCAGAGTAAACCAAACAATAACAACGGACAAATTAGCCTTGAAAATCCTACAAATCCTTATGAAGAAGATTTAGACTTTTAATATAAATTCCAGAGACACTGATTAAACACTGTATTTATAATAATGTCATGGACAAAATCTAATTTTCAGTGGAGAATCTACAAGAGACCTAATCTGACAGCATTGCATCTGTTGACAAAACGAGCTCTCTAAACGTTCCCTATTTCCCACTGGAGATAAAATATCTAATGAAGCCTCTAGAGAGCTTGACCAACAGAAGAGATATTAATGGAACAAAAATACGCGGTGACAACTAAGACACAATGCACTTTTCTAGTGTTTGAGTTTTTTTTTTCGTGTGTGTGTGTTTTTACATGGAACAATATCGCCACCTACTGGGAAAATTAATGCACCCTCAATCCTAGTGATTCTCACAGCATTTCTGATTTTAAATAGACATCGTGTTATTATTAAAAAATATTATTTTATAAAATATTAGATTTAAAATTGAGGTTACTTGAATGCAGATGTGACAGTATCTCACGATAAGTTTAAAATAACAATTTCATATATATATAAAAAAAATCTCAAATGCAACGCACAAAAACTAATGGAAGTGAAAACATCTAACATTGAATTTCTTTCAACAACGGGGACTGGGAAGGGTCTCAACAAAGTGCTGAATTTAAGTAATTAAACTAATAAATTATTATTAATATATTAAAATAATCCTTACTAATTACATTTATCTAAAATAAAACTATTAACTATTAACGTTATTATTATTAGTTTTTATTGATTCAAATACATTTCATTTATTAATTAATTATTTAATTTAATAAGAATATCAGCACTTTGTTAAATGGTAAAAGTGTGCGTTTAGTACACATTTTCAGAACGTTAAGTACAGGTCCTGTATTTTGAAGATTGGTAAAAGTTTCAACAGGAAGTCATTTTACTGCAGCGAAATCCAAAGTGTTTGAACAGTTTCGTGCCCTTTATTTGCAGGGAGATAGATTATTGACAGGCTTTCTGAATGGATCTGCCCTGTACCGAGTGGGTTCAGCATGTCGAGCAGAAATGGGCTGAACTGAAAACGGAAGGAACTGAGCGCTTCTGCCTTCTGACAGATATAGATGCTATATTCAACTACGGGCTGTCACTAATAGGGTCAGTGCGGAGCTGTTCATGATATGTTAGATAGAGATATTAATACTAAACTTCATGTATTACGTTATTGCTGCACTGTACTTTAGTTGTTTAATTAGAGTGCCGACAAAAATATTAAACATTGGCTATATGTTTCTAAAATAATAATAATAATAATAATAATAAATTCTACCGACCTTTATGTCACTTGTCCATATTTCAGCCCAGAAGATCTCAACACTTTTTCCAGAATTTCTGAGAAGTACTCCGTGAAAAAGTCTCCTGAGAGGGTATCTGAATTTAGACAGCAGGGCAACCTCAGCTTCAAAGTCAAGGATTATACAACTGCAGCACTGTATTACTCTAAGGTAAGGGAAAACACGATCTAAACACCTGCTTCGTGCTGGTAATGCTTAAGAAAAGCTAATGTGTTTATAAAGTTGAACGTTTTTGGTCTTTTTTTGGCGTGGTTAACTTTTCCCGTATCGCTGCTTAACATGCATAAACCACATTCATTTACACAAAAAGTTTCCACCTTGTTGCACTGTTGTAATTAAACACGTGCGCCTGGGCGGGGTTATGAAGCTGCACGCCCAGAGGCCCGACTTTATTCATTCATTCATTTATTTTTAACATTATTGAACATAAGCAAACATCACAACCATACATGGCCTGGTACAAAATGTATAATCCCTTGATCAGACAACAGACAAGCGTAATATAGAAAAGAAGGAAAAGAGAGGAAAAAAATATAAATAATAAAATAACAAATAAAATAAAACTAACTAGGGGTTTTCAGCAAGTTCAAGATGTTCTATTAAATTGCAGAGATTTAAGGCTTTGTTTTTCTTAATTCGTTTTAAGTGACAGAAAGTAAAGTGCCCGAGGCCCAACTGCACTCTCAGACCTGCACTTCCAGACCTGTCACTTTTTTTAGGCAGTGCCACCTGCTGTTTGGATGAACATTTGCTTCTTAGCGTGTGTACCGTAGTAATGTTGTAATAATTTCCAACATTATTAAATGACTATTGATTATTAAATGATAAAATTGATATTTTGAAGTCAAAATCTGCCTGTTTATTCTTATATGTATATATAAAATAATACAAATGAAAAAATCTGGATTTTTTTTTTTATCCTGAGTTGGTTTGGATTTCAAATGGCATGTGGTTCTGTGAGCATAATATATTCCCACGCTCTCTGTTTGTTGTTTCAGGGTGTTTGCCATGCTGACAAGAATACAGAAGAGCTATCGTTGTGCTATGCTAACCGTTCTGCTGCCCTCTTTTACAAAGGCCTCTATACAGTAAGATCCTTTTTTTGCATCACAAAATATTATTATTTTTTTTTTGCATTCAAATAAGAACATTCCCCCTTGTATAATGCATACCTCTATGTGAGTTTTGGGAAAATAACACTATTCTAACCTAATAGGCTGGTTACTCTAAATTCTTATTCAGGACTTTTCAATATGGCTTGTTTGGCCTTATTTCAGCTAGTTTTATTTTCCTAAAACTTACCAACCACGCATAATATTTGTTTTCTAAAAAATGCAAACATGTACATCCATCTTGGTCACATATTATTGTAGCACAGTTTCTGCTCTATACAAAAACAATTAAATGTTGGTCAATAGTATGTTATAAGTAGCTGAAATAACCAGAAATATCAGAGCATGTCCAAACATCTCAGCGTCCCCAAAATCACCTCGGCCTCCAGAGGGTTAAGTGATTTTTTTTTTCTCTTTTTTCCAGGAATGTCTTGAGGATATCCGGCGCTCTCTGGAGGCCGGTTACCCAAGCCACCTGCAGGACAAATTGAGAGCTAGACAGACCGCATGCCTGAACCAGCTTAAAAAACCTGAAAAGTCCAACCAGCCAACCACAAACCATCCAACACCACCATGCCAGAAAAGCAGCAACACTAAGACATGTATTTCACCTGATGTGTCTGTTTACTTTAGCCCAGAGAAAGGTCGCCACATATTAACTAAAGAAAATAAACCAGCCGGTGAGGTCGTTCTGGAGGATGAGGCTTTCGGCTGTGTACTTATACCTGGAAACAAACATAATACAATGACCAAAAAGGCAGGAAAGATGTTTGATACTGAAGACCGACACTGCCACCACTGCCTGAGCCAATCACTTAGCTTTGTGCCCTGTCCAAGCTGCAGCTACGTTCGATATTGTGGGGAGAGTTGTCAAAAGGATGCTTGGGAGAGCTGGCACCAGTGGGAGTGCCCAATTGGAGAAGATCTGCTGGCCATTGGGGTTTTAGGTCATCTTGCTCTAAGAGTGGCCCTGAAAGCCGGACAAAACAAGATTAGAATGGTGAAAAAAAGCACTTTACAAGAAGCCCATGTGACATGTAGCTCTTATAAAAGTGATTCGCCAGTCAAATTAAGTCTTGGAGATCCCTGTAGAGAAAGTTCGGACCACACAGACTGCTATCACGGCAACTCATACATGGGCATCTACAGCCTTTTACCACATGTGGCACAACACTCACCCAGCTCACGCTTTTTACTGGCAGTCTCCATGGCGTTGCTTTATAATAGACTCCAAGGTGGAAACCCACCAGACATGTGGGCACCTTGCAAGGACGAAGGAGAAAGTGAACCCTGGCAGCCTGAGATGAGCATGCTGGGAGCCACGGCTCTGAGACACATGATGCAGCTCAGATGTAATGCTCAAGCAGTCACTGTTATAGTCAAAGGTTCGAAAGAACACCAAATGCAATTTTAAACCTTTTAACAGTTAAATGTTAAAGATTGTTGATCATTTTTCCCCTCAATTCCTACAGAAGAGAGTGCCGTGGCTGTTCAGTCCAGTAGTGAAATCCGCATTGCAACAGCCATTTTTCCTGTTCTGAGCCTGCTTAACCACTCCTGCAGTCCAAACACAAGCATCTCCTTCACCACAGGCTGTCGAACTGATGCACTCAATCATTTCGGTTGTTCTGAAGGTGACGTTGCCCGTCCGGAGACCTCTCGAAGTGGGGTGACAGTCACTGTACGTGCTTCAAAAGGTCTTACACCAGGACAGGAGATTCTGCACTGTTATGGTATTATGTGATCTTGGGAATACAGATTTTGTTTGGTTAGGGGGCTCGTCCGGGATTATTATAATTTTTTTTCAAATAAATGTGATTCCATATAGGTCCTCACTGTAGCAGAATGGAGGTGAAGGAGCGTCAGCGCCTCCTGCTGGATCAGTACTATTTCCACTGTAACTGTCAAGCCTGTCAGAGAGACCTAACAGAAGGAAGCCAGAATGCAACAGAATATGCAGCACCAGGGCTGAAGTGTGCGACGTGTGGACAGCCTCTTCAGGTAAACATTTGCAGAAAAGCTCAACTGATCATTTAGGAGGTTCACTGTGTGTATCTTGATTGATGCCGTACATTTCAGTCCCATATGGATAGGTACATGTGCTCTTTGCCGTCCTGTGGTCATCAGATCACCACTGCTGATGTGCAAAACAAACTAAAGGGTTTACAGCGTCTCTTGGATGAAGCCTTTCATCTCATTGAGCGTGACAGATTTGGTAATGCCACAATATTAATCACAATCTGTTTTGTGTATGTGCTTAATATTCCTAAATATGCTAAACGTTTTCATGTTTTGCAGACGCGGCCCTAAAAATCCTAAAATCAGCTACTTCTCAGGCAAATAGTATCCTAACAGAGACCCACCCTCTCCAAGGAGAGCTAGCGGATGCAACAGCTCGAGTGTACGCTACCACAGGTCAGAATAAAAGCTTGATATTTCACACAATTAGAAAAAAATGTACATTTATGACAATGTAAAATATGTATAGCAGTGCTACAATACATCGCCTTATGAATAATGTGATAAGTAACATCTAAATTCCTACAAGGAAAAGGTATAGTATGATTATGTTTTTTCTTACAGGTAAATGGATTTTGGCTGCATCCCATCTAAAGCGTAGCATTGTTACCATTCAGGCCCAGTTTGGAGAGGACAGTATTGAGCTGGGACAACAGCTTTTTAAACTAGCCCAGCTGCACTTTAATGGGTATGATGTGTCAAACTCTATCTGATGAGACTTCTAATACACTGTTTATGATCAAAAACAGTTCTTCTTACCTCAGCATCACTTTTTCCTTTGACAGCGGAGACTGTGGGGCGGCTCTCTCTGTGATTCTGAGGGCCCATAAGCTCCTCTCTCTCCACTGCGGCCCTCAATCTGAAGAACTGCAGGAACTGCAGGAGATGGAGCGTTGTCTACAAGGACTGCTGTGAAATAACTGCTGTGAAATTCATGAAACATGCAATAAATCCAAAACCTGTTTTTCAGATGGATTAAAAGTCATGAATTATCAATGTTATGTTGTGGGCTCAGCTATTATTGCTTGCTTAATTATTAAAGAAAATGTGATATATAATGAGAAAATAGAAATTAATTTCTGAGTGTGAAAGTGTATAATGGTACACATTATTGATATTTTATATAATAACATAGTAATAAGTTATGTAATATTTTAAATATGTATTTTAAATGATCTAAAAATAAAATGTATGCATATAAAAGCAGAAAAATACAACTTTAAATTAAATGTACTAAAAAAATGGTGTTGAGCCCAGTGTTGATAGTAATTTATTAATTTGTCATTATTATCTGTAGCACAAATGATTTTGGATTTGAACATATACTTGGGTTTAGAGGTAGTTCTTATTCCTTAAGTGTGAGCAACAATAATTGTAGCTGGCCAATACCTTTATTTAAGCCTGATTTCAGTAGCTTTCATACCTCTAGATTGCGGACTTGAACAATCAGAGAATACAATCATAGCGCATTACAGAAACAAACCTCCTTTTTAGACTATGGTTGTACTCCACATTCCACTTACTGTATCTTGTTATTTGGCATTATTAAAGGCTACTTGTAATTCATACTGTACCATTGCATCATTCTATCCCTCAAAACCCAACACTAAAATGAAAAAGCAGAATCTTGCACTCCTGCATTTTTAATGAGCTTCAGTACATAAACAACATCTGGAGAACCTCTTAAAACATTTAGTTAGCTGCCGGCCTATACAGTGAGCTTCCTTTAAGACAGATGTATTACAAGTACATTTAACACCCATTTGCACAACTAGAGTGTAGCCGATGAGACGAGCTCTGTGCCTGCAAGAAATAAAACCGACTTGTCTGTAATTCATCAAAAGAATGACAACTTTTAAAGAGAAATTCAAGCCAGCGGATTTAGCAGTTTCATTACTCTTGCAACCACTGGCCTGTGTGAGGTTTTTGGATATGCTGTTTATTCCAGTGTTTTGTTTGAGCCTCTGGTCAAGGTTCTTGTGTCTGTAAATCTGTTTAACAGTCAGGGGATAATGTGATTATATATCTCAGGGGAGCAGACACTGTGTGTGTGTGTGTGTGTGTGTGCGTGACCTCATGTTGACATTCAGGGCCGTTCTGACTCACAACAGGCAGATAATCAGCACGGCTGGATATGTGACCTCCATATAAGATTTTACTTTTTATGCTTAAGGGCATGTTCATCTTATTTTTTATGGAATTAGATTAACATTTAATACTTTTGATATTAATAATAAGCTGTAACAGCTTATCTAAGCTCCAACAAAAGTTAGTTCCTAACAAAACTCACCTAACTGTGTTTTCTAATGATCCTTAAGACACTGATGCATGCTCAGGTGTGTTTGATTAGGGTTAGATCCAAACTCTGCAGTGCATCGGACCTCCAGGGTAAGATTTGAGGAACCCTGCTGTAGAGAATGCTCTGCTGCCTGCAACATCCCCCAGCATGACTGGTTTGGCAGTGGGTCATTAATTATGTGGGGTGGCATTTCTTTGGAGGGCCGCACAGCCCTCCACATGTGTTTGCCAGAGGTAGCTTGACTACCATTAGGTACCGAGATGAGATCCTCAGACCCTTTTTAGCCCATATGCCGGTGCAGTTGGCTTTGGGTTCCTCCTAATGCAAGACAATGCTAGACCTCATGGGTCATTAAAGGACATTAAATGAAAGTTGAATCAGCCTGTAGTGTGCTACATCCAGACTTCCATGGGTTAATGCCTTTACAGACTATAACTTTTATAAACAATTTTATGATTAATTAATTAAAACCACAAATTAATTTTGACATTTTCTGATGTCAAAATTAAGCTGCTCAAGATTTTCTGAAGCAGACAAAGAGGGATGAGACTGCATAACCACAATATGAACTATAATTGTAATATTAATGAATTACTATTACTGTAATATTTAAAATTACATTTTGTGCAGACACTGACTTGAATAAACTTTTTCTGATTAAAACCAGTTATTTATTTTGCTGGGTTTTTTGGGGGGCTTAAAGTAAAAAAAACCCAAAACAAATCAAGGTGATGTAAAAGACCTAAAAGATAAAGAAAACGCCTAATTCAAAGTGTATTGAGGAAAAAATAGTTTGGCATTATCTGTCATTATCATTACAAAAGGACATTGTATTTGTATACATAGTAAAGGCCATCTAATTTTAAGTGTGACCTCAAGTTTAGGAAATGTCTCAAAATATCAAAACTAATTCTAAAAAAAGATTACAAAAAAATTTAGACTTGCAGAAATACTTTTGACCTTGACATGTTTAAAATGTTTTAAAAGGAATTAATTAAGATGATGATGTGGGAGGTTGTTTTTTTTTCATTCTGTATCATTAAAGCTAATGCTTGTTGTGTTCCCTCCCATTCTGTGAAGTTGTCATGTGACATGTCTTGTCTAAAAGTATACATAGCATGTGGCATTACAGGGTACATGTGGCTGACCTGAGCAGATTAACACGTGCATCTCCAACTCTTTTGATTGCAGTGCAGGGGCAAAAATGCCCATCTGACTTTATATCAGGTGGGTTTATCCGTCTCCTCAGGCATTTGTATTTATCCTGACACTGTCTACATGAATTAAAGCCCAACAGAGCAGGGCACAGTGTGTCCCAGCATGCAATGCTTACTGTGCCAGTTAAAACATACATGAATTAAACAGCAAAAGAACATCTACAGCAGCCCGAATTGTATCTTAACACTACAAGCTCAGCCACTCTTAAAAATGTATATATTTCATTGCATTAGATGGCAAAACATAAAGCGTATGGGAATAAAGATGCAAGAGCTTTTCTCAGAACTAAAACTTTTTTGCAATGATAAATGTAATATTTCAACCTTTATTTATTTATTTAAGTATTTTTACATGCTGATTATTGGGGCGAAATTGCCCTATCGAATTTTTAAAAAGTACTTATATTATATTTTTATATTGCATATATATTTCTCTATTTTATTTTTTTCCAGGAGGGATTTAAACATGCTCACGTGCTAAACGGGCACTGAATCCTACACTTAGATATTGAATTGCTTTCAGTCTCAAATACCTCTTGGAGGGCATTTCTACTAAGTCTTTTATTTATCTGATAGCTATCTGATCAGTAAAAATTAATGAAGTAAGAATATATATTACTTAGTTTAACAACCACAGAGTGTTTATATATATAGTTCTAAACAAAGTTTAAATATAAACATTTTGGTTAAAAAGTATGGTTTTGTACTTGGTTTGAAATCTGATATATGTCTAATACATTACAATATCACATTTCACATCATTTTTAGGGCTATACTTTACAGCTATAAATGAGTCTGTAGTCAATGAAAAGCCATCTATCATATCTAAGTGTTGATCACATCCTGCTGTGTGTCTGCCCTGCATTTGTGAGCACATCACAGCCAGCAAAGTCATTTGGCCAATTTTCCACAGCTGGTTTCCACCACGTAATTCCATCAGGTAATCAGACCTGATTATGTGAACTGTCTGCATGCAGGTTTTATGATATACAGACTCATGAAAGAGTCGGTCCCGTTGGCTGAGAGGAACCTCTCGTTCTGACTGACAGTGGAGCTGTGGGAGAGGTGTTGTCAGATTTATGTGTGTAAGAGTGTGTGTTTTGCTGATGTCAGTGTCTTAAACTGTCGGTAGAGCTACTAGAGAGATGAGTGAGCTGTCCCACCAAGCGCAATGCTCGGCTGTCAATCAAAGCCAAGGTCATGACAAGCAGGCAGGCAAAGAACTATTACTATCCCAACATATTTTTCATAAGAGAACTGATTTGAGAAAACAGGATCAAGCTATTAAGATGCTTGCATTTTCATGTAGCTGCATGACTTTCTGCTTTTTGCAGTTACTTGACGAATATTATGTTATGACTTTAAAACAATATTAATATGATGGAATATTCGAAAAATGCTCTTTTTTACATTAGCATCACACACATCCAGCTTCATATGGCTTTTTAGAGAGGCTAGGAGCTTCGGTCAAAATCCTAGCCAGTGCTCCATCCTGAGAAAAAAATCTATAAAAGCATATGTAAGTAAATGATAACAGGACTTATTTTAGAATTAGAATTAGATTGTCTTTATTGTCACTGTACACATATACGATGTACATTATATACATGTACAATGAGATTAGTTTTGGGGTGAACTGTTACTTCATAATTTTCCATTTATGCTGAATTAACAGATATCGAATTGCAGGCTGTATATGATACAATCAATAACCATGACAATAATGCATTAGCTGAGGTTTCTGTATCCGGACCTGCAGCGCCTTGTTCATTTAAAGCATAGACATATTTGCTGATGTCCATCAATGCAACTGGGAGGAAGAAACATTATTATTTGCTGATATATGAGCAGACAGAAAGGAATGAGATTACATAACAATGATATAGACTATGTGTTAATTACGAATAACTCACCTAGGTTGTATTTAATTAAAAATACAAAAACAGTTATTTTCCCTGAAATAATGTTATTTACAAATGTTAAAAAACAAAAAGTGTCACTTTGTTTTAAATATAACTTAGTCCTGTGACAGTAAAGCTGAATTTTCAGCGTCATTAGCCTACCACAGTCTTCAAAATCAAACGATCCTTTAGAAATCATATTAGATAAGCTGCTCAAGAAACATGTATTTGTTGAATACAGTAGATGCTTAAATATTTTAATGTATACCATAATACCATTCAAATGTTTGGGTAATTAAGACAAATTAAATTGAATTAAAAAATTAAATGTTTTTATTTGCATTACATTGATCAAAAGTGACAAACAACACAAAATTCAAAGAAATTTCAAAGAAACCCCCCTAAATCTTGATTTGCTACCAAAAACATTTTTAAGATAATAATAACTGAGCAGCAAATGACCATATTAGAATGATTTCTGAAAGATAATGCAACACTGAAGACTATAGTAATGAAACTGAAAAATCAGCTTTACCATCACTGGAATAAATTGCATTTTAGAATAAACCAGTTCTTTTCAATTGTTTTAATGTTTCATAATATTACCTTTTATGTTTTTAATTACAAATACATGTAAATTATAATTAATAAAAAAGCAGTAATATGATATCATGACATGCAGAGGTGCTAAATATTAACAAGCTGTTCATTACACTTTCTTTGACCTTATTTTTCATCTTTTTTTAGTAAGCTCAGTGACACATAATGGCTGATAAAGCAGTTTTAATCTCCTCTCCATGTGCATGATAAAGTCTTCATTACTTTCCTCATTAGAGTCATTATTTTAATGTATGAGCCAAACTTACTAATTGAAGGATCTCAGGGCCATTAAACTTTAATCAAGCTTCATTTTTACCAGCAAAATGAGAGGGTGTTAGCTTGAGCAGAGACAGATTTGATAAGGTACCGCCCAGTGACAGCTTTCGTGCCTTTATTTCTAAGAAAATATATTTATTTATCTATCCAAAAAACAATAAGATGCTGTTCATATTTATTTGACCAGATGAAATGCAGCGCTCTCCATCTCTATATAGCACATTGAGCTATTTTAACCAACTCCCTCGCCAAGTGACCAGGTCAGCAGAAAAGAACGAGAGAGAGAATTAGAGAGGGGAAACTGAGTCAAGTTTATTTGAAAGGTGATGTAATTTCAGCTGCAGTTTTCTAAATTTGGAAGTTGAGGAAGGACAAAGCATATCCTCGGAATACCATGTGCAGTCAACGGGAAATATCTCCTCTAACAGAAACGCTGGCAACATAAAGTTCTCATTTGGTCTGCTTTTTTTTCATTTCTTTTTTTTTAGCAATAATGTGCATTTTACCTTTATTCTGGGTCCTGGTAAATTTTTTTTTTTTTTTGCTGTTTTGTTGAATTCTTATGGAAGCACGTTTCCATTACACAGTTAATACTGGTGTAAATAAGATATCTTGTCTTAATCTCTTTCCTGTTGAACAGATGCATTTTCTTTCAGCTGTAGTCCCTGAAGCTCTCTGTGATGGACGAGGACATTCCTCTCTGAACAAACGCTCGAGTTCTACACAGCCACACCATAAATAATTGAATTTGTGTACAGATGCTGCCCAGGCCACACATTAGTCTCACCAAGGTCACTCCCAGCTGTGGAAAGCAAGCTCCACTGTTGACTTCAGTATGCAGGGAAAGAAAAGAAAAAAATATTTTTATAAAAATACATTTTTAGCCCTTTTTGCAGTGTATGATTTCTATCAGGTTATTTTTTCATTAATGGACAGACTCTCATATCCCCTCCCTTTCTGCAACTTTTTCTTTTTGGAATTGTCAGAGTGAACACACTACACTTGCACCATTTTTACTACAAAGCGTTAAGAATAGCGCATTCCAGAGTCCATGATTTAGGAAATTAATGAATTTAATTGCTTTTGTTTACTCGGTCTTCCCCACATTTTTGACAGTTCTTTTGGGATTAAATATGGTGAAGTACTATACTGCATATACATATACGGCTCTGAACAAGTTTCTTTTGGGTTTTATTCTTAACACTGTTAATCTCATCAATGCACCATCAATACAAAACAATGCACGTTTGTTTCATTTTTTGTGAAAAAATGTATATATTAAATATATTTAGATTATATATATAGATTTAGATCAAATATAGGAAAATAAATATATACATGCATTTACATGTAAATACTTTCAAAATATATACTGTACATGTGTGTTTTAATATGAACATAATAAATAAACACAGCATAAGCACATATATTATGTAAAGAAAACCTGTTTGGATGCGATTATGTGAATACATATATATTATGAGTTTACCTGCCCATCCTGTCCCCAGCGGAGGGTTACTGAAAAAATTATTACTGACATGTATATAGATTTGTGAATATAATTGACAGGGCTAGATGACTAGGCTCTTCCCAAATCTACATGTGGAACTTTCTTTTTATATAATATTTTGGGAAAGACATTTAGTTCTTATTTCTTATTAATTTTAGGGTACTGTTTGCAAAACTAGTGTTAGTTTTGCTCTGGCAATTCTTTTTTAAAATATGAAAATTTTTTTGTATCATCTTGTATTAACCAAACAAAAAACTGTGATATCTTTCCTCGAGACAGGTTAAATCTATTTCCTCAATTCTGACACAAACATTACCCAGATGTCAAATTATTCACAGTTATCCATATATTTAGTTCATTAAAAGGAATAACTATTTATTTATGCACACCTTTTGCAAATTCTAAGTTAAATTATACATTATACATCAACTATTTTTCAGTACTTTTTTAAGTTTATTTAAGTTGATACTGTGATATCTCACTTGGGTCAGTTGGATCCATGCGCAGGCTTTATTCGAAGTACAACAGGCAGAAGTCGGTAACCA
>JAUYWG010000044.1:12924657-12948498 GCA_034779775.1 Enteromius afrohamiltoni
GGTCTGGGCCGCGAGAGTACGAAACGTCATAGTGTACTCTGCGGCTGTAGCGCTGCCTTGCTTCAGTGATAATATTTCATCTCTGGCATCGCGGCCGTCGACTGAGTGGTCGAAAACCTCCCTAAATTCCCGGATGAAGCTGCGGTAGGGCGGAAAAACCATGTTGCGGCCTCTCCACAGGGCCGTTAACCAGTCCAATGCCTTCCCCGTCAGAAGTGAACAGATTAGGGAGACCTTACTGTCGTCAGAGGTGAAACATTGTGCTTGCTGGTTCATATAAATCTCGCATTGTAACAAGAACCCTTCGCACTTGCCTGCAGCTCCGTTGTATTTTTCCGGGAGAGACAGCCGGGCCGGATTGATCGCGGAGGCGGGAGCGGGGGCGGCCGCGGCGGCCTGGGCCATCGGCGGTGTGGGCGCGGCCGGCGTGGCTTGACTCAAGGCCGCGGTGGCGGTGGTGAGGGCCTGGATGGAACGAACCAGTTCATCTGTGAGCGAGGTCAGTTTCTCCAGCTGAGCTTGGTGTGTAGATAGCACGGAGGCTTGACGGCCCATCTCGCCCATCATGCGATAAAAATCCGCTGGATCCGGAGGCGGGAAAGTTTTCTGTGATATCTCACTTGGGTCAGTTGGATCCATGCGCAGGCTTTATTCGAAGTACAACAGGCAGAAGTCGGTAACCAGGCTAACAGTGTTAAACAGGGTAATCCAAAGTTCGTAGTCGGTAATCCAGGCGGAAGGTCGGGGCAGGCAGCGAGTATCAAAATCCAAAAACACAGTCCAAAGAAAACACGGGTAAAGTCAACGGAAAAAACGCTCAGGATTGATAGACCAGGCAAATCAAAACTTCGCACTGAACTAGCATCCGAAGCTCTCTTTTAAAGGCCCCAAAATGTCGGAAAGCCGGTAGTGGAAGTTCCCAGGTATGTGGGGCAAAAGGGTCCGGGTAGGAAACTAAAACTCAGGAGAAGGTTCCCGCTGCCGTCCGTTGGAGAGAGCCACAGAGGCGCGGCTCGTGACAGATACATACAACAACAACAACAAAAACTGTTCAGACATGAAAAGTTTTATTGATATTTTAGCCCTTTGATGCAAATTCTAAATATAGAAATACATTTACAAGAGGGTCATGATGGCATGATGGTGGTTGCAGAAATCAGCAATTAAGATAATGCCATCTGTGTCATTTTGTTACTGTAAATTTATTTTAAAACCGATGGATGAAATAAAGCTTGTATAGGGAAGTAAATCGAGAACAGTTCTGCTGCTTTTCTATCCTTTCCATCAGCTGAGCGTTGCCCAGAATCAACAGGGGCGATAGACGTTGTTGTCCTAAAGGTGTTGATGTGCATTTAGAAGCCATTTATGTCAGAGGTTGAATGAGATTCATTATAAGATGGCCATGTTGGAACACGCTACCACATGATATCAAGCCACGCTGCCCGTCTGGACACGGCTTGCTCTGTTACAACTGTGGATGACTAATTAATGCCTCTTTGACAGGTGACACCGTTTTATAAGTATCTATTACTCTCCAGCCAATAGGCTGGTATAATGCATCCAGAGTGACCAAGCAAAGATGGAATCCGCCTCCATTATTAATTCACGTTGCTCAGGAGTAGTGTTTAAGTGGTGTGTCTCTCTGCACTCCTGCAGTGTTCCGCTGGCCTTGGGGCCACGCTTCAAAGACCCAGCTTGATTACAGCCTTAGGGGCCTTCGTCTCGCTGTAGATGGGTTGAGAAGAGGAACGGAGAAGGAATCCTTTTGAATTTTTATGACTTGGAAAGTGATTAGGAGGTTTTTAGTCTGACTTCAGAAAGGGAGATACATGACACCTGTGAATGATGAGATTGATTGGTGCGATGGTTGATTTTCTTTCATAAAATCTGTCTGCAAAAAGCAGTTTAGAGGTTTGTGTTTAATTCTCAATTTCGCTAATAGGTTCCCTTGATATATACGATTTGATGACCTTAAGAGTGAAGCCAAAGGACATGTGATTCCCGCTTAGTGTGAGATATAAATGACCTTTTTGCCTTTTGATTGATGAGGAAGGTGTGCTCGCGTTGGTGCTTTATCTGGGTAGGGTTCACACAGACAGCTGATTTAAGTTTATGTGGTGGTGCGTGATGAATGAAAAACCTTCTTCTGAAGGTACAGCCACGTGTGTGTGTGTGAGCCAGAATACCATGTGTGGCAAAGTCCTTCAACTCCTTACCCTTTGCTTAGAGGCAGCCCTGATGGAAATGGGAGGGACAGAATGAACAACATTTGCCCACAAATCCTTGCCTTTTGGGACATAAATGGTCCCCTGATGTGAAGCCAATGGAATCGCATTGTAAACGCATGAGCTTTAATCTCCACTGACACATCGCTACTGTAGGTCACTTTCAATGCTGATACTTTCTGCATGTAAACTTTTCAAGCCTCCAGAGATGTTTCTAGAAACTGGTTGACAGGTTCGTGACAAATCTTACAAGTAAGCTGGAAACTTACCAGGGCCTATCTATAGCCTCAGAAAAACCTGTCAAAATATAAACCTACACAGCTCATGGCAATTAAAAGGTTTTCGCCGCATATTTCGCTTTATTTTTATTTTTTGGTCACGGTCACATTCCTTCAAGTAAAGTGAAAATGTTTAATCAGCTGACAGGAGAAATTAAATTTTGATATATTAATAATATTTTATGGTATGTCACTTTGGTATAAATGTGACTTACCATAAAATATGGTATGTAATATTATTGATTAGGTATGTAACATTGGAGCATGAAACCAGTCTTACGTCGCATGGATATGTTTGTAGAAATAGCCAGCAATACAGTGGGTATGAAAAGTATTCAGATCCCTTTAAATTTTTCACTCTTCACTTAAAAAAAATAAATCCGTAAAATTTATGAAAAAAAAACAAACGGCACCTGTGGTTGCCAGAATAAAACTGTGAAAAATACGGTAACAATATTTTTTGTTTCACGGTTTCATGTTAAATTTACAGTTAAACACTGTACTTTTTTAATATTGAACCGTAATAACTGATATAATGTTAATATACCAACCTATCAAAGTAGTGAATTCTATTTTGTAAAAATTGAAGGGGTCTGAATACTTTTCGTACCCACTGTACATTTTATGGGTCAAAATTCTTTCATGTTGTATCTCAGAAAAAAAATTTCCTATCCTGAAAACCATACATCATCAGAAAGCGTATTTAGTCAGCCTTTTTTCAGCTGACGCATAAATCTCAATAATAAAAAAAAACCCATCATGACTGGCTTGATAAAATGTTAATACTGCTGAAATATGTAGATGGCAATAATTTATTCACATAAACTACAATAAATTTTAATAAAATAGCAGGCATACAGTAAAACAACAACAATAATTATTATTATTGTGATTTTTTTGTGTACAAATATAAATTTGTAGATATTTCTGCTTCAAATAATAATAACAATAATAAAGCTTTGCCACATACATTGTTTTTCAGCAAGTGTTTGTATTTATATATACATAATAAATATACACAGTACACACTCTTGTACTATGTAAACAAAAACATTTATTTTGGATGCCATTAATCATTTGACAACACTAAATAATAATAAAGATAAAGACTAATAGATAGATAGCTTAATAAAACTGTTTTACTACCATTTACATGAGTGTATCTAATAGTGAGGAGTTATTTAAGCTTATATTTTAAGATCTGAATGAACATGTCAGGCTCGACAAGCATCCTTGATGTGCGAGACCACAAAGTGATGAGTATGTACAAATCATTCTAAATTCTGCTGACAGAATGTCAGGAGCTCACATCTACAATCACTAGTGGGTGACACCCTTGTTTACATCAAGCCTGTGGGTCAATGTGGCAGCTGTAATATTATAATCACAAGGTTTCTTATCTGTGTTGTGGTAATAATGCAGTGTACACCAAGCCTGATCGCAGACGTTCTGGTTGAGCACAGGTGCTTGGCATCTCACAGGTCCTCACAGATGTCCTCGCATGATTTCCTCACTCTCCGCCAGCCCAGAGGAAGCACCTTGAGTTAATGAGAAATAAAAGCCTCTGTTAATGCTTATCAGAGCAAGCAGAAGAGCCGTCCAACCATAATCACCTCCTCCAGGCTTTACCATCCACCCACCAACCCTTTTGTCCGGGTCACGGGTGAAAAACAAAACACACTTTGGCGTGCGTGTTCATTGGAGGAAAACTGATGTTTGCAGTTGGACACTTACACCACACAATGGCAACAAAACAGGCTTTGCAATTACAATGCAATCCTTTGAAGTCTCTGAAAGGTGATGAGGAGAGATATACTTTTAAGTTTTAAGGCCAGGGCATAAACAAGCTTTCATAGTATTTCACTCCAAATAATTTAGCATAAAGCAAATTTATACAATGTAAATTTTATGAAAAAGTTTAAAATATAAAACGTAAGATAGGGGCATAAAAAAAAAATTATATATGAGTTTATACAAATTAGTCCTAATTACCAATTCCCCAAAACTTACAAAGTGACACAAGATTGTGCTACTGTACACACATTAATAGTTCTTAAGTGTTTGAGTGATGATGTGATGTTTGATAATGCACTGGTTTTGTTAAGTGCTCTTACCTAACAATTAAATGAGTCTCTCTGGGGTGGATGTTGGAAATTTGCGAAAATGTGTGGTCGGGTTTAATGCAGAGTTTGTGGAGAGATCACGTTGACTTGAAGTGAGGATATTATGGAGAAGCTCAACCAAACAGAGCTTACTGTTACTACTGATCCAGCAAGCAGAAAAATGCTCACAATACTCACACTTCAAAGCGACAGGCATAGAACAAACACACGACTGAGTGACGCAGAACTAATGCTCTTAACAAACAATGCACAAAACTAGTGTGCATTTCAAATGCTTAAAGGTTAATCTCATGAAAACAATCCTGGTCACAAATTAGATTTGTGGGTAAAAAGAAATAAAACAGTCTTTAATGCAGCACAGTCCTTAAGAAATCATTCTAATATGCAGATATCATGCCTAATTTGATTAATTACTATTGGTGCATAATTATATTTTTTTTTCAACATTACATATGCTAATATTTTCATAATATACTTTTATTTAAAAAAAAAAAAAAACATTATAAGGATTCTTACTAAAATGTATGTACAGTATATATTTGAATATTTCTTTAAGTTTTGGGATTTGCTATTTTGTCTTTACTGTGACTTTATTGTAATGTACCGTAACATTAATGCAATATCATCTTTCTTATTTATCCCAATCTTTTAAATGGTATCACAACTTCTAGTCAATGATTAAAAAGCAAGAACTGTTCTGAACATTGGTGATAATTAGATGTTTTTGAACATCAGTTCAGCATAATAAATTAATGTTATACTGAAGACTGCAAAATAGCTGCTGAAAAAATAGCTTTGCTATGTAATATAAAGATATTACATTTTAAAATATACTGAAAACTGTATTTATCAAATACAGGCATCCTAGGCATACATGGGCTATAGAGAGAGCCTACTAATATAAAAATGTAAATGTGATTTTTCTTATTATAATGCATAATATCTCTAGTGTGTTTTCTGTCGAAATTCACACATTTATTCACAGCTGAAAAGCATCTGTCTCTCTTACTTTCTGTTTAAGAACCTGTTACAAGACTGACAGACACTAAGACACTTTGCCAACTCTGTTACTCCAGACGGGCAGCCACAAGGATAAAGTAATATACCGGGCCAAGTTGCCATTTGGAACATGATAGCTCATATCTGTTGCACACCTCAAACTAGCTTGCCATAAGCTGACAAGTACAATTAGGCCACTTTGTCAGTTACCCACTGAATAAAATAATCATGGTACATCACTCGATAACAGCTATCATTTAGGCTATAGCCCTTCTGTTGAATGCATTTATTGATGATGATTATGATGCTGCTTCTCAGTCTAGCGTTGATGTAGACATAGAGTGAAGATTGAAAGCAGACAGATTTTAAAGTAAAGTAATCAGTAATACATTTCATGTGGCTAAAGGGTGGAGGATGGCTTACTGTAATGAAATCCCACAAAATTGAATTATCTCCAAGCGTTAAAAGCTACATGCTCCACTTGACTGGAGAAAATGACTGAATGCTGAGTGCTCTCGTTTGAACTCGAGTAACCTTTGGTGGAAAAGGGACCTATTTTGTGACCACCGCCCTGCTGCAGGAGCCAGAGGCTTCAGCTTCAACCAAAATGAACAGTCCTTTTTGCAATACTGTGTTTTTGGAGACTATTAATCAACTTTTATTTGCTTGTCTGAATTTTTTTTATCACGTCTTAGACAACATAGTGCTTGGAGATTTTCTCTCCACCATTGAACAATAATCTGTAACAGTTCTGTAAAATTGTTCTGCTGAGGGAGCGGTTTTAGGACAGACTGTAAAAATTGCAATGATTGAAAAAGGTTTTACCTGCCAACAGATTGTCCCCCCACAGACAGATAGGATGGAGTAACATTAGATCCTGCAGACAGCTGGCGTTCACAATATAGATTGGATTGCAGGGGCCACACTGTGAACAGACACAGCAAATCAAAGATGGCATCACAAAGCAGACATGCTGAATTATCTTTTGGACAATTTGGAAATTAATATTGTGCTTCTGTATTAATATGTTTTAGTGCAATAAATATTTTTTCCCCCATTAGACAAACACTGTGATAATGTAAGGGGGGGCAGTCCATCCATTTGCAAAGATTAGTAAACTGTATTAATGAATTATTAGTGTTAAGGATTGATCACAGAAAATACTAAGCATGAAAAAAATCACTTTTGATCCTGTAGCAACATTGATGTTGGCTGTGCACTTACAAGGGGGTTTATTTTTGGCTTGTATTTTTGTTTTGTACTTTCCTTAATTTTTCATTTTGTTACTTTAGATGTTATTTTGTCTGAATCCTCTTAGGTGAAGGAATTCTTGTTGTGTAAGTCCTGTGAGTAGAGTTTGTTGAAAGTAAGCAGTGTTTTTAATTGTGTCCTGTCACTTCCATGTTCATTCAGTCTTATCCTATCCATCGCTAATAGTGTCTAGAGTTGAATTAGAATTGATGTGTCTCATATCAGTACACAAAAAATAGAAGTCCCAGAACCTGGTGTACTATATTTCTATGGTAGGTATTTCCTCTGATGAGACAAGAGTGGCAATGTCTCCTCAGAATATTGGTTGTTACTTCCTTGAGGTAATATTTTAAATAAAATGCTTAAAAAAACTAACCTGGTCAAATAGCGCCATTGCACTGGCATCCCAAATTTGAATCTCCAGCTCATGGACCTTTCCTGATCCCACCCACTCTCTTTCCTCTGCATCTCTAAAACGTGGATACTTTACTACTTATATTTGGATACTTTCTGGAACTTTTTGACTTTAAATTAAGTACAATTTTAAAACCTATTTTGTATATTTACACTTCTGCTTAACAGTTTTGGAGGCAGCATGCTTCATTTTGCCACAAAGCATGTAAATGCCCCCTTTAAAGTTTCTAAATTGCCTTGAACACCGCTCAGTTCATTCAGTGTCCACTCTGTCCTAACTGCAAAACGTCATGGCTCTTTGTATCTCTCTCACTGAGTGAAGAGGGCGAGGTTTTGCTCACCTCAGGGATGCTGCTAGAAAGCATTTGATCGCATTTGTAGGCTAGGCGTCGTCAGGGGAGCTCCAGAAAGAGAAAATGCTGCCGGACTGAACGCTCACTGGTCACACGGACTGCTTTCCTCGATGGCTCAAACGGAGTGAATCCGAACTATGCAGAGAACACATGCTGCTATTAAACCTTTGGAATAACATTCGCTTCAGATTAAGATGGAAATGAGCAGAAAACCACTACGTGTTATATCTCACACTTTAAAGCGACATCATTTTAGCTTAGGGCTGATGTGTTTGTTTGTTTTTTCCGCTGAAGCTCATAAATGCAACGATACGTATATGCGTTATGACGGATTGGTGAGCTGTGAAGAGACAATGCTACCTCTCGAAGTGCCCAGAAGCACACAAGAATTAACTTTGCACAGTCACAACATCTCAGTTTTACCTGAGAGGGCGTTTTCAGCCAATGGCACCGATATGGACTTGCGCGTGCTGTCACTGCGGGGCAACAACATACAAGTGATCGACAGTTGTGCATTTTGTGGACTCCCGCGACTTGTTTCCTTAGACTTGAGTCACAACCGTTTAAGGGTTTTGTCCCCTGGAGCATTTAATGGCTTGGAACTGCTACGTGATCTTAACCTCAGTAACAACTTAATGACTTCGGGCGCGGGACAGTTATCACGCGCGCTGTCCACTGCCCGTTTGTGTAGTCTTCAGAGACTGGACTTGTCTGTAAACTTTTTTAAGGTAATTCCTCTTTCTGGATTTGACAACCTCAATTTAACCACGTTAATGCTGACAAATAATTCCATCGAGACCTTGGATAAGAAAAATGTAACCAAATTAAACGAATTCAAGGAAATACGCATTTACTTATCCCAGAACCCGTTCGACTGTAAATGTGACAAAGTGAAGGAGTTTTATGACTGGCTGAAGAATAGCTCCCAATGCCCAGACGTAACTAGCCTGAAATGTGCGCAACCAGAAAAGAAGAAGAATACACTCGTGAAAGATCTAGAAAAGAGGGACACGGAGTGTCAAAACTTGGATGCCCGTTCCTATGTGCTTCTCGGCATTGTGTTGGCCCTCATTGGAGTTGTGTTCCTCATGGTGTTGTACTTGAACAGAAGAGGCATCAAGAGGTGGCTCAATAACATTAGGGAGGCTTGCCGGGATCAAATGGAGGTGTATCATTACAGATATGAACAGGACTCTGATCCCAGGTTAGCAAACGTTGCCGTTTAAGCGGAACCTGACCTCATCGCTCTGAACTGTTTGATGTAACTCTATAACAACAAAAGTGGAGTTCGTGGCTTTCAAGTCCATGTATGTTAATTTTATACCAAGCATACTATTAACAGATAAAACATTTTTAAAATTCTTCCTAAATTTTGGGAAAATGGATATGGAATTTCATTAACTCACTTTTTTTTTAATATAAAATAAAACTTGTAATGGGAATGCGTCTTCAACCTGTCTGAGACCAGCAATCAAGAGAACTTGGTTTTTGCTGGTTACAAAAGCCACTGAGATATAGATATGATAGATACACTAATGGGTAGCTTTCTCCAGGTATTACAGATCTCATTGTAAACAGTAAAAGGTAACACCTCATGTTTCAAAACTGTGATGTAAATGGAAGCCTGTTGGCAATAAAAAAAAAAAAAAACTATCCTTAGCCAGAAATTCGTATTTCAATATAAAAATATATCAGTACAGTGAAGAAAACGGGGCTCAAGCTATTTTATTGCTTTAAGTGTTAATATGTATTAGATGCTGAAAGCAGAGTAACCATATATACATTTATCATTTATACATTTATAAACATTACTTAAACATACATAACAATTCCATATAATAATGCTGGATATATGTAACACTTGCTTTTCTCAATGCATTGAATTTTCTGCATCAAACAGTCCAATAATAACAATCAGAGTAAATCTAAGCAAAAATATTCAATAACTTCCCAGCTGAAAATGGGCATTAATGTATTAAATTAAATAGGTAAATAGTCAGCTTTCGTTACACGATTTGAAAATGTTTAAGTGCATTAGGATGAATGTATATGCAAAAACATTACATGCACTACCTGGAGGACTGCTTGAATTGAGTTTTTTTTACTATATGTAACCTTGTATACAGTGCCAAGACACTCTTGGTCTAGAGTGAAAGAATGAGATGAGCTTCATTTTATTTTATTTTTATCTAGACCTTGTATTTATGCATATGGAGATTAGACTGTACAAATATGTGCAGTTCTTACCTTCATCAGCCCTTTGCTTATTTTTAATGACTGTTATGCAGCCCAGATAACCTTGTGATGAAATAACAATATAGAGTGACATAATACTGTTTTATAAATAAATTACTTGCATCTCAATAAAATTCAAGACTTCTCCTTTTGTGTTTTGTAGTTTATTTCTTTTTACCTCTTGTTTGTGCTTCATTTACTTCTTTAAACAAAATTTATGAATTTCATTATTGACAATATCAAATGAAGGCATTTTTTTAACTTTTTTACAGTTTGTGTACATTCATTTTTCCCTCTCAATGTCTTTCTCTTCAAATTATCTAATATGAGGATATCTCCCACCAATACTGATGATAGATAGTGACAATTTGCTGCTAATAAATGAACAGAGGCGTGACTGAAGACAAATCTGTGACATAATTATAGCAGAGTTGGGATTAATCCCATCAGGGTCATAACTATAAGAGGGCAGGCTGATGTCCTATAAATCCTGAGTCTGCTTCATTTGCCCAGGTTTAATTACTAGGTTCCTTATGATGGGATGTTTAATAGGTCAGTCGTGCAGCAGCACAACCCCTGAAACAAATCCTGTAGGTACTAACAAATGTCCTGTGTGAAACTATTTCCCTCCAGTACGCCCAAATAACTTTTTATTACAAGGTTTGTTATTGATGTTCACTACAGTGCTTCTTATGCTTCATTCACCTGTAATGGTTTGTGTATTCTGCTCAGTACAAATATTTGAGAGGCCTAAGCGTCTTTAAGCTTTGGGTCTTAGTTCTTAATTCTCAATTCGAATACTGCACATTGACTATAGACACAAGATTTGCATTCAGTTTCTTCTCATATGTGCTCATTTGTACAGCACAATTTTAAGTTAATAGAACTTTAGGTATAGCCTGTTTTTCAGATAAAGCAATTAAATGAACTCAAAAGACTTGGAATAATGCATATGAATCATATGGACTACTTTTATGTGAGCTTTGGAGTTTGACAGTTACAATCATTGATCTTCTCATTCTTACGCTTTACCGATGAAAGCATAAAAATTATGGGGAAATAGCAATATGTTATTAACTTTGAATATTATATGTCCCTGAGCCTTCAGGGGTAGTGTTTCATTATTCTCAGAATTGGTTTAAAATGCTGTAATGTGAGCAGTTGCTACAAGCAAACGTTCTGCTTAAAGAGTCGTTTGAATTTAGACGTTTGAAAATAACAATGTATTTATTAATTGGTGTAACATGCTGTAATATGAAACTCCTGTGTTAAATCTTACTACAGGTTTAACATTTGCTACAGTGAGCAAATGTATCGTATATAGGATAATCTTTTGAATTAGTAAGTTTTTTAAATTGTTCCCAGTACTGAATTTGTTAATGCTGTAAAATGCTGAAACATCTTTTATATGCAGATTTAAGTTTGTGAAAACTGAAAGTTCAGTCTTCAGAAATACTGGAAGGTCATTGCCTCATATTTTATAAAGTTGAACAATTAAGCAATGACAATAGTGTAATGTTTTTAATTTTTTTTATAATTTACTGAGGCAATACAGCATTTTAGAGTGCAGCTTTACTGTAAGACAAATGGACAATGAATTACAAGTACAAAAATTTGTAAAGAAATACATTACTGGAGAAAAGAATGTCAAATTAGCGTTTTACAGTTAAAAATACTTTACTGTAAATACATTTACAGTAATATAAACTGGTACTGTAAATAATACAGTATTCTTGCTGTATGTTTAACTCACAGTAAGTTACTGGTGAACTGCTTACTGTTTAACTGCCAGTAAATTACTGTAAATTCTAAAACAGGGTTTTGAGGTTTCTCAAAATATCACAAAACTAGCGATGCTGATGCTGGCCAAGAAAAAAGCTGCAGGTGTCCATATGTGCTGATGCCAACACTTCAGGCCTTAGATTAAAGAAGGAAAGAATACATTTTGCCTAAGCATCTCTTAAGCTTATCAAAAAGGCAAAGTTCTTTTTTCTGTTTCTCACATACATGAATATATTAATCGTACATGACCTACTCCAGACCCCTGTCTCTCAGCGTCTCAGCAGAGGTAGTCACTCTCCGTGTGTAAAGAATTAGTCCTCTGACTCAGAGTTCATTGCCCCTGCAAGCCTGAATGAAATTCAAAATGACTTTGTCCAATTCACTGCCTTTCTAAAATTGAGGAAACGGTCAAATATTTATGCCAACCACAGCAAAAAATAAAAAGAGAAAGGCATAAAGAATGAAACCCATTCAAATAGGCTATTTTCTCTCATAATGGGCAGCCATAGTCTTTTGCGCTTCTCTGGTCTTGTGCCAACTTACTCTCTACAGTGCTGGGACAACCAGCCATTACAATTCTATATTATCTTTTACATACCAGGAACACATTAGCATAGTGCCAGCCGAGCAACTAGACCCATTTTCAATAGATTTCAGAAACTTTTGATATTATGTGATATGGGCACAAAACCATCCCAATATATTATAATCTTTCTTTCTCTTTAATAAATGTAAGACATTTATGATAGAGTATTTATTTACAGTAAATGCTGTGATTCAAATGGTTTAAAACAATCTGGAATTTCTCCAAAGAAACAAAGAGTTATTAACATGATCTCCCTTAAGTACTTACTAATTATTGGAACATGTACTTTTGAGATTGTAAAGGTAGAGATATGTTATTTTAAAATGATTATTTTCATCTCTCTAATTGAGACTTAAAATCTTAATTAGGGACTTAATCTCAATCTCAAACATGTTTTTCTTTCATAAAAGGAAATGTCAATGCCACTTGGCAAAACAATCCTACTCGCCACCCACCAAAGCAATCCAAGTGAAAGAATCCACAATACTCACCACTTGCTGGCCCTCCGGGTTCATTGATTTATTTAGCAATGGTTCCTGTTGTCAGAAATGGAACATATAATATTTACTGGCTGGAACCATTTAACCTATTCCCTGTCCCGTCCCGCCTCCGAAGAGGCAATCCAACACCTTACCCCTCTCTACCATACTGCCTCCACAGAGGCTTTTCTCCTTCCAACCTTCGCAAAGGTTCTCTATCTCAAGCTTCCCGTTTTCATGCCTCCCCAGAGGTTATCTATCTTAAGGTTTTTTCTTTCATGCCTCCACAGAGGTACTTTATCCAAAAAAAGCTATCCTTCGTCCCTCCCCACCTCCGCAGAGGTCCCCCATCTCATAGCCTCTAGGGTTCGGTGTCCGCCGTCCTCCCGGCTCACCCCCCCGGACAGCAAGCCAAATATGCTTAACTTTATCCTTCTTGATTATGAGGACGCGCAAACTCTTGAAACTCTTGAAATTAAGTGTCTATCTAAATCCCAAAAATGGTCCTTCTGTTAATTGTTTATGTGTTCAGTGGCTGATTTTTTTATGGAGAAGTGATTGTTTTTCATTTCGTTTCCTTATTAAGTAGATTTAGAAACATGATTGGAATGTTTTATGTTTGTAATTACAAGTTTGTTTTTTTTAAAATAGTGTACCAAGACAATGAGTAAAGCAAATATTTGGTTTGGTTTGAAGTTGTGATGGGCTAAAAAAACCTGCCTGGAACGCAGCATTAATCTTTATGTAAACGTACGTGCCGTAATGACCCAGTATTATGCTCGAATTTCTCGAAAACCTACAGGTACCACTCAAAACTAACCTCTGTGAATTGGGCTAAATTAAAGTGGTTGTTTCGAACACCTTAGTTGGCTGGTTATATATTTGCTTTGTAAACTCTGCATGGTTGTCTTTTTTGTGTTGTTTCAATATTAAGCCATTTTATTCTTGATCTGGATAATGAGTTTCAGACCCCCTTGCCTTTATGGATGCAAAACTTGCCATGTAGACCTAATAAAAAGATTTAATATAAAAAAATATATACTTAAACAACTTCTTACCCAGGCACTGGTCATCTCCAGGCTGGACTACTGCATGCTCTTCTAGCCGGTCTTCCCTTGTGCACAATCAAACCAATGATTCAGAACACAGCAGCACGAACACAGTCTTCAACGAGCCCAAAAGGGCCCATCTCACTCCTCTCTGCCTTTTCCTGCACTGGCTCCCAATTGCAGCTCGCATCAAATTCAAGACACTGATGCTTGCATATGGAACAACCACAGGCTCGGCGCCTGCCTACCTCCACTCACTGCTACTAATATACACTCCCTCCAGAACTCTGAGATCCGCCAGTGAGCGATGCCTCACTGTACCATCACAAAGAGGCACAAAATCTCTTTCCAGAACATTCTCTTAAACCGTTCCTGTCTGGTAAAATGATCTTCCCATTACTATCCGAAATGCCAACTCCCTTACAACTTTCAAACAACTGCTGAAAACTCATCTCTTTTAACACTATTTGACATCATAAAAAAAATCCTTTACCCTACTCTTTTTTCTCTTTCAGGCATGCACTTATTTGAAAATTGCCTGTTATATGGTAATATGAACAGTTCCTAAGTTGTTTTTGCCTCTTTATGACTAATTGCTTGTTGTTTTTTTTCCACCTGTAAGTCGCTTTGGATAAAAACGTCTGCTAAATAAATGTAAATGTAAATATGATTTTATGTCCATAATCATTTTCCCACAATAAATAAAAACAAATCATAGTGTTCTTTTTATTTTCAAACTATACAGAGAATGTAATTTACACAGTGTTTTTACAAATTATCCAAGGAATTACATAATTCTATAATAATTATCATACAAATCTGAAAAGCAAAGTCACCCATCTAAAGCAGATGCAGAAAATGCTTTGCAAAAGAATCTGACTATAAGAACATTAACATTTTTAATCTTAACTCTTAAATAATGACTTTCATATTTTAACTTTTTCCCACATTTCCTTGAGAAGTCTCCAATGTAAAGGTTTAACAAAAGTACAGATACACTGCTTTGCAGGAAAGTGAAAGTTACCCTTTCAGTCGAATCACTTCAACGTTACATATGGGAACTCGCCAGAGAGACCAAATGCCTTTGAATATTGACGTGCACTTGATTGCGCTCAGGTGCACCTCATCACTGTGTGTGTATAAGAGGGCACAAGCGGAATGCACATGCAGATTTTCGCTTCAGAGCCAAAGCCGTTCTGAGCTACTTCAGGAGACCCCCTCTGCAAGTTTGGAGACCGATACGAGCAAGAGTCCTGCATTCTAGAGTTCCTACTTTCCTGCTCTCTCGTCTGACAGCGTTTTATCTGGCCAGCTATCAGTGGATCCTGCGGGCTGGTAGCCTTTTTAAAGGCTGGATGTGCCAGTCATCTTGCAAATCCAGAGAGCAAAGACCTTTTTGAGTGCACGGAGCTTCCGCAATAGATCTTCCCTGGGCAGCCTGGAGAAAGAGTGAATCTTTCCCATGGTTGGTGACGCATTCTCCGGAATGTCGAGCTGATCATGTGCTTCTGGATGTGGGAGTTTCCTCACCTCTTCGGATGGGCATGATCGTTGTCTCGCGTGTCTGGGTCAAGCACACGCTGAGACAGCTTTTGTGAATGGTCAATGCATTCATTGCGAGTGTATGACCATGGCTACATTGAAGTCCCGCTTCTTTTTGCAGGTGAGCATTCAGAATGTTCTGTACGGGGTGAAAGCTGTGCGGACTTCTGATGCACAATGTAGTCCCGTGGTCCTCCTGGAGGAGACCGCACCCCCTGTAACAGGGCTGAGTGTGTCCTTCAGAGCTCTCCGAGAGGATGAGATATCTTCCGCAGCATCAGAGGGTGAGTAAGATTGTAAGGCTGAAGCCACCTTGGGAGGACACCAGGTGATGTCCACCACGGTGGTCCAGGAGTGACTTCAATGGCTGAGCCTGGCACCCCCGAGTGCTCCTTCATCTGCTGGTCGTTGAGGGCAGCATCCAGGCATTCTGCTCCGACCCCCGACCGGTGGCCCGTCGTTGAGCTGGCAGGCCCGGAGGGGTGCGCAGACCACGCTGAACTGCCTAGATATGTTAGGCACAAGACAGCAGTACCTCTAGAAGGACGCTCATATGAGCATATGACAGCTCGGCCCCATGCAAACATGCCACTGGGCTGATTCATATGAGACCGCTCAGCGTTGGTTACACGATCGGGTCCTTAGATGGGCAGCACCATGGCACACTGGTGTTTTCCCGCAGTGTCTATCTATTGGCCATGCCCAGGCAGGTCGTAGTCAAGGACACAGGTGCCTCGTCCACGGGCCGGGGTGCTGTATACAACGGGCAAGCTGCCAGCTCACGACAATCCAACCTCCCTGGAGAATAGCGCCTCCACCCCCAGGTAGTCCAGCTGATATGGAGCACTCAGTCGATGCCGAGACACATTTCTTCCCCTTCCCTGAGTCTCCCCATTGCTTGCTGTTTTCCCTCGCTTGGCGGGGATGCACTCGCACAGCTGGTCTCTGGGGCTTAAGTACGCCTTCCCCAGTGAGCCTCCTTGCACAGATGTGTAAGTTCAGGGAAGACGAGGAACAGATCCTCGCCGCAGCCACTTCCTGAAATCTCCTGAAGGAAATTTCTTCTCAGGGGATTGGCACCTTGGCCCCTGCGTCCCACGGGATGCGACAGACTTCTCCGGCATTTCAATGCTGTCATAGAGATCATCTCCTAAGCAGGAAGCTCCCTCTATGAGGCTGGCTTACTCTCCGAGGTGAGGCTGTTGTAAACTAATGCTCCTCTCGCGAAGCGCAGACTGTCCCTTCTTCTCTCAAAGTTTATGTTGCTGTCGCAGCCGCATTTCACAATGCAGTGGAGGCCACACCCCTCGGTAAGCACCTACTCATCGTTTGATCTCCTAGAGATGCGCGTCGGGTTGATGAAAAAAAATAAAAATCCCCAAGACCACATCTCTCACCCTCTTGGGATCTTGCTGTAGCCCTACATGGCCTGCTGCATGCTCCCTTTGAGCCCTTTCAGGAAGCAGATGTAAAACAAAAATGTCTGGTGCTGAAGGATAGCGCCTTTCAGTGCGCTGGTCTCTACTAAAAAAGATTGGAGACCCACAAATCGTCTCTGTCTACATAGAGTGCCTTGAGCTTTGTCTGGCTTAGAACCCGGCCAGCTTGTGCCCAGGGTTCCTACTGTGTCTTCGCGATTAGGTAGTCACCCGGAAGCTCTGCCCTGAGAGGAGGCAGACCCAGCCTTGAGTTGCTTGTCCTGAGGTGTCAGGATAGTCTCAGATTGTACTATTGCAGACAGCAGAAAGGGAATTCTGTCTCCAAACAGAGGTTGGCTCATTGGGTGGTTAAAGCCTTTCCCTTTATTCCAGGGAAGCCTTGTCTTAGGTCTGGGAGCTCACTTAGAGAGGACAGCAGGTGAGTGAGAGGACCGGCTGGTGACGGCTTGCTGCGCCACTCCTATGAGATCCGTGCACTATTTTCTCTCAGTGTTCCCTTAACTGTGCGTAACCTGAGTCCTCCCTGCCCCGCAGTCAGTCTAGAGTGGAGTAGATTCGGCTGTGCTTCCTCTGGTCTCCTTCACCAGAGGTGTGGCAAAAAACATCTCCACGGTCTACACAAGGCTGTGTTTCCCTTCAATTATATCCATATTCATATCGATATAATGAATTTTCTTGTCCCGCATGCGTTAGTTTAAACTTCATGCGCTCCGCCCTCAACTGCTTATGTGCAGACTCCTCTGCTGATGAACTTGAAAAGTATCTCGCCAGTCGGAGGGGGGTCTCCGTATAACTCGGCCTCAGAGTTGTGGCCCATTCCATGGGTGTTCCCATATGTAACGTCGAAGTGATTCGACTGAAAGGGTAACGTCTAGGTTACGAACGAAACCCATGTTCCCTGAAGGAGGGAACGGAGACGTTACACTTTCTCCTGCCATGACTCTGAGGTCACGCTGATGCCGGCTCGGCTCTTCAGCAAATACCTGTATGTGCATTCTGCTTGTGCCCTCTTATACTCACACAGTGATGAGGTGTACCTGAGCGCAATCAAGTGCACATCGATATTTATTGGCCTTTTGTATAAAGCTCAAAGGCATTTGGTCTCTCTGGCGAGTTCCCATATGTAACCTAGACTTTCGTGGGAGAAAATGATGCACTTGATACATTTGATGCCAAATCTCATTAATACTGACATCTAGTCATCTTGCTATAAATCCCTGCATTCATCCTTCAATATTTCAATAATCATAAAAATGGTCATTGAAAATGTACTAACAAACAAATAAATAAATCCATGTTGACCTCATTTAAGAGAGTGTTATGGTGTGTTTTTGAGTTTAGGGAAATGATTTAACATGCTCTGAGGATGAACTAATGAACTCTAAGTTCATTAACTCTGACCACTTAATGAGCAGGCTGGGGTTAATTAGAGCAGAAATCATTCACATAACCTAGTAGACATTTTTTGTTTTTGTATCTGAACAGCCTAAATAAGACAGACAAATTAGTTACTTTGTCAGTGTAGTCTTAATTTAGAGGGAATTAGGTTGTTCAGGGAGTCAGGTTGTTTTTGAGCCTGGATTCCCTTTGGTCAGGACCCTTTTGCATTGAGTTTTTCGATGCTCAAAGTACCCCTTTTCAGGCACATTTCGAAGTGAGGTTGTTGTTTTAAATAGGAAACCCTTAGCGTCAATATGCTGGCGCAATATTTATGTATTTTTTTATCATCATAATTAAAAGACTTCGAATGTGACACGACTTGTGTGTAATGTATTTATTCTGCTTGGTTAGGATTGTTATCAAATCAAACAAAACTGAAACTTCTGTCATCATTTACTTACCCGCTGTTTGTTCCAAACTGATTTCCTCTGCTGAACACAAGATATGATATTTAAAAAAAATGTTGGTTGCCAGCAACATCGTAGCCAGTTAATTCAACCCTTTGACAGTTTATTTTAACACTTCACTTGTGTATATAAGCCCAATTTAAATGAACACTTTCAGAAGTGTTAATAAAGTAACACTGACTCAAGAGTTTTATTTTATTTATACCTATCATTAATTATTCACATACTTTATATATACAATATGCAATATTCTAGTGATGCATTATTAAACAGTTAACGCCTTTATTAATTTTGGGTAACTCATTTTTAAATAAAGCTATACAAAACAACAACATACTGCTTCTTTTATTAATCTATTATTATTATTTTGAATAAAACACTAAATGCAATGGATTTCAATGTGGGCAAAACTTTGTAACGTTTTAATTTATGTACAGATTTTTTTTTTAATTAATAAAAAACACTGTCTAAACAAAACAATGGAAAGGCACAACATATGTATCCCCATTTGGTCCATATGCGTTTTGAATGAGTTTATAATGCTTAAGATCATCAACTTTCACAACATAATTTCCATTTACTCAGAATGCATTACAATGCTCACCGTAGTACTGTGAGAGGTGCAAAACAAATGTCTTAAGTGCCCTCAAGCTCCACTAGAGGGCACTCACTTCATCTCACCTCATTGGGACTCACATTCACATGGACTCAATTCAAATCATGCATCTATTTTAGATTTGCACACAAACCTGCTAGTAATCTTCCCCACCCTCATTTCACACTGCATTTAATTTCAGTTGTTACAACAAATCACAATTCTGAAAACAAAATAACAAATGCAAATACCTGGCAGAGGTAGGTATAGTTTGAGACAGCACCAATGACCCCTGACTGGCAAGACATTTGTGAAAAAAAGGAATACAGGAAGAACAGCATACTAGCGGTAGAAAGAAGCCCTGTCTCTGAGGCATGATATGAAGGTCTCAGGTCTCTTAGCTGCTGATATGAATGCAATTAATCACGGAACCGTTATTAATGACATATTATTTCATATTATTTTAAAAATGTGTGTTTGTTTCACTTACTTTGCTGACAAGTGTGACGGAGCAGAGAGCTGTATGTCATTTTGTTCCCAGCAGATCATAAGCATCGCCCTGGCAATCATCAGGAGCACCTGGACACAATCACTGCGGGCCAATCGGACACGAGAGAACCCTCTTTAAATACATCCCATTTCTTTGCCTCTGCAGAACTCTGCCCGTGACCGCTTGGCCCTGCTGCACCACTCACCTGGATTTTGGAAGGCTTCAACGATCACTGGAACACTGGGAAGAGGAGGAAGAGCACCACAGCACCGACTGCCAGCCACCGAGCACCGCCATTATCACTGTCTGTTTACTCACTTTAATCCACCCTTCGGGAGTTGCACTCAGTTCCCTTGTCGTGGTGACATCTGGTGGAGAATGCGGGCAAATTAAAAGACATGCAAAGAAATTTTCCGCTGTTGTGTTGCACCCCCACTTCTTCAGGACTCATGTGTTCTCTCTCTCTCACACAGGCAAGCACTCGTCCCCCTAGCGATATGGAGGAATTGATGGTTAGTGAGGTTAGTGTCCACCAGCAAGCCTGCTTTGATCGCCTCGCGGAGAGTCAGGAGAGATTTGAAGATCGAGTCATGGAAATGAGGCTCGCGGCCGCTCAAGCTGTCCTGCTTCCGGATCCCCGCATTGCCGCCACCCTCCTTATTCCCAAACTCACAGCCGATGATGATGTCGAGTGCTACTTTAAAATGTTTGAGTCTGTGGCTCACACAGAGAGGTGGCCGCGGGCCAATCGTTCATGGGAGAACCCACTTTAAATACAGCCCAAAGGAGCTGGTAAAATGAGCACTGTCTCCATGCTGAATGCACATCAACGCTTACTCTTATTTCTTTACCTCTGCAGAACTCAGCCCGTGACCGCGTGGCCCTGCTGCACCACTCACCTGGATTTTGGAAGGCTGCACAGATCACTGGAACACTGGTAAGAGGAGGAAGCTAAATTCTTAGTAATTGTTTTTATTTATATATATTTGTGTTTCGGTTGTCATAAAACGGGATGAATATGAAATACTGACAGAACAGTGATAGAGTCATCGTCTGATAAAATCAAACAGGCTACACATAAGATAATGACAACAGCAGTGCTTGCATGTGAAACTAGGCGCAATTAGTAAAAATTTGTACTTCGTTTAGTGCTGAGATGTAAATTTGCAGACGCTCCCTAAAGCAGCATAGGCGAAATATCAAATCTAAAACTAACTTTACTGCGTTTTCATTTTAAGCATTTAGAATAAAAGCAACCATTGTTTACACTGGTGTTAAACCTTCCCTCAACTTCCCCCAACTAAAACAGGGTCTGCAGCGTTTTCAGAAGTTTTCGTTTTAGAGGGTGGAAAACACCGGGATATGCGTGTAAAGTTATGCTTTTTAAAATGAAAACGCACCTAATGTAAGCAACAGTTTTTTGCTGAACGGAGCAGACACAGAGAGAGGAGCGCAGCGGGAAAGATCGGGACACTTCGCGCTCGTGCTGCAGTCAGCTTCAGATACATAATATTTTTGTGTGCTTTACACAGGATACACACTCGGACATGCAGACGGTTGTGGTAATAAACACCATTACCATTGGCGTGTCCATACTTAATGCACATTTCATGTATAGCTTTTTGCGGGCCCAAGGCAGTTGCCTACCTTTGCCTAATGGCTAAGTCCATCCCTGCGTCTCAAATGAATGTCTTCCTTTTGATTTTTTTTGTTCTTTAAACATCTTTGGAACTTCTGTTTTTAATGCCTTTTTTTCTGTAATAATGTTGTTTACATGTTCTTCAATAAAAAAAAATTAAATAAAATAAAAAAAGGAGCATTACACGTATGCTTCTTCTTTTTTTTGTTTTATGGCGGCATGCAAACATGTCAAAGCAGGCGCATAACGCCACCTACTGTATCGGAGTATGTAGCATGAATTATAGCTTCCATTTTCTCACAAACCTCGATCAGAGGAATCAACACGCTGCGAGCATCAATCCCAACCTGTGGCTCGGCTCTCGCATGGCAATTCGCCGGGTGCTGCCCTTGCGCAAAAGATGCGCCACACAAGACAGCCGCTGAGTGCTGGTGTGCACACAACAAAATGGCCGTCGATCGCGAGACTCCGCACAGTGGGACCATTATACACAAGATGGTCGACGATCCTGAGTAACAGCACCAGCCTTCAGCCAAGATGGAGGTCCGACCACAGTCTTCAGACAAGAAAAGCTCAGTTGGCAACGGGTCTCACTCCCGTAGCACGGTACGAGGAGCCGTGTGTTAATCAGTCAGTCCCAGTTACGCAGCCTGAGAAGATGCAGAAGGCCCTCACGGTGTTTAGCCATTCGATAGCAGGTCTCACTCCCCTAGCACAGTACGAGGGGCTGTGTCAAGTCCAGTCAGTCCGGGTCACGGTCCAAAGGGTTCAAAAGTACACAAGGAACACCTTGTGTACACTATATACCTCTCAGAGTTAGCTCTGGATATCTGACATTCTGTGGCTGGTAAGATGTATTTTGGGGTAAGAAAGGCCATATGGTAATGTAACCGATTGGCTTCTGGTGTTTTGAAGACTGCATTTACGATCACAACAGGAGACAACATTTTGAGTCATTTAAAACATCTGCTTAAAGATCAACTTTTAGGGTACAGCTATTTTCATTACTTAATGTGTAGCCCTTTTGATATTATCAGACGATGAGTCAATTATAAATAGAGATTACCGCGAAGATTAACATTGTGGTAGAGCAGGTTATGTAGTTCCTATTCAGTCACTATTTTATATTTACCCGTTTTATGACAACAGAAACAGTTCTAATGAAAAGAATTTAGTTGAGTCAAAAACGGTATGTGCCCCACAGAGAGGCGAAAATGTTGCCTAAACACGTTTGAGGCATTAAATATAATAAGTAACAATAATAATTTACACTTTTGGCTATTTCTTGCATCGCAGGTGTAAATCATATAATGTTTAGTAGTCTACAATATAAAATAACAGAAGTGTGTAAGAAAAATTGAAGAGGACGTCGGAGATCTTGATGAAGATGTTTATTGTAGTAAAGCAGAGACAAAGTACATCTGGTACCTTGGGTTCAGCGGAGTAGGCTCTGGCGGATCCGGCCACAATGGATCCAGATCACAGACCAGGTTTGGCGGATCCAGCCACAATGGGGTTGAGACCCGTTAATGATTGGTTAGAAACTGTGAGGGCCTTCGACAGTTCTATCGGTTGTGAAACTGGAACCAACAGTGAGATATATGCCTCCACATACCGTGCGACGGTGTTAGGACCCGTTAAAGACTGGTTAGAAACCATGAGGACCTGCGACAGCTCTATTGGTTGTGAAACCGGAACCGACAGTTACATACACGGCTCCTCGTCCCGTGCTACAGAATTGGAACCCGTTACTTGCGGGCTAAGTGTCGCGAGGACCTTCAACAGCTCATCAGGCTGCGTAACCAGGACCGACTGGACTGAACACGGCCCCTCTCGCCGTGAAATGGGATTAAAACCCGTCATTTGCGGGGTTGAGACCACAGGAGGAGAAAACAGCTCTCCTGGCTGAATTACGCTAGAAATCGTGAGGAGTTGTGACGGTGATGGCAATCGCACTGGCGGGTTAGGCACAGCAAGGATTTCTGACAGCTCTGGCAATAGTAAGACCGAAACCAACAGTTCATCCTCCAGGTCTTCAGAACAGGATACGGGATTAGGACAAAACCGAAACTGACCTGGATTCACAGGAAGCAGATCTGGCAAATCGTCAGAGTCCGGAGTGGAAACCTGGCCATCGCGGAACGTGAGCCCGCGGGTGAGGCAACTTTCCCAGGGGTGTTGACTTCGGAGGCGGACCCCGCCGGAGAGCGAGAAGGGAACCAGGCAGCTGAAATCCGCATCTTCACTTTGGTCTGTCGTTCTGTCATGAATGGGCTGTGGTGATGTCGCACACTAGTTTTCCAGCTGGGGCTAAGAGACTCAGAGGCAGATGATTTTATTTTGAAAGGTCTGAATTTATTTAATCCTTCCAAGAAATCATCCAAAAAGACAATAAACTTTGATCTGCCTCACCATGCGTGGGAAAGGGAAACCAGTGTATCTCTCGCAACCAAAGGCACACAATAAAACTAATCTAAGATCTTCAAAGACGGTGAGCTCTGACCCCAGGACAGTG
>JAUYWG010000044.1:12948598-12966350 GCA_034779775.1 Enteromius afrohamiltoni
ATAATTTTTTTATCGCGCGATAAGAGTAACCCAGATAACGGCCCAACACTAATATATATATGTAATATAATATATATATATATATATATATATATATATATATATAAAACTTTATACAACTTTATACATACTGTATACATACTGTAAAATACATATATACATACATATATGTGTGTGTGGCTGTGGTCGTCATTCGTGTGTGAATCGTCGTAATTATTAAGATACTTTTCTTTTCCCACATGAGTCAGTCCGCATCAGCCGTACTCTTTAACCAATCAGATATGACATCGCCATTTCAACCAATGGATCCCAGGTTTTTACAGTATGTATAAAGTTGTCTATTTACAAGGAGATGAGTCAAACAATGGTGACCAGTGACAGATTGGTTCGTCTGAAATGTTGGTTCATCTGGAGAAGCTGTGTCAACTCAAAATAAAATTTGGAGAAACATTTGGTGAAATTGAGAGCCTCTGGTCAGCCCAACTCACTTATTCAGTGGAAACCTTAATTGAATTGAATAAAGTCCTCATTTGGTGTAATCAAATCTAACTAAAGGGATAGTTCACCCCAAAATTAAAATTTTTACATTCTTTTTTGTTCTAAACCTGTGAGTTCCTTTTCAGGAACTCAAGCTGCGTCGACGAGACGCTATGGGAACTCCCTCAGTGTGACGGCTCTGAATAGTGTGTAGATTCAGCCAATGATGAGTTGGGACGTCATAGGAGGATGACGTCACTGGCCAGGAAGCATATAAGCATGTGGAAAGTGACCGGCAAACAGCTTTCTGTCATTGTTGAAAAAGCCTCTGTCTATAGAACAAACTTTGTCAGGGAAAATGTCCATAAAAACAAAGTAAAACTAAACGGGGTGAGAGCAGCATAGTGTAGTGTGCACCACCGTGCAAACTTTATATCCTACCTGAGGATACACACACTCTCGGTGTTGCCTGCATGGGAACGAGACACGCAGAGCAGCTCTCCAGTAAAAAAAAAAAAAAAGATAACGAGGAGAGCTGCAGACATTGTGAGAGAGTGTCGCTGCGTGTGCTTCGCTCCTGGAGGGCTCTCGTTGACGATGAGGGAGCCTTCATAAGCAATCCCCACTGTGCTGGTCCCACTCGTGCCGAGGCAGGGCAGCGGCGGCGTTCGTGGGGATCACAAGCCGATCGTGAGGAGACTGATACGGATGAGTCCCTATCTCACTCCTCTGCATCAGGATCGGGCACTAGTCAGACGGGAAAGGAAGCGCATTCTGCTACTTCCCCTTGTCATCCGAGGCTGAAGAGATGGAGGGAGCTGAGGAGACTACGGTCTCCTCCTCACCCCAGTATGAGGCTTGAAGGCGGTGTCTCGCACTGTCGTTGATCTAAAAATAGAGCGGCAGCGGGGTAAAAATGTAAACGCGCTGTATTAAATGAAAAATGAAATGTTTCTACAGACGCTGACAAAATATATAAATGCCTTCAAGAAGGAGCCTGCCGTTTTTATCACGATTTCCATACCAAGGTGTCAAAATTGTGGCCATTCACGGCTAGTTTTCATCCCTCTGAATAAATTAATAAGGATGAAAAAAACGTGGTTATAAGACATTGCTATGAGTTGAGTAGACGCTCGTTTGCGAGCCATCTCTCTCTACACTGTCTTTAAGGCTCTATTCCAGCCCTCCAAGCCTTTAAGTATTACATCTAAAATGTTGGTGGGCAGGGGGTGCTCAACAGCAGGTCAGGCTGGTGCATGTCTGCACACCATGGGGGTGTTACAGGCATACCAAGCCGACCTTCTGAAAGAGCTGGGTGAAAGAACCGCAATCTTTCATTGCGTGGCACAAAGCCAGCAATGGTGGCAGCAGAGAGGTATCTTTCGCTAACTCTGTCAGACATGAGAAAGAGAGACAGAGTCTGCCTGATGGAAGCCCCGCTTGCGCCTGAGGGTCTGTTCGGCGACGCCATAAACACGGTCATCGAAAGAAACCAGGGGGCACGTGAGCAGACGGCTGCGTTTCAGTGGTTCCTCCCTTGCCGCTTTCCAGCTGGTGGGAGCAGCCCCATCAGAGTACCAGTTCCTAGTACGAAAATTTCAGAGACACACAAAAACAACCTCCCCAACATCAAGGGAGTTGGCGGCGCTCTGTAGCCTGTAGCGGGGCCTTCAAAATCTCTCATAGACCCGAGGGTCGTTCTCCAAGAGAAAAAGAAGGCCTCGCCTTAAAGAGAGTAAGTCCTGATGCTTGTGGCTCAGAACTTTAGAGGGCATAATACTAGCGACAGATGCGTCCCTCACTGGTTGGGGAGCGATCACGAGCCCTAGGTCTTCTTCAAAGAAAAGAAACTGAATGCCCAGAAAAGTGTTCTTTCTCCAGCTCAGTGAACCACTTATCTAGGGGTGGTGTGGGACTGGACCACGATGCAGGCTCGTATGACACCTGCTCGAGTAGCTTCGATCCTCACCACAGTCGCAAGACTGAAAGAGGGCTCATTGCTGGGAGAACTTGGTCACCGCATAACATTAGCGATTGATGCGTCCCTCACTGGTCATTGAGCAATCAGGAGTGGTGGCTTAGCCCAAGGTCTGGGAGAAGTCGCCATTTTATTTGGCACATTAACTGTCAAGAAATTCTAACAGCGTTTCGAACACTTCTTCACAGATGTAAGAGATCAACATGTGTTGGTGAGCACCGACAACACCTCTGTTGTCTCTTACATCAACCATCAAGGATGTCTGCGGTCACGCCCCTTGTACAAGCTGGCACACCAGACCCTTGTGTGGGCCCCGGGAAAGATCCCTCTCACTGAGAGCCATCGACATTCCCGGGCATCTAAATGAAAGACCAGACATCCTGTCGAGACAGGGGCAGAGACCCGGGGAGTGGTTGCTCCACACCGAGGTGTGGAACAGATCTAGAGAGTTTATTCAAGGCAGAGTCCCCTCTGGTACTCTCTAGTTCATCCAGCTCCTGCGGGACTGGATGCCATGGTACAGACATGGCCGAGGCTGCGTCTGTATGCTTTTTTCCCGATCGCTCTGCTCCCTGGAGTTCTAAAGAGGTCAGTCTACTGCTTGTAGCACTGTTCTGGCCGGGCCGAATATGGTTGTCGGACCTGATAGACCTCCTAGATGGTCCTACGTGGGTTATTCCGATAAGGAGGGATCTCCTCTCACAAGCAGGGGACAGGTAACCAGGTTCAAGCTTCACTGAAAAGCAGTGTTATTGTAAGTCATTCTCTTTTCTCTCCCCTATCACATTTAGCATCTCCTATAAAGCATGCAGGACGCGTATTATAATATTATAATGCTAGTTTTTTATTTAAATGCTAGTTACTTTATTTTGAGTGCAATTTTATTTTGAGTAAACACTTTGAGTGCTATCTAAGTTGTACGATTTCCCTGGGTTTATTGTTGTTAAAAGACAGACTACAAAAAAAAGACTAATTAGTGACACTTTAAGCAATTTTTTTATACCACAAATAATATCACTTTAATGAAGCAAAAAACAACAATGTATGTGTTTTCTCTCAAGACATTACATGTTCTTTCATGTTTAATGACACCTCTGGAGGGAAAACTGGCCAATATATTGCCCACAAATTTATTCAAGTTCACATTAGGATTCACAGTGACCCTCAATTGTGAAGCAGAGGCACAAACTGTGTGCTGTATACTGTGTGCAGTACACAAACTGTGTACTGCTACCTACAATACTTTTCATGTATGTTTTGATGAACATTGTAATATGTTGAATGTATTTTTTCACTGCGTATATTTTCAGTTTGAATGGCAACTTATTCAGGTTTATGTGCATTACTGTTGTAATGGTGGTTTCTCACAGACTGTGACTGTTTCTCTCAGGTATCTTGCTTCTCATCCACTAAAAGCAAATCACGCTGCAAGGAAGCTGAGTCGTAAAAAAAGAATGGAGAACACCAGCAATGCCATCATTACGCCTGCAGGATTTTACATCGTTGGCTTGACTTCCATACCTTACATTAATTTCTATGTTATGTTTCTCACAGTGCTTTATGTGATCACAGTCATGTGTAATATCTTTTTGATAACCATCATTTTCTATGATCATCGTCTGCATGTACCAAAGTTCATGGCCGTTGCTAATCTGGCTGTGGTCGATCTTTTTCTCAGCACCTCTCTTGTTCCTGGCATGATTGTGACCTACATTGTTCAAGACAATTTTGTACCATTCAAACTGTGCCTTGTGCAAATGTACATTTATTATGTTTTTTTATCCCTTGAACCATTTTCCTTATGTATTCTTGCTTATGACAGGTTCATTGCAATCTGTTTCCCTTTAAGACAAGAGTCTATTAACACAAACACCAGGATGGCTTATATAATTAGTTCAATTTGGTTTTTTTTTAGTAATCTACTTCTCTATGGCACTTTTTCCGTCTCAAACTTGTCCTTTTGTGGCTCTCTTAAGATCAACAGCTATTTTTGTGATTATGCTCCTGTTTTAATACTTGCTTGTAATGAAATGACATCTCAGTGGAATTTTGGCACTGCTATGGCTATGCTGTTGTTTACAGGACCGCTGATTTTTATTTTCTTTACCTATTTGGGCATATTGACTGCTGTGTTCAGAATGAAAAATACTAAGAGCCGTTTTAAGGCGCTAAGCACGTGCATAGAGCACCTCATTATAGTGGCCTTATTCTTCATTCCTATTGTAGCCATCTTCTCTCTTTCATTATTTGAGCTTTTACCAAGCACAGATGTGGGTCTGTTGAGCTTGTCTTTGTCATCCCTTATCACACCCTTTGTGAATCCCATCCTATACTCTTTGAAAACAAAAGAGATTCGAAGCAAGATTTATTTATTGCTTACCCAGAGACTGTCTGTTTATCCTCTAAAAACTTCACATTAATGTACAACATACAGTAACTGTGATTAAAGAGTAATGTGCTGAGAGTATTTATAATGTTGTCCTGGAGACATTCTGTGAATATTATTTTGTGTTCAAATTATTGTTTTTAATAAAATTTCCAGTTTTACATTTGTAGAATTGTACCTATCTACACTGTCTTTCGTTAAAATCTAAAAAAAAGTCCCTCTTTTTCCTGGGACCCATGCCAGTTTTTGCAAATTATATAGTATATTTTCTTTACACTGTAAAATTCAGCAAAAGGTTGAACTTATGAATGCAGTAATAAGCATTTTCAAAAACTGGGGTGGCAATGAGGAGACATTATTTTACTTATCCTTTAACCATCGACCATTAAAAGGAAATTTAAAAGTGTAATGGATTAATAAATTATCTTCATCACAACATAAATAACTCCTAAAGATCCTCCTCCTGTGAACTTGTTAAATATCAGTAATAGCCTATTTGTCATTACATTTTACAAGAGGGGAGACCACCTGCCATGATTAGTCCATTCTGTTGACCCGTGCCTTTTTATTAAGTTATAAGTCCCTCTCTTTCATTTGAATAAATATTCAGTTCTCTGATTTGCTGGTTATTATTTGGACATGTCTTGCTGTTTTGGTTTGCTCCTTTACTTGCTCCAGCAAAGACTTTTTTCCTGCTACTCCAACTATACATAATGATTTCAACATCCAGCTACAGTAGGTTCTTCTTCAGTGACCCCATCAAGTTTGGTCAAATCATGGTGTAATCTTTAATGCTCAGCAAGACCATAATGCAATGACTTCTTGATCTTTCAGGTCTGTGTACAACATCAGAAAGATCCGGCCCTTTCTAACTGAGCATGCCGCAAAACTTCTTGCCCAGGCCCTCATAATCTTTTATTTTAATTTTTTTTAATATACTAAAAATTTAATTAAATATACTTTCCAAGTGAACATAAAATATGTGTTTTGGAAAGTTGTACAATGTAAGTATTACATTAGACTATGACAATATTTGTAATATTTGCAATCTGGGTGCAAGTGTCTTTGAGTGTTTCATGCCCAGTTGGACTTTTTGGATGAAGGTGAAGGCATGGCTCAGCTCTTTTGGATAGACGAGATGTAAAGCATATATCAAACTAAACATCAAAAGAAAAGCATTAGCCAACCTGCAAGTGTCCCTCAGAACAACGTCACAAAATAAGGACAATGGCATTCCCAGAAGAGTGGAACTCGAGTCACCATTCAACATGCTGATAAGAGCTACGGCTGAATCATTCTCAAAAAAACGCATGAATGATATGAAACCTAATAAAATTCTAATTCAAATGATGTATAAAACCTACATTCCACATCTTAAAAATGAAGTCATCTCACACATGGAGGCCTCAAACAATATGGCTAGCCTGCTATGCTATGATGAATCTCTTTTTACTTCTAGCGGGTCACAGGTGGGTCACAGATGACCATGTGGCC
Source organism: Enteromius afrohamiltoni (assembly GCA_034779775.1). Taxonomy (NCBI): domain Eukaryota; kingdom Metazoa; phylum Chordata; class Actinopteri; order Cypriniformes; family Cyprinidae; genus Enteromius; species Enteromius afrohamiltoni. The sequence continues at coordinate 12,954,934 of JAUYWG010000044.1, forward strand.
CTGACACTGAGGTTCCCAAAAGAAAGTATACCTTTAAGTACCATGTGCAACAAGCAGGGCAGAGAACTACTATTTGTAAGGCTACATTGGTGTCAGTCTTTCAACTGACCAACAGAATCTGCAGGGAACTGGAACGGCTCTCCTAGCCAAAACTCTGGAGCAGGACTTGGAAACCATGAACTGGAATCAGCGGGGAACTGTAACAGTTCTCCTGGCCAAAACTCTGGAGCAGGACTTGGAAACTGCGGATTGGAATCCGCGGGGAACTGGAATGTCTCTCCTGGCTGAAACTCTGCAGCAGGACTTGAAAACAGCAAACTGGAATAACTGGAAAGGCTCTCCGGGCAAAAACTCTGGAGCAGGACTTGGAAACAGCGGAATGTAATCTGCGGGGAACTGGAATGCCTCTTCTGGCCACATGTCATGCACAGGGTTAGGGGACATGGGTATGGCATTCAAGTGGAGCTGACATCGGACGGCGCTCTTGCAGTGTGTTTGGGTGTGGGTTTTATTTTATTAAGAATTGATCCTTAAATTAATCCTTTAAACAACAATACAACACCAAAACATATTTTGTAGTAGAATATAAAAATCATGTATAAAACATGAAACATAATGAATAGTCTAGTCCTTTCAATAATTGAGAAACAATTTAGAATACTGTAATTATCTGCAGTCAGACCTAGCAGCCGGGTGCATTATGGGTATTTCTTTAGAGTTTACTTATTTTTGTATCATTTAAGCAAGACAGTTGGGGTTTTGTATTAGTTATTTTATGTGTGTTTATGTTCAAGTTTACATAGGTTTACATAGTTTAGTGGATGTAAAAAGAATGTGTGCATGTCTATGTTCAAGACTATGTTTGCTACAGATCAGATGCATTTATATATTAATGGCTGTTAAAAGAAACAGATTAAATGATGTTGTAGATAAATGTTAAGATTCAGATATCTCACTTTAGTCGAACTTCAGTCGGTCAGTACAATACTATAAATTTGTCATATAAATAATTTCTTCACAACGCGATTAAGTTAGTCTTTACAAGAACGAAACGTAACGGCATACACTCTACTTCACGGCGTCAAACATCAATAAATTATTGCTACATAATTTGGGGGGGTGCAAAAGGGGGTCTCGCCCAGGCAGTAATTCCATGTAGAACTGCAAATTTGCAAATTTGGTGTGCTGTCCAGGGAGCGAGCCGGGAGAATGGCCGACTCCGAACCCTAGTGGTTTGAACCCTGGTGAGGGCAAGGGTTCGGTGTCCAGCTCGATCACCGTCTACCCCCCCAAAAAAGATTAAGAGGACAGCAGCCAAATTTGCTGCCCCCCCACAGAGGCAAAGGAGGGAGGATGCTGGACAGGAACTGTAAACAAATCGTTTTTTTTGTGTGTGTGAGCTGGAATGGCTGGACAGGTTGCTCCAGTAACCTGCTGGTAAAACAGAAACATGAGTTAGAGGGTGAATAAACAGCAAGTAATCAAATAAATATAGCAATGGGAGGTTGGGCAGGAATTGGGTTTAAGGGAGGAAAATGGGTTAGGCCTGGATAGAAAAAAGTCTTTGTGGAGGCAAAAGAATGAAACCTCTGTGGAGGTGGGAAAGAAGAGAAAAGACCTCTGCGGAGGTAAGGGGTTGGGATGCCTTTGCGGAGGCAAGGGGATGAACCTTAGGGAGCTAAGGGGCCTAGAATGGGGCAGAAAAAGCTGGAGAAGTGTCTGGACTTTCGGGAGGGACTGGTGAGGGTTTGCATGGCTTGAAGGATGGAGGCGGGGTCTGAGCGGATTTAATTTTTAAAGGTTTCCGAGGACCAGCGGCCGAAGGTATGGATCTGGTTAGGGGAGAGGCCTCTCTTAACGGCTGAAGTGGCGGCTCCAATTCTGAAGGAGTGGGAAGAAAATCTGTCTGGGGAGACTCCAGATCTCAAGAGGACAGTTTTGAGGTGTTTTTGGTACCAAAACCTTGATGCGGGTCGGTTAAACTCATCCGCGAAGAGGGGTTTTAAAGGGGAGGCGAACAAGCTTCTGTAGGCTAATAGGGCTCGGAATGTTTGGTACGGTTGGGTAGGGGACTGTCATTTGAAAATGTATATGTAGTGGCCTCTCTTGAGCTGGTCTGTCTTGCTATGTTTAATGAAGAAGGTCATGGTTTCGTGATTGTAGATTGAGAGGTCGGAAAAGGTGGGAAGGATGGTTGGACTGAAAGGGGAATTGGTGGTGAATTCAGAAACTCTTAGAAAACCGAAGAACGCTAGGGTGAACATAGCGTCTAAGTTGTGGAGATGCAGAGGATTAGGATGTCCAAAGTTATGGGTAGCCTTTGGTCGGGACGGGGAGGATTTTCTCTTTGGATACCCTTGATGATAAGGTTTGTTTGGGCGTTATTGATGTCGGGGGATACGGAACCATGTAACAATTTTGTGGAAAATAATGTATTCCGCTTAGGTATACCTTGATGGAATTAACTTGGAGGAATCTGAGGGAATTAAGGTATGAGATAAAAGAGGTGATGGCTAGGAGGGAGAAATCTGGGAAGGGGAGGTTATAACTCAGGTGGAAAGTTTTGAAAGCTTTCCAAGCAGTGATGTAGGATTGGAGAGTTCTTGGAGCCACGGCTTGGAGCAAGGAATTAAGGGAGTTTTTGTAAAGGGGTCTTAATGGGTGGTTCAGGGGAATATGAGCTGCGAGTAGGGAGGTACTGGGGTCGGCAGGGGGTTGGCATCTGGCGCCAGCGTCCTGAATTTCTGGAAAAGAAAACGAGACAAGGAGTCAGTGATGGTATTATCTTTTCCTGGGATACAGATAAACGAAAAACATTGACGTGTTTTGATAAATATCTTTTGATGAAATCAGGCGCTTTTTCCTGGAAATGCGGATGGCGATACCATTCTGGCTGATCCGAAAGGTGCTAAAGGGTGGGGAGTGAAAGGGGCTGATCATAAATTTGGCTTTATGGAGTCTGGGGGCCAAAGCTGGATAAGCAGAGTCCAATAGTCGGGGGCCAGAAACAGGTTCAGGAAAAAGAGAGAGAGAGGTTAGTATGGTGGCTTGGGTTTAGAGCAGGGGTCGGGTTTGTGGCAAAGTGTGGGATGGTAGGGGCTGGAGACCAGCTAAAGACCACGCAAACCACTCTGTGTCTATTCGGGGTCTAATCCAGGTTAACATCTTCTAGGGTAGAGCTAGTTTAGTAGGCCTAATGATGGGCTACATTCCAGTTACTAGTTACCAGATTATTTATAGTAGGTAGGAAGGATTTGATTGGTTATTCGTAACGAGGAGATTGATTAGATCATACGATGCCAGCTGTGATTAATTCATCCATCGCTCCTCCTGAAACTTTGTTATTTGCAAAACATGCACGAAATGTGCATGCTAGGAAATGTTGTGAAAACATAAACTCTTGACACCCTCATGAACTGCAAAAGCAAAATACAAGAATATTTACATTTGCATTTCAGTAAATGACCATCTCTACTTCCTGACCGTCCTCTTTTCAAAATAAAATAAAATTTTGCATCTCATTTGGAAATCAAGATGTGGAATCTGGAAGAAGACTTAGAATCCAACTCGGAAACATAGAATCCAAGCTGCTTGAAGTCCAGTTTGAAGTTTCCAAAGTCAGTGATGATTTGGGGTGCTGTGATGTCTGCTGGTGTTGATCCATTGTGTTTTATCAGGTCCAAAGCCAATGCAGTGGTTTACCAGGAAGTTTTGGAGCACTTTACGCTTTCATCTGCTGACAAGAAATGCTTTTCTTTTTCCAGCAGGACATTAGCACCTTCCCACAGTTTTAAAACAGGTTCCAGGTGGATACTGACCATGATATTTTTGTGATTGATGAGCCAACATGCCTGACCTAAACCTCATATGGAATTAATGGGATATTTTTTAAGAGATGAGAAACAGTCCATCATCTGTTCAAGGCTCAATATTTATTTTTTATTAGGCTATATGATTTTGCTATTTTTTGCATAATGCCAACTTTGCACCTCCCTCTGGGAGTTTTTATTGTTGTTACAAAAAAATATACACAAAATTAAACTGACTAATTAGTGACACTTAATGTGACTGTTTATAACATCATTAATCTCATATTAAGAAAAAAGTGCTAATGAATGTCTTTTCTCTAAAGACTATTTCCAGTTTAATGACACCTCCGGAGGAAAAAATGTCCAATATATTGTCTAAAATGTTTTACAGTTCACAATCAGGATTCACAGTGATCAAGAACTGTGAAGCAGAGACAAAAGCTGTGGTTTGTTATCCACAAACTTCCACAGCACTTTTTCATGTATATTTAATGTATATTAATGATAATTTATGTAATCACTGTAACATATGAAAATGCAGATTTTCACTGGAATATTTCTAGTTGAATGTCATATGGGTTGATGACCTTAAATAACATAGAAGTAAAATAACATAGGTAATTTGTAAAGCTCAGACTGTTTGCTACTGTTTCTCTCAGGTATCTTGTTTCTCATCCACTAAAAGCTAAGCACGCTGCAAGGAAGCTGGGTTGTAAAAACAAAGGACAGACATGCAAAGCAGCAACGACTCCATCATTACACCTGCAGGATTTCACATTGTTGGCTTGAGTTCTATGCCTTACAGTGATATCTATGTCATAATCCTCACAGTGCTTTATGTAATCACAGTCATGTGCAATATCTTTCTGATTGCAATAATTTTCTATGATCATCGTCTGCATGTCCCAAAGTTCATGGCCGTTGCTAATCTAGCTTTGGTTGATATTGTTATCTGCACCACTCTTGTGCCTGGAATGATCAAGACTTACATTGTTCAAGACAATTTTGTGCCATTCAAACTGTGTCTTGTGCAAATGTACTCTTACTACACTTTTTTATCCCTCGAACCGTTTTCCTTATGTATTCTTTCTTATGACAGGTTTATTGCAATCTGTTTCCCCTTAAGACAAGAGTCTATTAACACAAACACCAGAATGGCTTATATAATCAGTGCAGTTTGGTTGTTTTGTATTGTTATAGTTCTCTATGCTGTCATATCAATCCCAACCCTGTCCTTTTGTGGTTCTCTTGATGTCCACAGCTATTTTTGCGATTATGCTCCTGTTTTAGTACTTGCTTGTGGTGATATGACAGCTCAGTGGAATTTCGCCTCTGCTTTAACTATACTCTTTCTTACTGTACCTTTGATTTTAATTTTTTTGACTTACGTGTGTATACTGACTGCTGTATTCAGAATGAAAAAAAATCAGAGCCGTTTTAAGGCGCTGGCCACGTGCATAGAGCACCTCATATTAGTGGCCCTTTTCTTTATTCCTATTACAATCATCTTTTGTTTAACATTTTTTCTGATTATTTGGAACCCAAGTGTAGGTCTGGTGTGCTTATCTTTGTCATCCCTCATCACACCCTGTGTGAATCCCATCCTATACTCTCTGAAAACCAAAGAGATTCGAATCAGGATTCATTCATTGTTAACCCAAAGACTGTCTGTTCATCCTCTAAAAACTTCACATTAATATACAACATAACTGTGATTAAAGTAATTTCCTGAGAGTATTTACTGTATAATATTATTTTGGAAGCTTTCTGTGATGCTTCTGTGATAATATTATTTTCTGTTCATGGTTTAGCTTTTCAATAAAATCTCCAAATCTGAATTTGCTTTGCAATTATCTATAAAGAAAAAGACATTTTATTGTTTAATAATATTTGTTCCAAACCTATATTAGATTCTTTCCTCAAGAACAAGATTCTTTTCCTTGTGGAATAGACAATAACATTTTGAAGAATGCTGCTAAATCAAAGTTGACAATACCCACTACCATTCTTAAAAAAGGGAGATAACTACAGTAGTTAGTTAACCTCACTTGCCGAATTCGGCTGCCTCAAAGTACAAGCAAGCAAGCAAAGTACAAAATCTTTATCATAAACCCAGGGCTTCTTGACATGAGTTGATGTTCCTATTCAGGAACTCAACACTGCGTCGAAATGCTACGGGAACGCCTTCAGCGTGACCATGCTCTGAATCTGCTGTGTAATCAGTCCAAACAGGACGCGAGACGTCAACCGCAGGTGATGTCATCGACCAGGAAGCTTAAGAGGCACTTGCAAACACACCACTCCAGCCTTCATTCATTCAGCACGCTCTCTGTGTGTCAATCGCTGCTTTCTTGATCGCTTAAAAGATATGTTTGAAAGCATTTAAAAAAAAAGAAAAAAAAATAAGATGAGGGAGCCTTCGTTAGGGTGCCAATCAGATTTAAAGAAACAGTTTATAGTTTTAGGCTTACTGAGGTTTAGGCTTACAATCAGTGTTTGGTGCTTGTACATCAGTGTCAGTCATCTATCATTTCCTTTGATTTTAGACAATACACATGGGTAGGGTTAGGTTGAAGAGTAGAGATATGGTCAAAACTAAAATTTTGGAATGAAGTGTTGCTCCAGGTTCAACAAAATATGTTGACCTAGGAACACCCCTAACTCAGTAAAATCAGGACGTGCGGCCGCAGCCACTACCTTCACGTCAGTCCTGGAAGAACCCCTTGTCCATCAGACTTTTTATTCCTGCCTCTGACTACTACCTTAGCTCCACTGAGGCTTCAAGGTATTCGCATTCTCAACTACATAGACAACTGGCTGATTCTATACCAGTCACAGAGTGAGGTAAGCAGGCATCAAGATGTTGTCCTCGCTCACATGAAACAGTTGGGGTTAAGACTAAACGCCAAAAAAAGTGTGCTTTCTCCTGTTCAGAGAACCACTTATCTAGGAGTAGTGTGGGTTTCGGTCACAATGCGGGCACGATTTTCTCCCACTCGAGTCGACTCAGTCCTCACCACAGTCAGAAAAGTGCAGGAAGGCCAGTCACTGATAGTCAAGTTTCCACTGGGCTTGCTGTATTTTAGACCTCTGCAGTGGTGGCTTAGAGGCAAAAGGTTTTCCTCAAGGGCAAATCCTTTCCATATGATTAAGCTCTCCCAACGATGTGTGCGGGCCCTGGTCATGTGGAAGAGCCTAGAATTCCTAAACTCAGGCCCGGTCTTAGGGCCATGTCACACTGACAGCCGATGCCGACGCCCGGCCCATGGTCTGTGGAACAACCACCAGTGACAAGCTGGCGCACCAGATCCTCAGGTGGTCCCAGGGCAGAATCCTCTCGCTGAGGGCAGTCTATATCCCTGGGCACCTAAATGTGGGAGCAGATACCCTTACGAGGCAGGGTCAGCCTAAGGCAGGATGCGGTCAGTCTACTTCTAGTAGCACCATTCTGACTGGGCCGAGTTTGGTTTGCGAACCTAGTTTCCCTTTTCGACGGCTTTCAAATGGTACCTCATTTGGGGTTATTGGTCCATGCAAAGGGTTAAAAATTCAAGGCACAATTTGTATAGGCGGGGGGTGGGCGTACATTGTGTACTTTACGTGTAAATACCTTTGTTACAGTAAAATTAATATACAAAGTGATTCATATCTGCATAAAATAGAGATTATAAGCTTTCAAATGGTACCTCATATGGTTATTGGTGCAGGGAAAGGGTTAAAAATTCAAGGCACAATTTGAATGTAACTTTTTAAGTTTAAGTGTAAGTTTAAGAGGTTAATACACAATGTAGTCTTCAATAAAATGACAATAAATACAAAATAACGATTTGAAACCTTGCTCTAATTCATACACAAAACTGACTAAATTAGTTTCAGGAAAACAACTTGGGTAAGCAGTAAAATAAGACATAAATTATTAAATGAATAAGCTTCTAGATGACATAAACATCTTGCATTAATAAAATATATGACATTTAGTTCATTTAACTAACTTTAGTAGTAAATAAGAGAGAGACAAAAGTTTATAGTGGTTGCTTTCGCGGCCCTCTTTGTTGTTTGAGGATGCACTGCTCTTTCTCAACTCTCTCTCAACTGACACCCAGAATTGATTCCTGAGGGCCCAATGTTCTCTAGTGGGCCGTGTACTGTCCTATGAGCTTGATTGGAATTTGTCACTAAACACCAGAATTGGCACTGATGCCCTGTGTTTTTCACAGATGAGAGCAGGTTCAACCTGAGCGACCTGGTGGTCCATCAGATGCCACCAGTTTTCACCTCACACTGTCCAGGGGTTCAGTGATGCCGTGGTCCAGATCTGGGAGGAAATAACCCAGAAAACCATCTGTAGTCTCATTAGCCATTGGGGAGCCATGCAAACTGCTAGGTGCCATTTTGAGTTGGTGCAATGAATGACTAGTGTGCTGCATAATTTTTTAACTTTGATTTTTAGGTTGCCTTCAATTACAGCGTTGTAGGTTGTTTTTCATTTCCATTAAATAATGTGGCATGCCATCATTCCTAACAAGTTACCCAGTCCGTATCAGTCACCCGCAGGTGACGTCATCGACCAGGAAGCTTAAGAGGCACATGCATACACATCACTCTAGCTCATGAATGAAGCACGCATTGATAGGGGTGCCATGGGTGTGGCTAAGAGACGCCGTGTCTCGTTACTTCAAGGAACAGGGGTTATATCCATAACCCTGAGAAGTTCCTTTTCAGGAACTCAACACTGTGTTGAAACGCTATGGGAACGCAATACCCAAACCTCCAGACCCACAAGTCTCAGCCTAGTGTGGAAGCCGCCCAACTAAGGCATGAGAACAGCTGAGTCTGGGGTAGCTGGAAAGTCAAGCCCGTAGAACCTGACAAAGGTCAGCATAGACATAGAAATAGCATCCACGATCCACCTGCTTAGAGTCTGTCTGAAAGCAGGCAGACCTCTGCGAGGAGTAGTATCACACTTTTTTTTTCACTACTTTTCCTCTTAAACTCGTTTCCATAGATTATCTTCACTTGGAGAAAAGTAAAGGTGGTTTTGAGTACATACTGGTTGTTGTCACTTTACCAGATATCCTCAAGCTTATGCAACCAAGAACAAGTCTGGAAGAACAGCAGCTGAAAAGATATTCAATTACTTTATTCCGCGATTCGGATATCCAAATAAGTTGCATCATGACCAAGGAAGAGAGTTTGAGAAGGAACTGTTCAAGACCTTGAGTACACTGTCTGGAGTCTGTCAGCAACTGGATTCTTACCCTTCTACTTAATGTTTGGTCGATCTCCTCGTTTGTCGGTCGATCTACTGTTTGGACTGAACTTCTGGATCTGAACAAACAGATGAGTCTCCGACAAGATATGCTGACAGATGGGCTGAACGAATGAAGGAGGCATACAGAATTGCAAGTGAAACCAGCAGATTGTCAAGTGAAAAAGGAAAAAAATATGACCGTCGGCTAAAGGGAATCACTCTGCTTCCTGGAGACAGAGTGCTTGTTCAGAATATGATGAGGAAAGGTGGACCAGAAAAGCTTAAGTCTTATTGGGAGAAACAAATATATGTCATTAAAGAACAAGTAAATGACAATCCAGTTTATAGGGTTACTCCCAAAAATAATGCATCAAGAATTCGTACTCTACATAGAAATCTGCTACACCTTGTAAATGGAAGAAGAGAGCAGGAAGAACCTACACTTCCGAGTCTCAGAGAACCTGTAAGAGAAAAGAGAAAAAGCATGCAAAAACAGCGATCAACAGAAACACCAGCAGATGAAGAATACTTATTTGTAGATGAGGAGCCATGTTTACCAGAGAGCATAGAATACTTACCTACAGAAACACAAGCCGATGAAGAATACTTACCTATGAATGAGAGCATCCACGAAGACAGAGGCATCCCTGTTGTCCTAACCAATCCATACAAGACTACACAAAATTCTCATTCAATAGAACCCAAAAGATCTACAAGACACCGAAGACAACAACAAAGAGGACAGTGAAAGCAACCACTATAAACTTTTGTCTCTCTCTTATTTACTACTAAGACTTCCCGACTGTCCGGGACCTGTAACATGTGTGGTGATATGTGCAAAAATTACATTGTTAAGTGATCATGATGGTTAGTGAGGGGAGAGTAGGGGGGGTTCTCCTGAAGTCCACCATCATCTCCACTGTTTTGAGCATGTTGAGCTCCAGGTAGTTAACACTGCACCAGACAGCCAGCTCTTTAACTTCCTGTCTGTAAGCAGACTCGTCACCGTCCTGGATGAGGCTGATGAGTGTGGTGTCATCTGCAAACTTAAGGAGCTTGAAAGAGGGGTCTTTAGAGGTGCAGTCATCTGTGTACATGGAGAAGAGCAGTGGGGAGAGAACACAGCCCTGAGGGGCGCCAGTGCTGGTCATACGGGTGCTGGATGTGGTTTTACCCATTCTCACTAACTGCAGAACAGGTTTTCAGACAGGCTGGAGTCACACCGTCTGGGCCTGGTGCTTTCCTTCTTTTGTTCTTCTTAAAGACCTGGCACACCTCATCTTCACTGATCAATACAGCAGGAGTGGGGGAGAGGGGGTTGCAGGAGGTGATAATTGTGTTCTTTCAAACCTGCAATAGAACTCAGATCGTCTGCCAGTTGTTGATTCTCCACAGTGCTGGGGGATGGTGTCTTGTAATTGGTGATGTCTCTCAGATTTTTCTTCACGGAAGCTGTGTCACCAGAGAAGAACTGAGTCTGTAGCTTTTTGGAATAATTCCTCTTTGCCACTCTGATCTCTTTTTCCAGTGTGTATTTGGTCTGTTTGTACAAGACCCTGTCCCCATTCCTGCGAGCATCCTCTTGGGCCTGACGGAGCTGGCTGAGATTTGCAGTGAAACATGGTTTGTCATTATTGCACATTAAATGAGTCCTGGTAGGAATGCACATATCCTCACAGAAATTGATGTATGATGATACAGTCTCTGTGAGCTCTTCCAGATCGTTCGCAGCAGCTTCAAAAACAGACCAATCAGTGAGATCGAAACAGGCTTGTAAATTCTGCTCTGCTTCGTCAGTCCATCTTTTTACAGTCCTTAATACAGGTTTAGCTGATTTCATTTTCTGCCTGTAGGTCGGTATGAGATGAACAAAACAATGATCAGAAAGCCTCAAAGCTGCTCGTTGGACAGGGTGATATGCATCCTTTATTGCAGTGTAACAGTGATACAGTATATTACTGTCCCTGGTGAGACATGTAACATGCTGTCTGTATTTTAGCAGTTCAAGTGTGAGATTTGCTTTGTTAAAGTCCCCAAGACTGATTAAAACAGAGTCTGGGTGTTGTCGCTCAGTCTCTGTGATGAGATCAGTGAGAGTCTGTACAGCTTTGCTCACGTGCGTTTGCAGAGGAATGTAAACATAGATTAGATTCATTACAACTGAAGTAGTTCACACCTTTCTGTTGTTTTAATATTGATAATTTTGGCATACAGCTCATGAAAACCCAAAATTCCAAAAAATTAGCATATCATGAAAAGATTCTCTAAACGAGCTATTAGCCTAATCATCTGAATCAACTAATTAACTCTAAACACCTGCAAAAGATTCCTGAGGCTTTTAAAAACTCCCAGCCTGG
>JAUYWG010000044.1:12966450-12980382 GCA_034779775.1 Enteromius afrohamiltoni
GAGATTTTGGAGCACTTCATGCTTCCATCTGCTGAAAAGCTTTATGGAGATGAAGATTTCATTTTTCAGCACGACCTATGTTTTCCGTGATGCAGAAAACGCGGACAAAATTTTTTTTTTACCTCTTTCTCATTTTTTCAGTTTAAAACAACAAATGTAGAAAGGTCTCTACCTAAACTGTGGCCAAATGGCATTGTTAAACATGTTGCCTATTAACCATACATCCTTACGTTCCCGTGCAAGGAAAAAAAGGTAATTGAGGCAACGACAAAATCAACAGAAGCAAGGCGTGAGTTTGTGGAAAATTTTGTTTGTTTCAATGTGTGCTGAAGCTGACATACCGCTTGAGAAAATGAAGAGGATACGTCCGTTTCTTGTTAAACATTTCAAGCAGGGAGGTGCACTCCCAGAAAATGCCAATAGGTAAGGTAACTAGCTCGTCATGGAGCCATTCACATGTTGTGTCTTTTGCACGCTCAAGTTCATCAAATGCAGGCGCATTTTTTCCAGGTGCATCGAGATGAAAACACCTAAACTTTTCAGAATACCAGCAGAGCTACAGCAAGCGTTTTTCGGTGGTGGAAATCTATTAGCTACTAAAACTTCTTTGTCATTATGGAGAGCGCAGTGCATGGTTACAAATAGAAAATACATTGTTCTGCTTACATGGAGGGGTCACTGATGATGATGGGTTAACAGTATACTTTTAGGCTGTAATATGTCTTTGTGTTGGCGTTCTGACAGGCATATATCGTTGTTTCAATGTTTCCATGCCTGCAGCATGGTTACAATTATTCTTTAGTTTAATATTCATCAACCCTACTTTGTTACCTTCATGTTACTGTTATTTTTGGCCAGAGATTTGGCAGAATTTTGGAGAATTTTGAATGTGCTTTATTAACAGTTTAAATAAAAAAGCTGAATAGTGAGTTTGTATAACTGAATTAAAAAAAAAAAGAAAAACAAACAAATCCGAAAAATACAAAGGGCTAAAAATAAATCCAAAAAAACGGAATTTGAAAAAAAAAAATAAAACGGAATTTGAGAAAAAATCATTCATTTCTCATTTCATAGGGCCCTACTCACAGTGCCAAAACCACTGGTAAATGGTTTACTGACCATGGTATTACTGTGCTCATTTGGCCTGCCAACTCTCCTGACCTGAACCCCATAGAGAATCTGTGGGAAATTGTGAAGAGAAAGTTGAGAGACACAAGACCCAACACTCTGGATGAGCTTACGACCGCTATCGAAGCATCCTGGGCCTCCATAACACCTCAGCAGTGCCACAGGCTGATTGCCTCCATGCCACGCCACATTGAAGCAGTCGTTTCTGCAAAAGGATTCTCGACCAAGTATTGAGTGCATAACTGAACATAATTACTTGAAGGTTGACTTTTTTTGTATTAAAAACACTTTTCTTTTATTGGTCGGATGAAATATGCACATTTTTTGAGATAGGAATTTTGCGTTTTCATGAGCTGTTCATCAGCTATAATCATCAATATTAAAACAACAAAAAGGCTTAAACTACTTCAGTTGTGTGTAATGAATCTAAAATATATGAAAGTCTAATGTTTATCATTATATTACAGAAAATTATTTTATAACTTTATCTTTCATTTTTTGAGAAGGACCTGTATATTATACTTTTGTGTATTGTAATAGACTTTAGTTTTAGTGATTTATTTAATCGTTTTGATTAGACTTTTTCATTGGAAGTGTTTATTTGTGGATTTAAATATACGTGAAAACATCAATTTTGTCAGTTTTTGAATTTTCTTGTGAGCGAAGCAAAAATGTAAATTTATGATACCCGGAAAATTAAGCTTGAACAAAATGTAAGTAGTAACTTTCAAACTATTGTATTATAAATGTATGGTATTATAAAACTATGGGAGATCTTCTGTGTTTTGAAACGATTTGGTGCTGTAAGAGTGCTCTGTGTGAAGTTGTCAATGATGACTTGGAGATTGCAATATTTTAATTTATGTATGTATGTGAGTTTTGTGGTGATTGTGTAATGTGATTGGAAATTGTATTAAAGGTTGTTTTAAATTTCCAAATTTTCTTTTTTAAATGTAAGCTTTATTAGAGTTTTAAGAAGTGTTTTTGACTTTGGTGAGATTATTTGCTCAGGAGATGAACATTGTTGTGTTTACATTGCGTCTCTTCTAAGGTCGTTAATGCTGACCCTCAAGAGAGGAGAGCAGCCTGGGGGTTAATTAGAGTAGAAATCATTCACACAGAATTTACTTAATTTGTTTGTGTCTAAGAACTGCTTTAACAAGACAGACAAATTAGTCAGCGATATCTTAATTTATAGAAAATTTAACTGTTCAGGGAGTCATTAAGTTGTTTATGAGTGTGTGTTTTCCCACTGGCTTGTAATTTCTATATAAAGTATGAATAGTGTCTAATGATATGTCTGTCTTTTGTTCTACACTTTACATTTCAAAGGCTAGACAATTATATTTGTGTGATCAATGGCAGATTAGAAACATTAGCTCATCTGGAGAAGCTGCTTCAACTCAACACCTAGCGTTATCCAATTATCCGGTGAATCCAATAGCCTCTGAACAGCACAAGTCACTTGCACAACGGAAACTTTGATTAAAATGTATGAGGCTAATTATATATTTTTTTATTACAGTTTTTACCCATTGCTTGAACACTATAGACACATGCTTAAACCAAAGTAACATAACTTGAAGTTGTTGTAACTATACCTTAAACAAAGTGTAACCATACCTTAAACAAAAGTGCTGCCTGGCTATGAGGGAAGCTGGGCAGAGAGTCCACCCACATCTAAGCCGCTTCACAGTGGCATCTGTAATACAGTAAGAACATTCTGACTAGAAAACAGGTCTCTACCTTCTACTCTACTCAGATGGTATTTACAGCACTGTTCTACAGTATATCACATTACCACATCATGTGTGCAGGGTATTGCAGGGTGCTAATGCTCCTTTTGCAGCCAAAGTGGTAGTTTTTGTGAAACATACCATGATTACTTATATTGAGATGTTTCAGTACAGTGGATGATACAGTATATACAGTAAAGTACTGTAAGAAAAATAAGCAAACCAATGACAATATGTGTTTGTATTTCTCTAGAATTACTCGAAGACCTTCTAGGGTAAATATCACATTGTGTGCCGCCATAAGCCTTCGAAGAATTCTGCATCATCATGCAAAACTAGGTCCATACAATAGCCAACATATACTCACATTTCTAGATGCTCTACATAATATAGTTGTACAGAACAGACCAGATCAGCCCAGGTTTGTGGTGGTATGGGATAATCTCAGTTTCCATCGGGCTGCTCTGGTCCAGAGGAATATAGAGGAATTTTTTTTCGGCTTAGAGATGGCATGTATATGACCGCCAACCACATGCCCGCATACCTCTTCTGCAGGCAATGGAACAGGCCTGCGGTGACATTAAGATGACAGCAATCCATGGACGGCGGGATCCATGAGCCCATGCATGCACAATTGTCATTATTTTCTGTGTTTACAGTATAGTGTTTTTTCTATTACTGTTTTATGGTTTTTTGTTTTTTTTTGCTTTATCTAAATTTATGTTACTGCAATGTACAATATTGAGTAGGCCTAGTGTGTTCCCCCTGATCTGAAAGTGTATGCAAATAATGCAAGTGTGTATCATTTTGTCAACAGAGTTACATTTTGACAAAGGAATGTTAGGTTTTGATAGCAGAGTATGGGTTTTGAAAGTAGAGTTTCAATTTGACACAGATGTAAATGGTATATTTCTCAGTGTTGCGTCATGTTTACTTGTGTTTAGAGTTTTGGCACAATGAGCAAAGTTTTGCAAAATGTGTTCAAGCAACGGGCA
Source organism: Enteromius afrohamiltoni (assembly GCA_034779775.1). NCBI lineage: Eukaryota > Metazoa > Chordata > Actinopteri > Cypriniformes > Cyprinidae > Enteromius > Enteromius afrohamiltoni. The sequence goes on from JAUYWG010000044.1 coordinate 12,970,310, forward strand.
AAAACTGTATATAGTTTAAAGTCCAAGTCCCACTGCTCTTTTCCATGTACACCGATGACTGCACCTCTAAATGTATTTATACAATACATTCATTTCAAAAGTACAAATGTACACATTACTGTATGTGGGATGTTGATTGAAAAAGATTGTATATGAAAAGAAATGTGTAGAAAATGTGGTTGACAGTTTAATTTGTGTTTACCGTAATGACACAGTAAACAATGTATTACAGTAATGACTAGATGTCATTGTGTACATAATCAGATCAAAATCAAATGTTTTTTGAGAATTTATTTTCTGATCTGTGAAATGGACTAAAGCCGCTGAGAAAAACAGTAAGCTGACTTTGTTCCTTTTATCTCCATCAAAGGTTCTGATTGGTGTGTGATCCTAGTGTTTCCACCTGGGTAATTGTGTGCTAACTGAGCTCAAGCAGTGCCTAACTGATTTAACAAAATTGAATTTTTTAACCCACTTTTAAACTATATAATAATAAAAAATAAAATTAGCCTCATACATTTTAATCAAAGTATCCGTTGTGCAAGTGACTTGTGCTGTTCAGAGGCTATTGGATTCACCGGATAATTGGATAACGCTAGGTGTTGAGTTGAAGCAGCTTCTCCAGATGAGCTAATGTTTCTAATCTGCCATTGATCACACAAATATAATTGTCTAGCCTTTGAAATGTAAAGTGTAGAACAAAAGACAGACATATCATTAGACACTATTCATACTTTATATAGAAATTACAAGCCAGTGGGAAAACACACACTCATAAACAACTTAATGACTCCCTGAACAGTTAAATTTTCTATAAATTAAGATATCGCTGACTAATTTGTCTGTCTTGTTAAAGCAGTTCTTAGACACAAACAAATTAAGTAAATTCTGTGTGAATGATTTCTGCTCTAATTAACCCCAGGCTGCTCTCCTCTCGTGAGGGTCAGCATTAACGACCTTAGAAGAGACGCAATCTAAACACAACAATGTTCATCTCCTGAGCAAATTAATGTCTGAGGGCAAAGTTTGGTTTTTTCAGCAAAAGTTAATGGTGTAGAGCTTCATTTTGACCTGAAAATAGGATGTTTGGGAAATCGGATGAGAAGTTATGGTTTTGTGTTGTGAGAATATGAGACATAGTTTCAAGAAATGTGTTTAAGCAATCGAGAAAAACTGTAATACAGCAACAAGGAGCTGCTATGTAGGCCTACTCTTCAGGGAGCAACTGCACTGCCTGTGCCAGTGCTTCCAACACAAAACATTTTAATGCCGAAAGATCAGAAGGACACTACACATAAAGCACAGTGAGGAACATGACACAGATATCACTGTATTGCATTGATCTAATGTAAAATCATGCAGGCTGAATGAAGGAAATGTTGCAGTTCCACATGGCCGTCCTATTTTACAACCCAGCTTCCTTGACGTGGTTATTTTGAAGTGATCGACCTGACAGATCGATCCGCCTTTTTCCCCTTTTCAAATTTCGAATCACACCAGAAAATAACTTATTTTTAACAGAAAGGAACAATCAGAAAGTTGAAAATAAAGTATTAGACCCTTAATTGTCTGTGTATTTAAGGCCTTGTCCATTCTGTTAGTTCTAAATGTAATTCCATGTGCTCTTGTGTTTCTTACTGTCCCTTGTTCCCAGTGATCAGATGGTTAAAGGGTTAATTCACTCAATTTTTTTTTTATGTCATTAATTACTCACCCTCATGTTGTTCTAAACCTATAAGTCCTCCGTCTTGACAGAGCACAAATTAAGATATTTTGAATGATATCAGAGAGCCATCTGCAAATAAGACAAAAACAACACATTTACTCTTCTCCTGTGTTTTACGACCATTTCAGAGTATTAAACTTTATGCATTTGACATAATTAGCCTTGTTTACATCCGTGTGAAAGCACGCACATAACAATAACCTGCGGCATTTGCGCGTACGCTTACATAATAATATTCTCTAAAATGGTGGAAGACGTAAGTCATAGGAGAAGAATGGTTGAGTAAATTATGTTATTTTTGTTTTCTTTGCGCTAAAAACATATTTTCCTATGGGTGCAAAACTGAAGTTGATCCATTAACTGGAGGGACAGATTGCTCTCTGATATTATAATAAAACAAATCAGAAGATAAACAAATATCTTATGGGTTTGCTTTGTTGTTCCTCATTTGCATCGTTCCACACTTCCAGCACCTGTGAATTGTGACGATTGCATATTGTTTCATATGTTCTACAACACTGGAGTGCTGATAATTGCCACTATTTCCAATAGGTAGTATAGCAGAAAATCACGTAGTGTATATAGAATAAATAGCTATTTGCACTAGAATATCACAAATCTTAGAGTAAACAGAATCCATTGCTGTGTGCACTTAGTGTAAATAGCCTCTATTACTGTTTAGTGCAAATAGACGCTGTCAAAAATATTTTCGAAGACAGAAATATTATTTTAGTTTTAAAAAACTAAATATATTATAAAATGCTATTTTAAAATGTAAAAGCCATCACTGCAGTCTTCAGAAATCATTCTGATATGCTGATTTGGTTCTCTCCTATTATTATTATTATTATTATTTTATTTTTTATTATTATTATTTTTAGCAATGTTTAAAACAATTGTGCTGCTCAATATTTTGGTGCTTTTTTTAAGCATTTTTCCATAAAAAAGAAAGCAACTTTTGAGCAAATAAATGCATTTTCGCTAGATGAAATTTTCATTACATTTCTTTCAAAACACAATTAAACTTATGAATGACGCAAGACTTATGTATATAACGCCCACTACAAACTGTTTAGATACAAGATAATTATTTTTTTCTGTTTAATGAAAACTCTAGGGGACAAACTTGCAAATATATTGCCCCCAAAAAGATGATAAGGTTCGCATTCAGGATTCACAGTGATCCTGGACTGCGAAGCAGAGGCAGAGAAAGGGAAACAAGGGGAAGGGGAAACAGACCACCACAATATTGTTGTATGTACTGTATGTAGACAATCACTGCAGCACATCAAGTGTAGATTTTCATTATAGATTTCTGGTTGAATGTCAAAAAAAATCTCAAATAACATGTTAAAGATGATTTTAAAGCTCAGGCTGTTTGTGGCTGTTTTCCGCAGGATTCTGGTGTCTTCCGCAAAAAGCAAAGCACGCTGCAAGGAAGCTGGGTCATAAAAAAAGGATGACTATGCAGAACGGCAACATTTCCATCATTACACCTGCAGGATTTTATATTGTTGCATTAAGTTCAATGCCTTACATTAATATCTATGTCATGTTCCTCACAGTGCTTTATGTGATCACAGTCATGTGCAACATCTTTCTAATAGCCATCATTTTCTATGACCAGCATCTGCATGTCCCAAAGTTCATGGCCATTGGTAATCTGGCTGTAGTTGATCTTGTTCTCAGCACCTCTCTTGTTCCTAGCATGATCAAGATTTACATTGTTCAAGACAATTTTGTACCGTTCAAACAGTGCCTTGTGCAAATGTACACATATTATGTTTTTTTATCCCTCGAACCGTTTTCCTTATGTATTCTTTCTTATGACAGGTTTATTGCAATCTGTTTCCCCTTAAGACAAGAGTCTATTAACACAAACACCAGAATGGCTTATATAATCAGTGCAGTTTGGTTGTTTTGTATTGTTATAGTTCTCTATGCTGTCATATCAATCCCAACCCTGTCCTTTTGTGGCTCTCTTGCGGTCAACAGCTATTTTTGCGATTATGCTCCTGTTTTAAGACTCTCTTGTAGTGGTACGGCATCCCAGTGGAATTTTTCCACTGCTTTAATTATACTCTTAAATGTTGGACCTTTGATTTTTATTTTCTTGACCTACATGGGCATACTGAATGCTGTGTTCAGAATGAAAAATAATCAGAGCCGTTATAAGGCGCTGGCCACATGCACAGAGCACCTCATATTAGTGGCCTTATTCTTCATTCCTATTTTTATCATTTTCAGTCTTGGATTTTTTGGAATTGTTATAAACTCAAATGTAAGAACAGTTTGCTTGTCTTTGTCATCCCTCATCACACCCTGTGTGAATCCCATCCTCTACTCACTGAAAACTAAAGAGGTACGAAGCAGGATCCATTCATTGTTAATCCAGAGACTGTCTGTTCATCCTCTAAAAACTTCACTTTAATGTACAACATAACTGTGGTTCAAGTGGATTACTTATAATCTTATTTTAAGGGTTTCTGTGATGCTTCTTGCATTATTTTGTGGTCATTTTAATTTAATGTTGTTACTCATACATTTAAATCTTCAGCTGTACATTTGCTTTGCACTTAACTTGTAAAAATTAAACTTCTTGTTTCACTTGCAATATTTATTCATTTAATTTTTTTATAGGCAGCCAGCTTATTGGCTTTCAAACCATCCTTTAAATAAGGTAAATCTCGAACTAGCCAATTCCACAGAAGCCATGTCCTATGTTTCACTACCCCACACAAAATTAAGTCTTTTTTAATATGCTTTCTTTTTAATAGACTTATATGTTTAAGTCAACATAATGCATACTGCTCGAAATTAGACGCATCGATAAATCATAAATCTGAAACATTTTGAAAATATCTCCACTGAATTCTTTAGAGCTATCGTGGCTTAAGCGCTTCAGCCCATTGCAGTTATCTGATACAACACTACCATCTAGTGAGCGATAAGTGTAATTACACCTGCTGTTTTTCTACGTCAATGAATGGACCCGGACTCAAAAATGTAACACATTTCCTGTCCGTGATATGAAATGTTCCCCACTAGAGAAGTCGTGTAATCTTCCTGAAGCCCTTGAAATCTTAAACGGAAAAAGGCAAGTTTATGTAAATATTAAACCTTTAAGAGGTTCGCTACTCAGGCTCGAGTGTAAAAGACAATCGAATACATACTAGTGGCCTTTTACTTGTGTTGTTTCTAGATAGTTTCGTCGTTATTTACTGTAACACGTTTCAAATTCTATTTTAAATTATAAGGATGACATCGACTCCTTCTCCAGCCCCTCATAACCGGAGCAGGAGTGAGGACGAGGATGATCCGGTGGACGGGATGATCGCCAGGACAGGTTGTGCTCAGATGCACTACGCTCTGCAGGACTGCATGGCTGAGCATCAGGACTGGAGGAAGTGTCAGGCTGAAGTTCAGAGGTTTAAGGAGTGCATGACCTCCTACCAGAACACTCGCAAAGAGCAGCTCCTGAAGCAGAGGACTTCTGCCACACAATCTGCCTGATGCTGAGGCCTCTAAGACACTATCCTATCACTCAGGTCCTCGTAAACAGAGGAAATATGTATAGAATGTATGAAAGCCTTACATAACACTTTATTTAGCACTAAAATGTAATAACTGTAAAGGTGACGTAATTTATTATTAAAAAAATATATAGAATTAAGAAAATTGTATGTTTGTGTAAATGGACCATTAAAAAAAAATCAGTGTTTATATGCTTTCTTTTATCTCTCCCCTTTTACATAATCATGAAATTACTAACATAAAGTTACAGTACTATGGGGTGGTTTTGTTAAGATCAAACAATGGCACTAATGTATTTTTAGATATGTCAGTGCAAGCTTTTTCAGTTTAGGCAGCTCTGACATTTATTTTAACGGTGGAAAAACGAAATTGCCATTCCTAGAATTCTCTGTTACATTTTAAAGGTAATGTTTTTGTTGTTGAAATAACTTTATTTCTTCTTCTTATTTCTTATCTGTTTTATACATAAGGGTTGTATCTAGTGTTGTTAAATGAATGTTTAATGCATTATTTAAGCTTCACGTATGTTACCATGAGGGTGTTTACTGTTTGTATGAATGGCACTGTGCACCCTCTATATTTAATCATCACCTGCTTTTGGTGGTTATTAATGTTGGCATGTTACAGCTTTTGCCTATTGCTTTCACACTAAAACTGAATGCTTAGCCCAAAGCCTCAATACCTAAACTTCTGGTATCTTACCTTAAACACATTGTCAACTTTGCACTTTGTTTACAACTCTGTAACACATTCATTGCGAAACACTACACACTTTGTCTTGCGTTGGACGCTTTGCTTAAAAGCTAAATCATCTGTTATAACTGGCAAAACACTCTGATCAAAAAGCAAAACTCATCTTGCAATTGTCGACATACACGCCTGCACAACAAAACAGAACACAGATCTTTCTGAGCCTTAGCTTAGACCTCAGGTCAGACATTCTGAGAACTTTGAACATTCTGAGAGTCAGAGTAAGAGGAGGACAAACTGAGAGAGGAGTCGGACATGGAAGAGGACAAAGACGAGGACCAGTGTGGAGTTGTGTGTCAGATGACATCAGGGCTACTCTGGTGGACCATGTGATAAATCATGGCCTGTACATGCAAAGAGTCCACCCTAACCTCAGTCGGTACACACTAGCATCAATACAGTTTTTGCCTATTGCTTACACACTTTTTGCTGAAAACTCTACACACAAAACAATCAGACATAGTACTAGGAGATTAACAACTCACAACTATGCCAAAATGAAACACTGCAATCAAAACTTAACACATAAAAATCAAATTCTTGCAACAAAACCATACACACACAAGCACCATTTGAATGACTCATTCTTACAGCATTCTTACAGCAATAAAGAAAAATGTTATCACAAATCATCAAACTGGATAAATTGCTATTGGGGGGAAAACATATACTTGTTTTGTGTGTGTGTGTGTGTGTGTGTGGTGGGGGGCTGAATGGGGGTTCATGGATCCCACCTTCTATTTGGGTCTGTATTCTGCAATTTTTTTCACACCTGTACACAGTACTGTAACATCACAATGGTATTGTTTTACATACTGTATACTTCACAGCACTACACATTTTGGATAGTACAGTAATACTGTAATATGATACAGAATCATAAGACGCATACTGTAGGTAGGCATACAGTCTGGAGTAGAAACTTTAAGATATAGCTGTTCTCCGGTCAGAATGTCCTTATTATCGATGCTATCGTTTACCGACTGAGGTTAGGGTGGACTCTTTTAATGTGTAAGCAATAGGCAAAAATTGTAATAAGGACATTCAGACTGGAAAACATGTTTATTTTCAAGTTTCTACTCCAGACTATACCTACTGTATGTGGCACATAATTCTGTATAATTTTACAGTATTACTGTACTAACTGTACTATTCAAAAATGGGTAGTGCTGTGATCTACTGTATATGTAAAGGAATACCATTGTGATGTTACAGTGCTGTGTATAGGGGTGATAAAAGTACTGAATGCAGACCCAAATAGAAGGAAGGATCCATAAGCCCCCCTCAGCCCCCCACCACACACACACAGTAATTGTTTTTTTTTTTTTTAACTTTTGTTTTGTTGGTAAATTTGATGATTTGTGATTATATTTTTCTTTATTTCTGCAATATTTGTTTTTGATTTACTCTTGTTTGATTACTGCAGAAATTCTACTTTTGAGTTTTACAATGAGCAAATGTAAACACAAAGTGCAGTGTATTCTATATATAGCTCTGGAAAAAGCTATATCAGCTTCTTTTGGGTTTTATTCTTAAAACTGTTAATCTCACCAATACAAAACAATGCACGTTTGGTTCATTTTTTGTGAACTGCCGTCTTTGAAATTTTAAGGATAGAAGCAACTTGATGCTCACTGAATCCTTGTGCCAGTAAAGCTATTATTGAGGCCTTTTTTCTTGACTCTTGACTGTTTTTAGAATGTTTAGTGTTTATTTTTACATTTCTAGTTACATTTGAAAGACTTCTACCATTTTTTTAGGAAAGGAGTTGTTACTACAAAGGATAGTGTTGATTACAGCAGTGCTTTTTATACATTTTCCATTAACCCTCTGGAGTCTGAGGTGATATTGGGGTCCTTGAGATTTTTGGACATGCTCTGATATTTGTGGTTATTTCAGCTACTTATAACATACTATTACAGCCGAAACTGCTACATTAATATGTGACCAGGATAGATAAAAAATATTATGCGTAGTTACTAAGTTTTGAGAAAATAAAACTTTATAAAATAAGGCCATCCAAGCCATAGTGAATGGTCCTGAATAAGAATTTAGAGTAACCAGCCTATTATGTTAGAATATTTACTTAATGATGTGAAAATCATTTCAATTACTTATTCACAGAAAACTATACAGTGTTTTACATTTTAAAAGACATGTTTTGAGGCTGAAAGCTTGTATGCATGGGCGTGAGAATAGCCATGAATATTAAGTGATTATCACCTGAAAAGACAAAGACCACTCCCCACTGGGGCCATTAATGGGCCATTAGTGAAACTGACAGGTAAGTCAGGTAGAAAGAATGGGAGGAGATTGAAAAAACTGTTTTTTATTTACAACACATTTTATAATTAAAATATACACAATTAAGGTCAAAGACACATTATTGAGCACAGAGCTACAGAGATGTGAACAGACTTTGAGTCAATCCTGAAAACAAGTGAACCCTGTAAATACCTGTTATTTGAGTGTTTGCTGCTGCTTTGCATGAATTCAAGCAAAAATAACCACCATCAGTATTCAGGGAGTTTGTTTTACCAAAGAATATCAGTGCAGATGAACATCTGATGTTGGTACAGCACTCCTAGAGGCGATCAGCTTGAAGAGACTCAGGTTTATCATGCAACAGGTTTCTAATCACTAAAAACAAAACACACAAAAACATCTGTGTGCATGTTGATATCAGTATATGTATCATTTTGTTTCATCGTCTATTACTGTATATCAAACAGAAACAGCATCACGTCCAAAGAAATGTAATCAAAACGTTTCAATCGATTTCATTTTAAGTCAGGAATTACAGTTCAAGAAAAACAAACAATAAAACGTCAAGCACCATTCACCATGTACTAGTGATGTTGTTTTTATATCGTATTATTATATTTGCGAACACAGTAGGCTAACAGCACACAGCCTGTCAACATGCTTCACTCACATTCAGACTTTATAGTCAGGTAAAATTTGGCAAACAAACCAAAAGCACACAATACCACGCAAACTCATACAAAAACAAACAGTACTTACTCATGAGAGTGACTGGAACAGATCGCACGCCGCATCTTGAGGTAAATCCATCTGTTATCTTCTTTGCTGAAGTCAGCGCTGTTTGTTTTGTTTTCTCTGTCCTTCCGCGCTGTGCACGTGAGCTGTAGTGGGCGTGTTCATGTCGTGTGCGTCTCACTTGGAGATTGTAGCTCGTGGACGTGGTCACATTAAAATTAATGAGATCAGATTGAGAAACTCAGTATAGTGTTGGTTACTTTTTACTTTAACAAAGAATATTTGTTTTCAACGTGCACGTACTGCATTTAAAATCAGACACTTCAAGCTTTCTATAGATATATTTCCTATGTCTGTGTGTCATGTTTTCTCGGAGTTATAGTTCATTTTAGTGACGGCTTTTTAAAACTGTTCGCGGAGAGAACAAAGAAAAACCGCGCATACTTTTTATTTTCCTTATTTTGCAAAAGAACACACTATTGTTGTTACTGAGAGTGAACTCAAAAAAGTAGACACTTAACAGATTCGAATGGTATATAACAATTACTTGTGTGCCCAAAATCAACCGAGTTATATTAGTGTCTTTTACACTGATAAAAAAAAAACAAGACCCAAATCACAACAGGTGTTCTAACATTTTTTCCTACCCGTTAGATTTTCCTACCAGGGCTTATTGCGCATGTGCACGTCAATATTGCATTCTTTTTTCTCACCCTGAACAACAATAAAACACAATTTTTTTTCGTTTTTAATTTGTAATATCTATTTTTAATGGGAGGTAGGAAAACAGAACACCGACTTCAGAGGGTTAAATACAATTTTCATTTTTTTTTCTCCAGACCTATATATATATATATATATATCCCAAATAAAATAATTTCCAATTCATAAAAATATGCAGGCAACTGTGTACATATAGACTACTATAATTTTAAATTCTGCCAGTAATCTTTACAGTATGGGACAGCAAAGACCTCCTCAAAGACTGCAAACACTGATACAGTACTGGTGTCTTTAATATTGAAAGTTAGGTAGGCTATTTGAGTATAATACAAACTCACAA
>JAUYWG010000044.1:12986089-13000511 GCA_034779775.1 Enteromius afrohamiltoni
GTAATTTATCTTTGACCTTCATTATGTATATTTTAATTATACTGTGTTTTAAATAAAATACAAATAATTAAAAAAAACACACATGGTCTTTGTCTCTTCAGTTGTTAATCACTGAATATTAATGACTATTGTCACTCCCTCGCATACTGGCTTTCAGCCTCAAAACATGTCTTTTAAAGTTTAAAATAATAAAATATTTATTATTAAAATTTAAAATAAATTAAAAATTTAAATTTGTGCCATGTGAGATGGCAACCACTCCACAGAACGCGGGCCGATGACTCCTCTCAAACCAATGAGGGACCATGAGGGTTTCTCGATGCTAGAGAAAGCATGTTCAGTAACATAGCTTTCTCATATAAGCAATCACAACATATCGTTTTGTTAAGTGTGACTCCTGATTCATTAGCCACTATAGGTAAAAAAACAGAAAAGTAACAATGTATACTAAAAAAGTAAAACTATTTGTTCTACAAAACAATGTTTATGATTATGATAATAAAATACCAGTTTTTGTACAGGTAAAAGTAATGTTTAACACATAGGCTTTTCTCCAGTTAATACAAATTATTTTTGTTGAACATTTCACATTTCTGCTAAAACTGTGATTTGAAAAATAAGCAAAGCTCTGAATATTTTTAGAAATTTTCTTTCTTTTACTTAATTTGAAAACAAACAATTCAAGTTTTGCATATCTATGTGTTTATCTAATAGTTTTTAACATGAACAAAAGCATAAAAATAATCACATTCAGAATTAAGAGGACACAGTCAATGAAATTAACTTAAGATTATTTGGTGCTATTTTTTTGCGCAAAAATACATCTGCTAATCGATTCCTTATCTCTTTAGTTCTGGTGCAGTAAACAGCAGGGTTAATTAAGGGAGAAACTAGAGAGGCCACAATCAAAATTGCATTTCGCTCTGTTAAATTTAGCACAACTCCTATTCGAGTTAGTATTCCAGATACCAGCTTTGGTGCATAAAAACTGAGCAGAACAATGAGGTGACTCAAGCAAGTGTTAATCATTAGCTTTTTGCTTGAGGTGTTGGAGAGTTTAGTCACACTATATGCCAGAACAGCATATGTACACATAATAAAAGGAAATTGTCCAAACATTGGCCACAGACTGATCATGACAGGTATAAAAAAATATGGTTCAGGATTAACACAAGCAGCTCTGATCATGGAAGCATATTCACAAAACACATATCTGATGACAGGTTGACAATATGGAACACTGTCTACTATTGATATCACAAAACCTATAACAGAAAAACCAGCGAGCCAGGTCAGAGAAATGAGCAGAAAAGTTCGTGAATTTGTTACAATGCTGTGGTATCTCAATGGTAGTCTGATTGCAATAAGACGGTCTATTGCCATTAGGGATAGAGCCATACACTCTGTGAAATCCCCAAGATGATAGAAGTATGTTCTTGAGATACAAGAGTAATATGAAACTGTTTTAATATCAGCCAGCAGAACTGAGATCATGGTTGTGGTGCAGGTAGAAGAGAACATTATGTCAACAACAGCTAGATTACAGATTAATATGTACATCGGTTTGTGTAAATGTCTGTTAGCTAAGATAATACACAGATTAATGCTGTTCCCAAACAATGTGAGAATGTAAGTTATTAGGATGAGGAATCCGAGGAGCTTTTGGTTCTGCAGGTGATCAAATCCAGTGATTATGAAGCCATCTACATTTTTCACAGTATCATTTTCATATGCCATTTTCAGTTAGCCACTTCTTAATACACAAATATTTTAAAATACAATAAGTACAGATGATAATATGAAGTCAATTAGAGCCTCAATGTATTCATATATGCATAGAAAAAAAGCTCCTATGAATGAAAATGGCAGAAAGATGCAGACAGCGTGATGAAAACTCTGAAAGTTGAAATATAGTTTTATCAGAAGTACAAAAAGAGTTTCATGCATTCTTAATTACAGAAAACAAATAAAGTATGTAATTTAATTTGTCCTTCTCTTCTTTTCTTCCTTAATTTCAGTTAGAGTACTTAAAAAAACATAAACTCTCTGAGATGTTCCTCCCATCCAGATAAACATATTACTGTGATCCTGCCATTTATATTTTACTATGTGACATGGTTTCCTAGCAGCCTTGATGGAGTAAACGTAGGACATCATCAGCATAGAAAGTCTCTCGGGTATAGTTTATGGTTAAATAAAAACATATATCTGACAAAAAATATCTGACAATATTGCAGTGCAGTAACAATATTGGACTATTAGACATGATTGGCAAATACACTTGTCTTTAGTGGATGCATAATCTTAACCTCAAATCAAGCATGTTAAAAATGTGTTAAATGTTAACCGATTTGTATTATTAGACACAAAACCAGTAGATTCTAGTCAATGAGATTACTAATTACAGAGACTTCACTGAAAACCATATTGTATTTACCAGCTTAGAAATACTCTGAACAAAATTATAAACACAACACTTTTGCTTTTGTCCCCATTTTTCACGAGCTGTCCTCAAAATTCTTTATACACAAAAGGCCTATTTCTCTCAAATATTGTTCAGAAATCTGTATAAATCTTTGTTAGTGAGCACTTCTTCTTTGCCAAGATAATCCATCAACCTTGCAGGTGTGGCATGTCAAGATGCAGGCAAAATGCAACAATCGGTATTCATAACCAAAGAATTTCTGCACAAACGGTCAGAAACTGTCTTAGGGAAGCTCATCTGCATGCTCGTCATCCTCATCGGGGTCTTAACCTGACTGTAGTTCTTTGTTGTAACCGACTTGAGTGGGCAAATGCTCACATTCGAGGGTCACTTTGCAGTGGCATTATCTTCACAGATGAATCCTCATTTTCACTGTTCAGGGTAGATGGCAGACAGCGTGTATGACTTTGTGTGGGTGAGCAGTTAGCTGATGTCAGTGTTGTGGATGTCACTGATTGAGCATGTTTGGATAATCTAGGTATGTCTATATGCAAATATGAGTATATGATGTGTTCCAGTTCTTGCCAATATCCAGCAACTTTGCACAGCCATTGAAGAGGAGTGGACCAACATTCCACATGCCACAATCAACAACCTGATCAACTGTGAATCAAATGTGATCAAACAAGATACTGACTGGTTTTCTGCCATTTTGGTCATCATGAGGGCAGTTGTTGTGAAATGTGCAGGGGCGGACATACCCATTAGGCAAAAGTAGGCTAAGGGGCCCCCAAAATGCTTTTCATGATGCATATAATGCTTATTGCCAGTACCGTCTGTGTGTTGGAGTTTAAATTTACATTTATTCATTTATCCAAAGCAACTTACAGGTGGGGAAAACAGCAAGCAATTAGTCCTATAGAGGCCTATAGAGGAAGTGCTCATAATACCGTATAACAGGCAATGTTCTGATAAGTGCAGGCTAGAAAGGGAAGGAAAGAGTAGGGTTAAGAGTATTTATTTATTTATTTTTATATGATGTCAAATATTGTTGAAAAAGATGGGTTTTCAGCAGTCGTTTAAAAGTTGTAAGGGAGTTGGCATTTCGGATAATGATGGGAAGATCATTCCACCAGCCAGGAACGGTGTAAGAGAATGTTCTGGAAAGAGATTTTGTGCCTCTTTGTGATGGTACAATGAGGCGCCGCTTGAATTTGATGCGAGCTGCAAGAGGGAGCCAGTGCAGGCAGATGAAGAGAGGTGTGACATGGGCCCTTTTGGGCTTTGATTGTGGATGAGGGAAGACCAATAAGAAGATCATTGCAGTAGTCCAGCCTGGAGATGATCAGGGCCTGAGTAAGAAGTTGTGTGGCCTGGTCTGTACGAAAGGGCCTGATCTTTCTAATGTTTTATAGGGCAAACCTGCAAGATCGGGCAGTTTTTGCAATATTGTCTTTGAAGGAGAGTTTGTCATCGTAGATAATTCAAAGATTTCTGGCATAACTTGATGGGGTAATGTTAATGTATCCAAATGGATGGTGAAATAGTGTTGTAGAGTAAACGAGGAGCTCAGTCTTTGCCAGGTTGAGCTGTAGATGATGATCTTTCATCCACTCCGAGATGTCTGCCAAGCAGCCTGAGATCCGTGCGGCTACCGTTGGGTCATCTGGTTGGAATGAAAGATTGAGCTGTGTGTCATCTGCATAGTATTGCTGTAAAATTTGGGATTTCACATTTTAATTTTAATCTTAAACTCTTTCCTCACTTTCTCTCTTCCTGCTACTCGTACGAATGTGTGAATGCGTATGTTTATGTGACACCTACCTCAACATAAACTGGTTCCAATACTCATCTTACCTGCCCTGGTCCCACCTGGGCATGGACTTAACTGTGACAGATGGCAGAGAGCCGACAAGAGTCCTAGAGGAGAAGGCGGGTAAAAAATAAAGGTGCAAGAGACGGGAACACTAGACTGACTAAGCTAGAAAAATAAACAAAGCAAGACTGGCCACAAGACGATCCAAGCTTTAGAACAAGGCATTACGGACTGACATGATATTCATGATATTTTTTTATACTGCATGACTATCTGGGGTAGCTTTCAATTGCTGCTGTGTTCACATTGCATGATGGACGGTGACAGGGGTTTTCACACTTCATGACTTTATCACAGGAAGAATCAATGACAACTTTTTCCTTGTCCTTAAACTACCAACCAAACACATTAGAAGTGACATGAAAACAATGCGAGGTCACGTGTGCAAGAGTTTTCATGTGAGCCTGGGATTGTTATAAAAAATGGTAGCCCGCAAGAATCTTGCCATACAAATTGCATGTGCGCTCATTTACAACGAAAATAAGTTTATGGAGGAGGATATTTACCTTCTATATAACTTTGTAACTCCTTCTTGAACATCCCGCTGCCCTGCATGTTGCTCTCTCATTGGCTGTAGGTAATCTCCAATGTTTTTTTCTGTCAGAACACATTTAACATGGCATGATTTTGAATTCTAGGTCCAGATATTTAGCATACCAAATCTCATGGGTGTTGGCGACTTGTCAGAGATTCTCTCAGATCATGCCTTTGATAGTTCACGCTGTGTGATTTTCACTCCTGTGAACAAGCACTACTTTGATTGTGATTTCAGGCATTTGTCTGTAATTTCTCAAAACCTTTTGGCAAATCAAAATCAGAGCTGAACTTGTGCTTCCTCTGCCTAGTCATGTGTAGACTTTTCAAAAAACAAATAATGACTTTTCAATAACATTTTCAAATGTTATGTCTGCGCTCCCATGTAGTGTTCCAAGGACTCTTATTATGAAGTGTGTTCCCCAGTGTTTCAGTGCTTCCTTTGTTCTGCCTCTGCCCCCTTGTTTGTCTCCATGGTGATTCATCAGCTCCGCCCCCTTGTCTCCAACTTAAAGCAGTTTATGTGTGCCTTTCCAAATGCAGAGATGAGAAATCCAAGACGCTTTTGGTTCTGCAGGTGATCAGATCCAGGGATTATTGTAACGAATGGAAAACAGTATAATTCTGCTTTACACATGTTTTTGCCTTGTTTGCCATCTATCTTTTTTACAGTATAATTTTCATTTGCCATTTTTATTCAAATATTTGTTTTAAATATTTAAATATAACTTTTAGGACTCGATTAAAAAAAAAAAAAGCTAATTAATTAGAGGCTTTGCAATTAATTAATCTAAATTAATCGCATTTTAATCACATATAAATATTTGACCTGAGAACAGTGAGAAGTAAGAATAATGACTTTGAATTGAATTGGATGAATTTGAATAATGACTGAAAACATAAGCTTAAGCAACAAAATATTGTTTATTTTTGTTCAACCAAGTCCAACAGACCAATATTGTGCCATGCGTGATCCAGTATAATCGGTCCACCAAAACTCATCCAGTGAGAAACATTCCGCGGTGCAAAAATAAGTGCGAATAAAATGTGTAAAAAAAAATTAACACGCTATTTTTGTGCAACTAATTCATCTAATTTAACACGTTAAAGACCCGGCCCTAATAATTTTCAATTATTTTAAAATACAGTTAGTACAGATTAAGTACAGTAGTACAGTTAGTATGAAGTCAATTAGAGCCTCGATGTAATCATATGAAAGATTCAATTGAATTCAATTCAAATTTATTTGTATAGCGAAGAAAAAGTAAAACGTAAAAGTAAAAAGAAAGATGCAGACAGCGTCTGTGACTACAAGGTGATGATAATTCTGAAAGTATATTTTTATCAGAAATACAAAAAGGGTTTCATGCATTCATGCATTTAAGAATAAAAAATATAATTTGTCCTTTTCTTCTTTTCCTCTTTAATTCCAATGAAAAAAAGAATAAACTGATTGAGATGTTTCCAGATAAATATATAACTGATATTGTGCAATTTATATTTTTCTATGTGACAGATACTGTACATCATAGGTACCCCTTGCGGCTGGATGATTGGTTTCTGGGAGTTACAGAGGCGGCTCCACCGTGCTTGCTTCCTGGTGCCATTCTTCCCGGAGGATCACGGAGAGCTTACCAGTTCGTGGCGAGCCCCTTACTCGTCACGTCTGCACCCAGGCTCTTCGCCCGTTGCCACTCTCGAAGGCGGTGCGGCCAGGGGGTATGCAGTGATCCTCAGGTGGAGTGCCCGTTGGTGGTGCACTTGTGCCCGCGCTGTGCCTCCACCTGTTGTGACCAGCTGCATCTCCCGTCTGCGGCATTTGAGTTATCGTCCGCTCTGGTGGGCGATGATTACTATGTCGCTGGGCAGGCCGCCATCGCTGTGCACATGTTGACAACGCTCCAGGTCTACCAGGCTAAGGTGTTGCAACTCCTGCATGAGAGGGGACCGGACCAGGGGGGGCGATGCAGGAACTCCACGATGTGGAGATGCGACCTTCATCGGATGATGAAGGTCGCAGCATGTGCCCTTGGTCAGGCGATGTCCACCACGGTGCTCCAGGAGCGACTTCAATGACTGAACCTAATGCAGATGCCAGAGCGCTTGCTTTCTCGATGCCCTCATCTTCCAGGTCGGCCTATTCGGCGACACTGTCGAGGACCACAGTCGGTGGACAGCAGAAAGGGAATGCTGTCACCAAACAGAGGTTGACTCACTGGATGGTAGAAGCCATCTCCCTGGCTCATTTATACCATGGAGAGCCTTGCCCCTTAGCACTGAGAGCTCACTCAACAAGGAGTGTCGCCTCGTCCTATGCGCTGGCTCATGGCACCTCTTAAGCAGATATCTGTAGAGCTGTGGGCTGGGCGACACCCAACACTCATGCTTACATAAATTTATTTGATTCCCAGTCAACAAACGCATGCTTGGGTCAGGCCAATTCTGACTGGTCTGTTGGAATGCACTTGCAAATTGTTCAGCATCTTGTGCATAATATATAATATATAGCATCAGTGTTTTTGCGAAATTTCATTTATAAAAACATGTGAGTTGGCAATTTCTTTCTTCATCCCACCATCTGCACCTTGCGTTTTTAAAGACAAAAACAACAGACTGATTTATCATGATTCGTCTTTCAATGAGATACCAGAGCATTAACAAATTCATTTATATTTTCAGATACTGAAAATGTATCAGCATATACTGATTCTATTAAAACATTTGGGTAATGGGATCTCAAACACTACAGGGAACATTTTTAGCCCAGCTATTTAATGATCACTTAGAAGACCCTTGTGTATATTAGTAAGCTTAACTGGGAGACACACTATGGTTTACACTAAAGTCTCTGTAATTAGCAATCTCATTGACTAGCATCTACTGTTTTTGGGTCCAATATTACATAACCATAAAATCAATTAGCAGTAGTACAACTATTTGCACTAAAACCAGTGTTTGTGATTATAATAATAAAATAATATAAACAACGTACCATTGAAATATAAAGCATAGCAGACTGTTTCAGGTAATATAACTTTTAGCAGATGTTACTACAAACTTTGAAGTTCAAATGGGTGATTGCACTGATTTTAGTTTATTATGATTATTATTATTATTACTTATACTTCACATACATAGTATGATTCAAGTTTCACATACAAAGATTAAATACACAATACATCTACAAACAGTTTTATTTCACAAGTAGGCTTTTTGTAAAGGCATAGAAAGACTTTTTGTTTAACATTTAAGATTTCTGCTAGAGATTTTAGAGCTCCAAATATTGTCCCTAATGTTTTTGCTTAATTTGAAAAACAAATAAACAAAGACACAAGGGAAAAAACACAATTCAGCATCAGCTTTTATATGCTTTGGCTTGTAGTTTATAATATGAGCTGGAGCATCAACACAATAAGAATTAAGACAATAAAGTAATTGAAATTACCTTTAAATTATGTGGTACTATTTTCTTGTGCAAAAATACATCTGCTAATCGCTTCCTGATCTCTTTAGTTCTGGTGCAATAAACAGTGGGGTTTATTAATGGAGGAATTAGAGATGCTACAATCAAAACTGCATTTCTCTCTGTTAAATTTAGCACAACTCCTATTCGAGTTAGTAAAATAGAGACCACCTTTGGTGCGTAATAACTAAACAAGACAATAAGGTGACTGGAGCAGGTGCTTATCATTTGCCTTTTGCTTGAGTTGTTGGAGAGTTTAGTCACACTATATGCCAGCACAGCATAGGTACACAGAATAAAGGGAAACTGTCCACAGAGTAGCCACAGACTTATTATTACAGGTATAAAAAAATATGGTTCAGGATCAACACAAGCAGCTCTGATTAGGGAAGGATGATCACAGAACACATATTTAATTACAGGCTGACGGCAATATGGGACACTGTCAACCAATGATGCCAAATAACCTGTAACAGCAAAACCAAAAAGCCAGGACAGAAAAATAAGCAGACATGTTCTTGAATTGGTTACAATGCTGTGGTATCTTAATGGAAGTCTGATTGCAATAAGCCGGTCTATTGCCATTAATGTCAGAGCCATGCATATTGTGATATCACCAAGATGATAGAAGTACATACTTGAAATACAAGAGTAATATGAAAGAGTTTTAATCTCAGCCAGCAGAACTGAGATCATGGTTGTGCTGGAGCTAGAAGAGAACATTATGTCAATAACAGCTAGATTACAGATTAATATGTACATTGGTCTGTGTAAATGTCTGTCAGTCAAGATAATACATAGATTTATGCTGTTCCCAAGCAATATGAGCATGTAGGCTACTAAGATGAGGGATCCGAGGAGCTTTTGGTTCTGCAGGTGATCAAACCCAGTGATTATAAAGCTGTGTAAAGTGTAATTTTCATTCATCATTTTCAGTCAGCCACTTCCCAGCATTCAAATATTTAAAAATACAGCTAGTTCAGAGAAAAAGATTGTCAATAAGAGCTTCAATGTACTCAAACACACACAGAAAAACAGCTCCTATGAAGGAAAATGGCAAAAAGATGCAGACAGCGTCTGTAAGTACAGGATGATGAAAAGCCTGAAAGTTGAAATATAGTTTTATCAGAAATACAAAAAGAGTTTCATGCATTCTCAAAAATAAAAAAAAATAAACAAATTTTAAAATAATTTCTTGTTCTTTTCTTTATATATATATATGTAATAGCATAGAGTAATCTGTCTGAGATGTTCCTCTCATCAAAAATATTTGAATGAAAACCTGCCTTTTATATTTTACTATAGGACAGATACGTCATGGTTTCCTAGCAACTGTGATTAAGTAGTTCTGTAATTATTTTTATTTTTTTATTTTTTGAGGGTCGTGTAACACTTAGGTACAATTGTTAACTAACTTGTAACCAATAAATTCCTTATTTGCTGTCTTTTAATAGCTAGGTAAGGTAGTTGTTAAGTTTGGATATTGGGTAGCATTATGCAAGCTAATAAGCAAGCAGGTATATCTATAAATTAAAGTGTTAAAGTTAAACCTGATTTATTTATTATTGAAATATATTAAATTTCAGGGTAGGGGTATGTTGTCACAATTGTATTTTATGAAAAAAAATTAGTTGTAATTGTGACTTCATGGAATAATAATTTATTTTCCTTATTGAGAAAAATTGTCACATGTGTTTTATGTCACATTTCATAGAAATGTTCCCCAAATAATAGTTTTATCTGTTTTGTGATACATAAATCATTTTAACCAATCATATTTAAACTTTTTCACATGTAAAATATTTTCATTTAGCTGAAGTAAGAAGACAAAGAAACATATAGGTTATTCAAAGGCAGTTCTTGATTATAACAACTTATCCAGAGTGCTATCAACATGCAGATGGATTTGTGTACCTCTTTGTTTAAAGAAATTATTTTATTAGAGATGTCAAATTTTAAATTATCTCTGCAGGACATTTACCAAGACCAGACATTATTTTTGTTTTTGAAATTATTATTTTTTCTGTTCCACGTGACCTCTGGGTCTGTTTTTTTAAGGGTGTATTGCAAGTCACACTCCACTTGTTTTTTTCTTTGTTGCTTCGCACTAATGAGCTTTGAGACATCTCTCAGGCTCCATATGAACCTCTCCAAAGGTTTACCTGAGCAAACACAGTGCTATTAGCAGGGTAATTAACATGCTACTCATTATCCTTAGGACCATATTTTAGATGATTAGATGATGCAACACTTGTTGACCTCTACACATTCTCAACATTCTTAGCACACACACATTTGAGGGAATGCAGACTTGGAAAACTTAAAATAAAAGACACAGCATATTAGTTTAGCAATAAAATATCATCAGCTGATGTCTGCATAGGTAATAACTGAGGTCCAAGGCTATCAGTTATAGCAAAGGACATCTCATGTTTTCAAAATTGAGTATCTTTTTTAGATACTAAGATTGTCGTAAATATTTAGAAGATACAGTAGGCCATTATAAAGCATCAGCACAACAGTTTCTCCTCTCTGTGGATTTTTTGATGAATGTGATGTAGCTAATCATACCATCAGTAAAATGATTGGTCAGCTGGCAAGTCCAGAGAGGCCTGGCATTCATACTGTATCATAATCAGTGGCATAAATAATTCAGTATTTAACAGGTCAGGGGTGTTTTTACAGGGTAGTGTGCTTGTGAGCTTTCAAGGGCCCCACTGAGCCACTCTATAGGTACATCAAATTGTACATGAACTGCATTGTAGCATTCTTTTCAAAACTTTGTGTATTATACACAAAATTGTTTTCAATATTCAGTATTAGTTTTTAAACCAATGCATGCATGAAAAAATGTGTTTTTAGAATACGGAATATCTATAATGCTTGTAGGTTTAATTTAACCATGTTTAATTGCCATGTTTAATTTAACTCAGGTTTTTGCTTTTCTGTCTAGACAGCATGAATACAGGATCAGTGAATGAAATGGTTGTGAATCAAGATTTCACTGAAAACAGGAATATTTCCACCCCGTCTTATTTCTTTATCAGTGGTTTTTCTGGTATACCTCACATGAGATACTATTATATATTTCTGTTTATTGTTTACATTATTACTGTGCTTGGAAATTCTTGCCTCATGTTTGTTATCATTATGGACCGAAATCTTCACACTCCTAAATATTTAGCTGTCTTTAATTTGTCTTTGACCGACATTAGTGAGAGTACTGCTATGATCCCTCAGCTAGTGAATACTTTTTTATTTGGGAATCAGTTGATCCCGTATGGATTGTGCCTGTCCAATATGTTCTCTCTTTTGTTATTTCTCGCAATGCAGTCACTAACTCTAACTATTTTGTCTTTTGACAGATTAGTTGCTATTTCATTCCCACTCAGGTATCATATGATTGTGACCCATAGATCAATGCTTGTTATAATTGGTGCTTCATGGACGCTAGTACTGTTACTAACAGTCATTGGAGTAAATTTTATGAGCAGACTTTCTTTCTGCAAAGTTATTGTAACTGTTAACAGTTTCTACTGTGATCATGGGCCAATATATCGTTCAGCTTGTAATAATAATTTCCCAAGCTCTGTGATAGCCAGTTTGTTCCCAGCAATCGTCCTTGGATTCCCAGTTGCTTTTATTATCTTTTCATATACATGCATAGCTGTAACATTGTTCAGAATCACAACCTCACAAGACCGTCAGAGAGCAACAAAGACATGCACTGCTCATCTAATGTTAGTGGCTATATTTTATGCTCCCATCACTTTTACCTATGCATTTTGGCCCTTTATTAACACAAACATAAGGATCATTAATCTTTCTCTCACTTCTGCACTTCCTCCAATGCTTAACCCTATAATCTACACTTTTATGACAGAGGAGTTCATGGTGTCTGTTAAAAGACTTATTAAACAGAGATTAATATTTCCATCTCATAAATAAGTCTCTTGAGGTATTTCATTATATTTTTCCCCTGTTTGTTATTCTATGATATTTTAAAAAATAATTAAAAATATATATTTTATTAATTTTTAATTCAGTATTGCAAGTTTTATATAAATATTTTTTTTATTTCATTTGCACATATTACCTTTGTTCATCTGGTTTCACTCTGCAATAATGCTGATAATGTTATGAACTAAATGTATGTGTGGTGGAAGTCCTGTAGTATGAGTAGTATGCTAATTCAGGAAGAATCGTGCACAATTCTAAAATGATATTACCAATTCATTATCTTTAATGGCATTTCAGTCAATTATTCAGTGACAATACACCTTCATCACTGAAACAAGAGTAGTAATACAAGTCACAGAATGTCAACTAAGGTATTTGCAACTTGATATATTGTTTTATGATCCTTTTATGACTTAATGAGGGGCAATAAAAACTGTCCAATAAACTGTACACCTGGTCCACATCCGGACTGTACATCCCAGACACATCCTGTCATAAATTCCGGAATGTTAATGAGTGCGGCTGTAACAGAAAACTAAGTCGTAAACTTCTACGATGTTTATTATGTTTATGGTGCATGTCATGTGTTTTGCTTGTGAACTGTATTTTGTTTGGTGTGAGTGTTTGGACTGTGGCCCCCTCCTTCTTCCCCCACCTTGCAGGGAGGACCCCCACAGAGATCTGTTTCTGCTAAGCCCCTGTGCTTTGTCTCTGTAATGAGAGAGTAAAAAAAAATGAGACACTGGTGAATAAAGGTTTTTAAATTAATAGATGGTTATAACAGGTTTAATCAGTGAATTAAATTTAACAGATGAAAATACCGCTTTTCATGATTTAAAAACAATAGATCTCTCGCCCCACAGTGTTTGCAGTCTATAACTGAAGGCTTAAAATCATTGAAATATATTCTACTCATCTAAACAACTACATGATTGAAGCGAGGTTAAGTTTGTCGTTAGATAAACAGTGACTGTTTCGAGAGCCATTACTTCATATCCTAAGACCTCCAAAATCTCTAGATCGCAAGAAAATAATCTGAATTAGACGACTGATTAATAATCGATTTGTTGCTTGATGAAATCAAATATGCATTAAGAATATAGACAGCGACTGTGCAATGAATCTGGCTGTATATGTATATAAAACAGATTAAATTCACTTAGAGACGATTTGCGTCTCTGTTTGATCAAACAGCTGTGCCTGTGTGTGTGCTTATGTGTGTGCATTAGCGACCAGCTAAAATAAGCGGTGCCACCACGCAAAGCCACATTTTGTACTTTAAACAGACAAATTCTGTTCAAAAACATGCTATTTGAAGGATAAATTTGGGGTCGACGTCTGAATTAGTAGTTCGCAATCTTAGACTATTTGCATGAACACTAATAGCAAAAAAGAACACATTTCTCTATCTCACATGCTCTCTCTCTCTACGTTACCCAGAACGGCGAAAAAAACAAGTGCGCAGACTAACTTTATAGGTATGTTAGTTAAAAGAAATAACTCAAATTATAATAAACACAACTAGTCAAATGCAGAAAATAAACCATGCCAGAATATTAACCATGATAAAACACGTTAGCGTTTGTTAAATCAAAAACGGACATCTCAAACACGTGAATGCTCGAAATAAAAGGAACATTGCAGACTTTAAATAACAAATCACTTATTTGAAATGGTAAATGTGACGCGACGCCTGATTACAGTTCACAATACATGACTCAAAAACAATCACATTAACAGCTATCTGTGTTAGTGTTAAAACAAAGGCAGCATCGTGAGCTCTCTCTGTCTCTCACTAGGTCGCTCTCACGCTCTACAGACTATGCAACTTAAAACACGTAAACTTAAAATCGTACCTTTTTTGCGTGGAAATGTTTGTTGAGCAGAACGTAAACACATCCTTGCTTCAGATTCGCCTTCTGAAAATGCCGCGCAGATTGTGTGTTCAATCCCCCCGCCATGGAGCTACGTCATCAACAGGTAACGTGATCATCAAAGGGACGTTATCACGTAAACTGCTTCTTCTTTTGCTTTACGGTGGAATGCAGTCATGTCAAATCTGGGTCCTACTGACACCTACTGTGTTGAAGTACAAACCGGATTCCAAAAAAGTTGGGACACTAAACAAATTGTGAATAAAAACTGAATGCAATGATGTGGAGAT
>JAUYWG010000044.1:13016142-13034672 GCA_034779775.1 Enteromius afrohamiltoni
TGCCGGACCTGGGACTCGAACCCATGACCTTTGGGTTACAGGTCCGACTCTCTATCCATTAGGCCACGACTGCCCCCCCAAGTCAGCGCCAAACATGCCCCCCCAAAAGTGCCTGTTATAAGCTGGATAAATAGTGTTTATATATATATATATATATATATATATTTATATATCTCCGGCGGTGGCTTAAAAAACGACCGTCGCCAGCTGCGGCTTTGCCTGTTAGACTCCAGCTTTTGTGGTCAGCCGCCGTCGGGTGGATAAGTTCAGTGCAGAAAAGGCGGATAGCTGGCTGGGGTTTATGTAAGAGACCATGAGATGAGAGGGGTTTGAACAGAGGAAGGTTAGCGATCCATGTGGGCGGATTGAAGGAAGTTTGGCTAAAGCTTGTGAGAGAGGCGGGGCTGGCGGGCTGGCGGGCTGGGGGCGAGAAATGCAGGAAGAATATGAGGCCAAGAGAGGCGGACAGCATTTAGCTTAAAGCAGCAAGGAACCTGCGCATACCGGGTCGAGATGCTAAAGAGAACCAAGAGAGGCAGGAAAAATTTTAGTTTGAGCGGCGGGAGTTTGAAAGCCATAAGAAGGCGGGCAAATACAAAGGAAAAATAGGTGGGCAAGGAATGAGGCTAAGGCAGCGAGTTTAGGCAAAAACAAAGCCAAGAGAGGTGGGCAGAACTTGAGTTTCAGGGGCGAGATATCGGCAAATGAAAGCCGAGAGAGGCGGACCGATATGGGGTCTGCAGCGTTAGTGTTAGCTTCAAAAGTTAGATTTTTAGGCGGGTCTGCTTCAGATGTCTAAAAGTGCTTGTCAATATAAAAATTACTAGGAGATATAGGTGATATACCAGTAGACATGATTATCTCTGCACAGTTTTGCTCCAACCATACACACCTCATATATCTAATAATCTAATTATTAGGATAACTAGAAACTTCTAAGCAGGTGTGATTTGGAGCTGAGTAGCAAAGAACAGCTGAGAAAGAAAATGTATATATATTAGATCCAGGTAGCTCTTAAAATGGCAGCAGTTTAATATTCCTGCTATCTGTAAATTATGTTGATTAAAACAACAAAAGGGAAAAAAGTCTTTCACTGCTCTTTATAAATATACATTTTCAGCCGGGAGATGCAATCTGGAATTAGACCTAGAATTTTCTTTATCTCTTCATACTTAATAATAATAAAAAAATGTTGCCACAATGTTTAAGAAATTGTTACAAGCTGGTATTAAGATTTCAGCTTTTGTTATGATTCGGTCCATCTTCTTTCACCCTCAGCCACAAACTTTCACTTTATCACCCACGGACTCCACTCCTGGACTAATCACACACACCTGGACCAATTACACACCTGCAGCTCTTCACCACACCCACACACTCATCGCACACACACATAAAAGTCTGAAATTCCAACATGTTGCGAAGTCTTGTTTTACCTTGTTGTCATTTCTTAGCGCTATTCTGTGTTGTTTTTCTGTTACCGACCCCGGATTGTTCCTCTCCTTGTGATAGTTCGCTGCCTACCTTGAACATTCCCTTGTTTTTCACCTTGATTCAGCCTAGCCTCTGTTTTTACTGTGTGCTTGTTCTGACCCTGCGTGTACAACTTCTCTCTGAATAAAATGCTGCACATGGATCCGCATGTCCCCATCTCCTATAGGTTACAGAAGACTTCACAGGATCCAGCAGCTTTTCCAGAGGACTCCGGTCAGTGAAAGACCCAGCGGAACTACTAATCAATGTAAGGCAAAGCAATCAATCTATGGAAGACTATGTTTTCCACTTCTATGAGCTGTGTTACAAGGTACCCTGGGGGGGATGTCATATGGAAGGACTTAACACTGCCAAGCCCAAGTCAGCGTTCAAAATGGTCGCCCTGCCACAGTCAAATTCAGCAGTCAAGATGGCCGCTCTGCCTCAGTCAAATTCAGCAGACAAGATGGCTGCCATTCCTTAGCCAGAGTCGGCATACAAGATGGCCGCCATTCCTCAGCCAGAATCGGCAGAGAAGATGGCTGAGAGATCCGTTGTCAGGTCCGGTGTCCGAGTTTTGGCCAGGAGTGCGATCCATTTACCTGCAGATTTTAGTCCACAGTTGTCGGGTCCCAGCCCTGAATCATCGTCAGGAGAACCATTGTCAGGTCCGGTGTCCGAGTTCAAGCCAGGATTCCAGTCCGCAGTTATTGGGACTCAGCCCCTAATCACAGTCAAGAGCCATTGCCAGGTCCGGGACAGCCATTGTAACTGAGTCACGGCCTGGAGTTCCGATTCAAATTCTCGTGGAGTCCTGTCCACAGTTGTCGGGTCCTATCCCCCAATCATGGCCAGGAGAGCCGTTACATAGTCCCGTGTTTGAGTCCTGGCCAAGAAAACCAGTGTCGGTTCCAAGCCCCAAATCATGGCCACGAGAGCCATTGTTGGGTCCAAGCCCCGAATCCTGGCCAGTAGAGCCGTTGTATGGACCAGTTCCTGAGTCACAACAGCAAGAGCCGTGGTCCCTTCCAGTTCCTGAGTCCGGGCCATCCGTGGTGGGCGTTACTGTCATTGACTCAGCTCTGGAGGGTTTTACTGTCACCTGCTCTGCCCTGAAGGGCATCTCTGTCACCTTCTCCCCCATGGAGGGCGTCAACATCACCAACTCCGCCCTGAAGGGCATCTCTGCCATCTGTTCCGTCCCTGGAATGCGTATATCCCATCCCTGCCTATGTGCTCCACCCTGGAGGGTGTCTCTGCTGCCTGTTCCGCCCTGGAGGGTGTATCTGCCGCCAACGCCACTTTGCTCTTTCTACGAACTTGCCATATTGAGGCCATAGTTAACCTCTCTGTGCTCTCAGTTCCAATACCATCAGCTCCACCCAGTTGTCTGCTCTGCCTTGGAGGGTCTCTGCGACTGCTACACCCTGACTCTCTGCTCTACCGACACAACTACAGTCCCAGGTGCCACTATCTCTTCCTCTGCTCCAAGGTCCAGATAATTGCCTCATGATTTTGGCCATCCAACCGTCCCCCTCTTCTGCCTCCACTCCAACACCCAGGCTCCATTTCCCAGTATGCTTCACTCTTGGACTAATCACACACACCTGGACTAATTACACACCTGCAGCTTGTCGCCACACACACTCACATAAAAGTCAGTCTGAAATACCAACACATTGCAAAGTCTTGATTTACCTTGTTGTCATTTCTTAGCGTTATTCTGTTTTGTTTTCCGGTTACCAACCCGGATTGTTCCTCTCCTTGTGATTGTTCGCTACCTACCTTGGCCATTGCCTTGTTTTTGACCTTGATTCAGCCTAGCCTGTTCTGGCCCTGCCTGTCTGACTGGTCTCAGGATAAAAAGGCTGCACATGGATCCGCACATCTCCTATGTTACAGATTTACTGTGACAGTGCGTTTTCACCAGACATGACACAAAACAAAAAACATTACAATCAGTGTCACTATCTATTGAAAAGGCTTTGACCACACAATTTTTTTTGTTCTGTCTGTTTATGCTAACTTATAAGACATCACTCATTCTCATTTTAGAGACATGGGAGGTGTGGGGAAGGCCTAGAATGCAGCATTGCTGTTATAATGTGAAAATGTATTTAATCATTCTGATGGCACTGAATGCAATTGAATAATCTCATTAACTCATTAACTAATAAAGTGGCATCAACCTCACTGATATCAATATTTTATACACCTAAAAGCATTTGTAAACCATATTAAATATGGTTATATAACCTATAATTTAATAGCTTAAGTTAATAACATGTAAATAACATAGGATGTGTAGACATTAAATAGCTTTTTTGCATAGATTACAGTGTTTGTCAAACTGCTGTGTTATGCATCACCAGCCTTGAAATGTTATGGATTATGATGTTCTGAAAAAAAACTCCCAAGTTTAATTATGGCTGCTAAGAAACCAAGATGTATCTGGGGCATCATATAAAATATAAAAGGCAGGACATCAGTCAAACATCTGTTAGATGAGAACAACCTTTCTGGATAAAAAAGAATATTTCTATGTTCTACAAAAACAATATTTGTAAGGTTCTAAGGAGTAATGCAAAAAGAAGAAGGGAACAAGAAAATGTACATATTTACATTTATTCCTATTCCTTAAAATGACTGAAACTCTTTTTGTATTTTTGATAAAAATATACTTTAGCTTTTACAGTTTTTGTCACCTGGCCATTACAGACACTGTCTGCATCTTTCTGCCATTTTCCTTTACAGGAGCTTTTTTTCTATGCATATATGAGTGCATCAAGGATATAATTGATTTTGACTTGTTACTCGCGTACAGTGTATTTTAATGCAATTGTGTCTGTTTTAGCAGTGGACTAAAAATGGCAAATTTTACTGTAAACAATATAGACAGCTTTATAATCACTGGATTTGATCACCTGCAGAACCAAAAGTTCCTTGGAATCCTCATCTTAATAGCCTACATGCTCATATTGCTTGGGAACAGCGTCAATCTATGTATCATCTCGACTAACAGGCATTTACACAAACCAATGTACATATTAATCTGTAATCTAGCTGTTGTTGACATAATGTTCTCTTCTACCTGCAGCACAACCATGATCTCAGTTCTGCTGGCTGAGATTAAAACTGTTTCATATTACTCTTGTATCTCAAGGATGTTCTTTTATCATCTTGGTGACTTCACAGAGTGCATGGCTCTGACATTAATGGCAATAGACCGACTTATTGCTATTAGACTTCCTTTGAGATACCACAGCATTGTAACAAACTCACGAACATTTCTTTTCATTTTTCTGACATGGCTTATTACTATCGCTTTGATGGTTGTTTTGACATCTGTGGTAGACAATGTCTCATACTGTCAGCCTCTCATCAAATATGTGTTCTGTGATTATCCTTCTATGATCAGAGCTGCTTGTGTTAACCCTGAACCATATTTTTTCTTACCTGCAATGATTAATTTGTGGTGGTTCTGTGGGCAGTTTCCTTTTATTATGTGTACCTATGCTGTCCTGGCCTATAGTGTGACCAAACTGTCCAACAATGCAAGCAAAAGGCAAATGATTAACACTTGCTTGAGTCACCTCATTGTCTTGTTTAGTTATTATGCACCAAAAATGGTTCATGCATTACTAACTAGAATAGGAGTTGTTCTAACTTTAACAGAAAGAAATGCAATTTTGATTGTCGCTTCTCTAATTCCTCCCTTAATAAATCCCACTGTTTATTGCACCAGGACTAAAGAGATCAGGAAACGATTAGCAGATGTTTTGCACAAAAAAGTTGCACCAAATAATTTAAAGGCTTTATCATAATAGTTTATTTTGTAATATCTCATATCTGATTGTGATGATGTTTTTGTTGCATTTATTAATTTCTTTTGTGGCTCATGTTAGTAATGCATAGATGTGTAAATATTTTCTGGTGTATTTATAAATATCAGTAATGCACAACAGAAAGAGCTCTCTGTAACTGTCACAGAATAAAACTGTCAAACATGCTCAAAAAATATATATATTTGAAAATGTATTTTTTCTGTGTAACTACATGCTTTGTCAGATTTGTTGCATCATGCATGACAATAAATGTAAGTTTATTAGTAAAAATATCATAAAGACAGTTAAAACAATCAGATAAAAATGCATTTGAAATGCCTTAATTTAATACATTACATTTCACCAAAATGTATTTGTTAAACACAACTAATAATAATGTAAAAAAAAATGTTTAATGAATATATACTTAGACACAAGACCCAACACTCTGGATGAGCTTAAGGCCGCTATCGAAGCATCCTGGGCCTCCATAACACCTCAGCAGATTGCCTCCGTGCCACGCCTCATTGAAGCAGTCATTTCTGCAAAAGGATTCCCGACCAGGTATTGAGTGCATAACTGAACATAATTATTTGAAGGTTGACTTTTTTTGTCTAATGTTTATCAGCACATTACAGAAAATAATGAACTTTATCACAATATGCATTTTTTTTGAGAAGGACCTGTACACACAGTAAACTAAAGCTTGTCACAGCATCAGCAAAAGTAGCCTAATTATCAGGAATATGTAGGAAAATAGTAGGAAGATGTTTAAATTATTTAGTGCTTTCTGAGTTTGTGTCACAAAGATAAAATTCCTGACTAGCCATCTCCTCTGATGCACCTTAAGTTATCTTTATGGATTAAAATGATAATGAAAGAGTTTTTGTTTTAAATGTTTTGTTTTGTTTTGTTAAATGGTCTTTTTTCACTGGGTTTTGGTTATTTTTTGTGAAGCAAGGATATTGGTCAGGTGAGGCGGTGCCAGCCGTGATTAATCAACCAGCGCTCCTCTCGAAACTAGTTTATTTGCTAAAACCTCACATTGTAATGCAAGCATTACTGAACATGTACAGAGTAAAATATTACTGAAACCTGATTAGTAATGCGTTACATTACTGCGTTACAGCAAAAAGTAATTTATTACTCTAATGTATTACTTTTGTAATGTGTTACTCCCAACACTGATTATTAATAAATTGACTATTTTCCTTCATTCATTTTTTGTTTACTTAGATCATCAGTGTTTTAAATCCTTGACACCATTAACCACCTGAGCAAGCAATGTCAACCAAAAGGGATTTAAAGACTCATTCTAATAATATTACATTTATACAATACCTACATGTGAATACTATTCATCCATTTTACCATCTTCCTACCATTTCTCTCTCTACTGGCCCAGTATGGCCTAAAAACATTGCTACAAATGGGCATGTCATGGAAAGGCCAAAATCTTGCAAATAAATAAAACATAGGCAAAAGCTGATGTATTTAAATAAATTTCAACGCCTAAACAGGTTTAGAAAAACTGCAGCTTATAGCTTTACATTATTTACACCATATATGTGTTATTTTCTTGGACATTAATGTTTGTGTATTGAAAGAAAGGGTGCTCATCAAGAAACTCATTAGAGGTTTGATGTCAAGGGGTTTTCACGTAAGCATGTGCAATAATCGCTGTCACTGTTGTTTGTCTGAAATATTCTGCTACATGTCCTTAATTTGCTCTCTGGAGACACTAGACACTCTGAAGACTGCACAGATGGAAAACCAAACCTGAGAAAATTACCACTGACTGATGTAGTAAACACCCATATGTATAGAATGACTCTCAAACAAAGTTTTTGAGACGTCTGTGACCTTTAACCTTCCTCATGAATTATTAGGAGATCAAAATAAAAACAAAGTTAAAAATAAATCTATGGCTTAAGTCTGGATTTAAAATGTAAATTAAAACTGAAGTAAATATATGGTACAAAGAATACAACTGAAACAGTAATATGATAATGGTTTAACACCAGTATAGCACCCAGCCTTATTACGTAATAAAATCAGACTCATTTTATTATACAAAGATGACAGGTAAAAGTGTCAAGCTATAAAAATGATAAAATCCCAAAAAATAAAAGACAATGCTTAAACACATTTACATATAACATTGTTGTTATTTTTATAATCATTACATTTTAATTCAATGGCAAATTCACTTAAAAAAGGAAAATACTATGATCAATGAGCCTCTATGAACCAATTTATGTATATTTTTGCCATAGTTCAAGACAGTATTACAATATTACAATACAATACTACAAAAATAAACAAACAAGCAACTTGCATACCTCTATTCATACCAGAAGTTGCAGGTGTGGTCTTTAAATGTATCTTATCTGCCAAATACTATACATTTACATTAAACACCTGATAAGAAGGAAATCAGACAAATTAACTAAAATAGCACTTATGTCTAAAAAACAGGCCACAGGTTATGCTGTGTTTATCATAGAGCAAAACAATAAGGATTAATGCTGCAGAAATACCATCAATTCGCTTAGGTATCTCAAGTGAATATATTAGCGGTGTAAATAACCAGTACACAAACAAAATTTTGTTGTCCCAACAGAGCCAATAATCTATTATTAATTTGAATCATTAGTCAATTAGTGGGTTGGCACCTCTGAGCATTTGCGACCGCAGGGGGATTATAATTCAATAAATATACTTTATGCTTTGGACTACTGATTTATGTTTAACAGAATTTACAGGTTAAATACTGTAACTAGATATCATATCCTACCCTCACAGCAGACTAAAAGTACATTAAGAAAATTGCTTTGTATCAAAAGTTTTAGAAAATAATGTTTAAAATATGCATAATTAAATACCCAGTCTTTTACATACGTTCCAGAACAGAAATCTGAACAATAGATAAAGTCAGGTTCATCATTTTCAGTTTTGTGATATATTAGAGTTAGTGTATATTATTATTTTAGTGAATACTTTATCTCTTTTTTTCACTCCATAAATCAAAAAAGATTATTTTTGGAATAATATATTATAAAAAACAGGTGAATGAACAAATCCTTCTCTATTCAGCTTTATCTTTAGAATATATACTGTATATATAAAACTGTAACGTCTGGAATGTACGTAAAACAAAACAATTATAATTTAAAGAAAACAATTAATATATTGTATTTTAAGTCTACGGACGCAAATTAATCAATAGTCTGCAAGAATACAATATGTGTCATGGTTGTGCAATGGCAAAGCACAGAGAGTGTCGTCATTGCTATTAAACATGGTTTAATCTTCACAAAGTAGAATCCAAGGGAGCAGATAAACCCACACCTTACATAGACATTGACGGACGATAAATAAAGGACAGAAGGCAACTATTAAAGGGAAGACAATCACAGATAACGAGCGGAACACACCTGACACAAATGACTAATTAACATAAACTAGGTCACAGGGAGAAACAAAGAGCACATGGGAAAAGACAACAAAATGGAACATTATGGAAACAAAATAGATTTAAAATTGACCAGTGACTTGCTTATAGTCTCATATATCAGATTACTATACACTCTAAAACATGGCTGTGAATTTAACGTTAAAAAACAGTCAAAATGCTATGGTAAAAACCTCTTAAATAGTTAAAGGTAAATTCCTTTCAAATTTACAGGGAAACACCTTAAACTGACATTCCCAGAATTCCATGCATTGCATTTTAAATTTGTTTAAATTTGATGTTTTTTCTTTAAAATTACTATGTTTCGTTTTTATCTTTTAGCAGTTACAGTATGTTACATGTAATGTTGTTAAATTAATATTTATTGCCAATTTTAGTTTAATAATTCTTACCATGATGGTATTTAAATTTGGTGTTTAAAACAAAATTTTGATATCGTGTTTTTCACGGTTTTATACTGGCAACCACAACTGCCGTTTTTTTACCATAAATTTTACGGATATCTTTTTACAGTGTACCCATAGGCATGAGCTAACCTGTTTGGGCCCATTTTACTTTTAATGTTTACAAAATATTGTATTAGCTTGACATGCATACATGTTAATGTTAGTCTAAAACCATCCACATGAGTTTAGCTATTATTTTAATATTTGGTACAGTTTAGTGTATTTTTGAGAAAAGGGGAGATCACTGAAAGAGACATTAGAGATTTTAGGTCAAGGGTTTCCAAGTAACATCCCATAAACATTGTCACTGTTGTTTGTCAGAAGAACGTCAACATATTTACTACATGACCTTAATTTGCTTTCTAGAGACAATAGACAGACCCTGAAGATTATGGACTGATGGGAAAACAAACTTGTGAGTATTTACACTGAGGAATCCAGTAGATGAGTGACAACACCAATTAATGTAGATGCTGACACTCAAAAACAATCAAAACCCCATGAGACATAATGATGGGCAGGAAAAGTTTGTTATGACACTAACTTTGACATTTACTAATTACTTATATACTTCATGTCATATTAAAGTTCATAAGCAGCTTTATAAAACATGCTAAAACAATGATATCTTAGTTGGTTTAATGTCTGTTGATAATTCCCTACACCCAGTACCGTTTAACTGCACTACAAAGATACAGTAATTTTTAAAAAAGGATTTTGCATGTGACTGATTGCTTCACTCTTACCAGACGTACATATTATGTACTTTTTAAAAATACAATGTAAAAGCATGTATGTACACAATAAGTACATTGTATCAAATTATTAACCTAATGTACGTACTAATGTACGTAGTTAAGGTCAGCTAATATAAAGTGTGACCCTTGAAGTGCTATGAGGCCTGTTTTGAGGCCTTTTTTCCACCTGTCTGATTAAGGCAAGTTCATGAGCTATGAGTGACATTCAGTCCCTAAAGCCATCATCTGGAGAGAAAAAGTCCCAACCACACTGTACATATCAGCAAACACTATATAAGTAATACACAATAATGTACTACTCTGAATTTAGAGCACAAAGTCAACATAGCAGGTGCAACTTCACTGTCTTATTATTGAATGTCTTGTTGTTTGTTGATAAAGAATTGATTAACATACTGTACATTTTATTATTTTATTGTATTTTATGACATTTTACTTTTTTAGAGATTCTCCAATAATCTCTGCAGATCTGGCAACATGTTACCGCAGAACTGGACTACTATCACTGAGTTTATCATTGTGGGCTTCCCTGGACTCCATCCAGACTACTACGGCCTGGTCTCTGCCATTTTCTTCATCGTCTACACGACCACCGTTGCCGGAAACACCATTTTCCTTGTGCTGTTTATCACTTCAGAGACCCTCAGGAAGCCCATGTACATCATCCTTGCGAGCCTTGCAATGTCTGATATGTGTTTTTCCACTGTTTCCTTACCTAAAATCATAGCTAGGTACTGGTTTAATGCGGGAGCAAGCTCTTTTCATGCTTGCTTCTTCCAGATGGAGCTAATTCACTATTTTGGGACATTAAACTCACTTATAATGATGATCATGGCACTCGATCGCTATGTGGCTATATGCTATTCTCTACGATACCAGACTGTTATGACTAACCGTGTCATGTACACCCTAAATGCAACAGCTTGGGTAACTGCCTTTATCGCTCCCACAACAGCCACCCTACACACTCAACAGCTTCCTTACTGCGGCCCTAAACTGATCATTCAATGCTACTGTGACCACATATCTATTACCAACCTAGCCTGTGCTGATAACAGCAAGCAGATGTTGGTCGCCCTGTGCGTGGCCCTACTTGTGCTCCTCCTGCCTCTGGCCTTCATCATTTACTCTTACTGTCACATCATTGCATCTTTGATGAGGCTGTCAAGCTCTCAGAGTCGTTGGAAAGGTTTCGCCACCTGCAGCACGCAGCTGTTCATCATCGCTCTTTTTTATGTGCCTCGCTGTACTGTGTATATAGCCAATTTCCTGCAACTCCAAATTAGTAGAGATTTCAGGATACTTCTCATTTTGCTTTACAGCCTCGTTCCACCACTGATAAACCCTTTTATCTACTGTTTACGTACTCAGGAGATCAGAACGATAGTGAGCCGGTGGGTAAGCAGGCAAAAAGCCTTTAAAGAGATATCTAGAATTAACGTGATCACTCTGTAAAATATTATGTTTGTGGAGTTGTAATAGAAACAAACATGCAATATACAGGAAACAACAGAATAAACTTTGGTCATTTGTAATGGTTTTGTGCTCTGTTTTGTTTAAATATGTATTATGTTTTTTTTATTTTGTTATGAACGACAGCATATATAAAATTAGCTCCTGTATGGTAGAACAGACATGTTAAAAGGAATTATGATATTGATCAATTTATCTATTTGTCTTTACACACAAAAATATCATAAATATAATATTTAGGATTTATGCATTTGAAGTGTATATAAATACAGTAATGGATTTTAGACTTAACATGGTGTATATTTGTCAGTCATACATAAATGAAACAACCAGGTAAGAATCAGGTAAGATTTCTGCACTCCAAAGTATGTATTGTAAGAATGTATTTTATTTTATTAAAAACAATATTTGCAAAATGCACATATTGCACAAACTGCAAACAGCATAAATCTGTTAATTTTGAAAGCGTATTTTCATGGTTTAAATACAAGTCTTATGTTTAAAATTGTGTAATTCATACGATGTTATGTGCCATTCAAATAGATACATTTTAAATTTAGGACTAAATATTTTGCGCCATATAAGTGCCATAATATTTTGCATTACAATGAAATGCAGTAAAGGCTGTTGCCTGAGGATACTTGTCTGTGCATTAAATTAAAGACAATTAAGTGAAATGAATAAACCATTGTAATTTTTATAATTGTCCTGTAACTTTCTAAAAGGAAATTAGAAAGGTATCCCTATTAATAGCAAATTGGCTGTTTATTAGTACTTAGTTTATTGCCTAGTTTATTAGGCACATATTCTGGTATCGCCCCAGTGACAGCTTTTGTACCTTTATTTCTGAGGGTGTAACAAGAATTGGACCTTAAAATACATTGTGGCTAAATACTATGGTAACACTTTAGAATAGGGAACACACAATTATATAAACCATGACTTTTTCGTCATCTTTATGTGCTTATTAATAGTTGGTATTAATGGCTAATATTCTAGTTATGTGTCATTTTAGCATCACCTGCTGGTGACCTGGTGCAAATGCTGATTAGAATTGGGGGGTTGTTGGCCAACTTCTATTAAAATGGCATATTGGATATCGGCAAAAGTCCAATAACATGCATCAGACCCAAACTATTCAGATATTGTTAGGGCTGGGAAAAGACACCGATGCATCACAAGTCAAGAAATTATTCAGTATCGATTCTGAAATTTTACAAATGTATTGATTACGAATGTATGGCACTGCATTCTGTAGAAACAAATGTGCTAAGCACATAATTAAAAAATATTTTAGATTTTTTAGATTCTGTCTCTCACAGTGGAAATGCACCTACGCTGAAAATTGTAGACTCCTCCATGCTTTCTAAATAAGAGAACTTGCAAAATCACAGGGTGATCAAATACTTATTGACCTCACTGAATACCATGGATGACTTTCTTGCAATATATCGTCGATCACATAATTGCTGGCATTGTGATAAATCATTATCATGGGCAAAGTACTGTGACAGTATCGTAAGTTAACCGGCAATTATTCAAGTAAATGCATGCTGGTTGGCAAACCATGGGATTTCCAAATCCAGTTAATTGAATGTTTCTCATTATTCTGTGTTGTGCAAATAGCCTAGGCCTATATGTTATAGCCTACTTAACATGGAGGAACTGAGCCAAGATTCATTCCACGGTTATTTTTAAATGAAGACAAGACACATTTCCCAAACCACAAAGGTCATCCCAGTTTTATGTCACCAAATAATTCAAAACATGATCCTTTATGACGTGTTAGACCCTACAGGCTTTAACAATGATTCTACAGCTATAAAATAATGAAACCACAAACAGAACATTGATGTCAGCACTGAAAACTGCGGGAAGTGAAACACTGAGCCAGGAATATATTCCAGCCAATATCACACAATTTAAGAAATAACCAAGGTAATACAAACCAAAAAAGCATTTAAATTATAACAGTGAGAAAGGAACAATGGGTAATTCAATAAATTTAACATTAATTATTAATTACATTAATAATTATATAACTATATAAAATTATATTTATAAAAATGCATATATTATGTATAAATTTGGGATAATTTGCATTCATTTTAAATCATTTAATAATTGGATAATTATTCATTTTATTG
This sequence comes from Enteromius afrohamiltoni, assembly GCA_034779775.1. Lineage (NCBI taxonomy): Eukaryota > Metazoa > Chordata > Actinopteri > Cypriniformes > Cyprinidae > Enteromius > Enteromius afrohamiltoni. The sequence goes on from JAUYWG010000044.1 coordinate 13,029,739, forward strand.
TTTTTCATACAATTGTATTTTAGAGCAAAAGCTAATTTTCAGTTCAATTAAATATTACAGTTTTTTAGGCAAATCTACTCGGCATAAGAAATTTGTCAGTGTAACATACAGCATTTTTTATTTTTTTATTTTTTTTTGTAAATATTTGCTCACTCCTATTTTTAGTATGTTAAAGGAAAACAAAACCATAGCTTCTGTGGTAACTGAGTTTATCATCGTGGGGTTCCCTGGACTTCAGCCCAAACACTACAACCTGATAGGAGCGCTTTTATTCATCATCTACATCGCTGTAATCACAGGAAACTCTGTCATTGTGGTCCTGTTTGTGATTGAACGCAGCCTCTATAAGCCCATGTATTTTATCATGCTGAGTTTGTCCTTGTCTGATATTGGTTTCAGTACAGTCGCTTTGCCAAAAGTCATTTCTCGCTATTGGTTTAATGATGGTTATATTGGTTTCTATGTTTGTCTGTTTCAAAGGCAGCTGATTCACTATTTTGTTACCTTGAACTCTCTTATGATGATGATCATGGCACTTGATCGGTACTTGGCAATCTGTTACCCGCTAAGATACCCTGTTTTAATGACTAACCGCACTATGAGGCTTCTAATAGGGTTTTCGTGGGTTGCTGCAATGATTACTCCAACCATTAACTCTATGCAGACAGTAAAGCTGCCATTCTGTGGACCAAACTTAATCCTTCATTGCTTTTGTGATTCTCTGTCTATGAACCAGCTGGCCTGTGCTGATGTCACCCTCACAAATCTCATTGCATATGCTGTAGCAATGTTTGTGCTTCTTGTTCCATTCACTTTCATTATATTTTCATATTTAAGTATCCTGGTGTCTGTGCTTCGATTAGCAAATCCACAGGGCCGATTTAAAGCCTTTTCTACCTGTGCCACTCAGCTGACTATCATTACCATCTATTACATGCCCCGTTTTGTGGTTCTAACCAGTTCTAACATCCCAAACGCTCAAATGAACAGCAGTCAGAAGATCAGCCTGGTCATGTTCTACAGTCTGCTTCCACCTGTAGTCAACCCCTTCATCTACTTCATCAGGATCAAAGAAATCAGACAGTTCTTCATCAAATGGTGTGTCTGCAGAAACAGGATCAGTCTAAAAGTCAAAAAGTTACCTATTCAAAAGTGAAATGATGTACCTGACCTGATATATCCTATTTTATGAAATTTATGTTACTATGTACTGTTTTTATGGCCTTTTAGAATTATATAAATACCAGTGCTACTTTTATATATAATATAGCTTTTTCAACAGAATTTAAAGAGCATTTATCCAAACACAAAATAAAATAAATGTATATGCAGTAGACTGAGTGCATCTTACAGTGGGTAATTAGACCGTAATGTTCATGCTGACATGATTTTGTAAAAATATAAAAGGTAACACTTTACTAGAATAATGGGCCGTTTCTAACACGTAACTATGCAGGAAGTATAAGGTAGTTCTACATTAAAACTTAACTTAATACTAATAACTAATAGAGAAGATAAGCAGTAAGTAAGTAATAGCAATAGTAAGTGAACAATTGGGTTCTTAGTAGAAACTTGAATTTTATATCCCTCAAATAATTTAGCTAGGTTGAAACTGTGTCTACTACTTTTACCCAAGAATGGAAGTTCTCTGTTTATTTCAAACCTAAACATTAAATAATAATAATAAATTACTTTTAAAAAATGATAATTAGGAAGTGATCATGACAAGCTGATGATTTATTATTGCACAATTGTGATATCTGTTTTATATCACTTCAACATGGTACACTGGTACCTAGTACAAAAATGTATGACTATAAAGTATGAGACAGATATAAAATGTCAAACAACTTTTTAATTTACGTTTGAGTAATTACTGAGTGGTTAACGAGTTACCCTTTCAGTCGAATCACTTCGACGTTACATATGGGATCTCGCTTGAGAGACTAATTGTCTTCGAATCCTTTGAAAAAGGGCAATGAATATTGGCGTGCAATAATTACTGCCAGGTGCACCTTATCACAGCCGAGTATAAGAAGGCACGGCTGGATTGCACATGCAGCTTTTCGCTTTCGGAGCCTTGTCTGAATGACATTGAGTCTGCTGGAAGAGAATCTACAAACAAACAGACTTCTTGTCCGAGTTCAAGCTCTCTCGTCTTCGGCATCTTCAACTGGGGAGCTGTCAACGGACCCACAAGACTGGCAGCCTTTTTAAAGGCTCAAAGAGTGCCAGTCTTTTGCTCGCCAGTGAGAGACCTCAATTACTGAGTGCACACGGTGCCGCGAAAGGTCTCCCCTGGGCAACCGGGTGTCAAAAAAGAGCAATTTCCTCACGGTTTCATAGCCATTCTCCGGGATGTCTATGTGACCGTGCGCTTCTGTGTGCGGGAGATTCCTCTCCTCTTTAGACGGGCACGAGCGCTGTCTTGCGTGTTTAAAATAATGACTCATACGTTCATTGCAAGCGCATGACCATCGCTACACTGTGTTCGTGCCTCTCATATGCGGACACGGAGCCCTGGATCCCCAGCTCGGGAACCAGTGAAGAAGGTAAGCACTGCCCAGAGCAGTCAGACTCGCCCCCAGGACGTTCATCCTTCTGGGGCCGGTCCCCTCCCTGGTTCCCCACCAGGCTGCCCCACCGTGGGCACGGCTGTCACCGTACCCTTGATACCCCTGGAGACCTGGTTGGATGCCTGGTTACGGCTTCCCAACCTGTAGCGGTGGTTGATATGGACTGTACGCCTCAGCTATGCGATTCAGTTTGCCAGGCGCCCGCCCAGGAACAGAAGCATTCTCTATACCCATGTCTGGTCAGACCTGTCCCTCCAGCCGAGATGAGGTCTGGGTTTTACAGTCCTTACTTCATTGTGCCCAAAAAGAGCGGTGGGCTGAGACCATCCTGGATCTCAGAGCCCTGAACCGGTCCCTTCTCAGGCTGCCATTCAAGATGCTCATGCTGAAGCGCTTACTACCATGCATCCGGCACCAGGATTGGTTCGCAGCCATCGACCTGAAGGACGCGTACTTTCATGTCTCGATTTTAACTCACCACAGGCCCCTTCTGCGGTTTGCGTTCGAGGGTCAAGCATATCAGTACAAGGTTCTCCCATTTGGCCTGTCCCTGTCTCCTCAAGTTTTCACCAAACTCTGTCTGCCATATGACAGATGGGCATCCACATCCTCAACTACCTCGACGACTGACTGATAATAGCCCACTCGCGAGAGTTGCTGTGTCAGCATAGGGACATAGTGCTACATAGTGCTCAGCCATTTGGGCCTTCAGGTCAATTGGGAGAAGAGCAAACTCTGTCCAGTGCAGAGGATCTCTTATCTCGGTATGGAGCTGGACTCAATTATTTCAGAGGCTCCTGGGGCATATGGCAGCCGCAGTTACGCCACTGGGGCTCCTCCATATGGTTACACGACCGAGTCCCGAGATGGGCATGGCACCGGGGTACTCTCCGGATTGGCGTTTCCCTGGAGTGTTGCCGCCTATTCAACCCTTGGTCAGACCTTGCATTCCTACGGGCTGGAGTGCCCCTAGGACAAGTGTCCAGGCATGTGGTCATGCACACAGATGCCTCCTCCATGGGCTGGGGTGCTGTATGCAATGGGCAAGCAGCCTCGGGTCCCTGGACAGGCACCCGACTGCTCTGGCGTATCAATTGCCTTGAGTTGTTTAGCCGTGTTTCTAGCCCTGCGTCGCTTTCGACCGATGTTGCGCCACAAACACTTGTGTACATCAACCACCACATCAACGCTCCCTCTGCATATCACAACTCGCCTGCCATCTGCTCCTGTGGAGCCAGACGCGGCTAAAATTGCTGTGCACTGTTCGTATTCCAGGGACACTCAACCGTGCGGCCGATCACGGCAATCCACCCACCCTGGAGAATGGCGGCTCCACCCCCAGGCAGTCCAGCTGATATGGAGCCACTTCGGCGAGGCAGATATAGACCTCTTTGCCTCCCCTGAGTCTGCCCATTGTCGCCTGTTCTATTCCATGTCCGAGGCGCCCCTCGGCACGGATGCACTGACACACAGCTGGCCTCCGGGGCTCAAGTACGCCTTTCCCCAGTGAGCCAAGTTCTGGTGGTAGCCCCATACTGGCCCTCCCGGACATGGTTTTCAGACCTCCTCGCGGCAGCCCCTCCCTGGAAAATCCCCTGGAGGAGAGACCTTCTCTCTCAAGGAATGGGCACGATCTGGCACCAGTACACGCACTGCGCCTCTACATTGACTGCACTCGGAGCATCAGATGCTCTCAGCAGCTCTTTGTCTGCTTTTGAGGTCAGCAGAAAGGGAATGCTGTCTCCAAACAAAGGCTGGTACATTGGGTGGTGGAAGCCATCTCCCTATCATATCTATATCAGGGAGAGCCGTGTCCCCTAGATCTAAGAGCCCACTCCACAAGGAGTGTAGCCTCCACCTCAGCGTTGGTACACGGTGCCTCATTAGCAGATAACTGTAGAGCTGTGGGCTGGACAACACCGAACATCTTCGCCAGGTTTTACAGCCTCCGTGAAGGGGTTGTGTCTTCCCGTGTCTTAAACCAGACAAGCAGGTAGCGGAAAGACCGCCTGGTGTTGGCTTGCTGCTGTGCATCTCAACGGTTCCCCGATGCCAAGGCGAACCCTCTTCCTCCTGCCCCGCAGTTGGACTCGGAGTGGAGTCAGTCCCTAAAATTTTCCATGTAAAATACCTTTTCATGTCTCCGCCCCCCAACTCATGCTACAGCTTTAAATCTAAAATATCTTAAACTGTATCTTAAAATATCTTAAACATTACATCTTTCTGCCACGACCCTGGGTCGCACTGACGCCGACTCAGCTCCTCAGCGAAAACCTGCATATGCAATCCAGCCGTGCCCTCTTATACTCATGCTGTGATAAGGTGCACCTGGCTGTAATTATTGCACGCCAATATTCA